>OZ025190.1:11386103-11593603 GCA_964019065.1 Catostylus mosaicus | reverse complement strand
TTTATTTTTGTAATTCTGTACTTGCAATGTATGGGAACATCTTCCTGACCAACTAAGGAGCTAATCCTCCATTAATGTTATTCTTAATTTCAAATCTATGTCCAAGCCAAGGTCCCCGATCTATGTCCACCCTTTCTCCGCCCAAACAGCTCCTTTTTTAGAAAAAATTACCTGTCACAGCTTACGACAATCTATTCAACCTACTAACCTCTAGAGATTTCGTAAAACTGTAGCTTATGAAATATTTTTATAGATACAAGCGAATTTGTATTTTTTTTTTTAATATCCTTTGCAGGTTTACAATGGTCCAAAGACAGAGTATACTTTTAATGATATGGTTCCTGACCATGAATATCACTTCCGGGTTTGCGCGATGCGATGTATTGCCGACACATTGCGGGAATCAGCACCGAACGCTCCTCCGCATATCAAAGGACAGTTCAGTAGCACGCTAAGGATGCGCATACCTGTTGATGCGGAGGAAGATGATTCAAAGCAAACGGCCCAAACTGAGGAAGATAAACAAGAAGTAAAGAAAAAGGAAATGTCAGACACGCAAGTTTCTTTGCTTATTCTAGGAATTTTCCTTTTAATTGGCATTGTCTTTTCATTATTTGCTTGGTTCTTCATGGGAGAAATTAATTTTTGAATAAGATTATATGTAGAAAATTTATATTAGATAGTGATCGACAGTCCTCTTTAACCAGATTGTTTTTTGGTCAAAGATAAGGGAATACTGCGGTTTTACGATTAGCAAACTTAGCCAAAGCTGATGAAACATTAGAACACAGAACCACGCCTAATTCACACCAGTTTTCTATCGTTTGCTGATGAAGCTCTATTACCACTAAACTTTTCAACGGTCATGGGATGAGCAAATTTCTCAAAATTGTTACGGTATGCTCAGAAATAGATAAATTGATGGCAGCTCTGAGAAAGATTGCTAAAAACAATAAACGACAATCATGCTTAAATCGTTTCCTATTTCTTTTGTTGCTTATGGATAACTCGTAAACTTGCGATGTTTTACGCCCTCAAGAAGGTTTACCCTCCTTTCAACGGCGATAAGTTTGGCTTTATTCAGAATTCTGTGACATTGCAATACATAAAATCGTAATTTTTCATCACTTATGAAATCTGGCAATTAGAAATGATTTTTCAAAGTTTCCCTTAAGCTTCGATGAAAAAAAATAAAGTTATTACGAAGCAGATCTGCTTGGTTCTGAGCAGCGTAATACAAACATGACTTTTGATGAATTTTTTTGATATATCGCACTATAATTAGGTAGCATTAAAAACGAGTCGTATCCAGCTGGATCCACCCCTTATATCATTTGAATCAGTTGAGAGTGTTTTCTTAACAGCTCCTGTCAATTCTGAAATACTTTCTAATTATGTTTCACAATTTAAGAGCGTCGCAAGGCCATCTGGTTAAATGAGGACGTTTAAGTAGACGAATAAAGAATAATTTGATGTATTTTACCAGGGCACTTCTAGATATTTAGAACATACAACCTCCGCATTTCCCTTTGTTTTATCCAATCATGTTATAGGGGAATGCAGCATCGAGAATTTTACCAGGGATCAAATGAATAATTATTTTTTCGTTAGCAATAATTGATATAATCTCATATGTGATTCTTGTGATTCTGAGTGAATATTTTTGCTCTTCAACGCTTTGGTGAGGTAATAAAATTTTATATTTATCGAAATTGAATTAAATTTTTCACGATACAGTTCAGATCAAAAAATAGATAAGGGCGTTTTTGCGAGAGAAAAGTAATGGATTGTGAAATTCTAAAAAGTAGCAAGATCATCATATTGGCATTCCTCAGCCCCTTTACCATGTAGCCTCTCACCAAAGAAAGCTTGCTCAGGTGAGAGAGGACCTTTTGAGGATTTCAGGCAGTCAAGAATATTTACTCAAATGATTTTATTCTCATATTTCTTGTTTAATCTTAGCTGTACATTATTTGATAGGGAGACAAGACATAATCGATAATAAAAATAATAAAATATGATTTATGTTGGAGGGAGGTTCCTTGAAATGACGGGAAAATCCCATCGTTTGTTTTTATGTTGTGTAGTTTGCTCAGTTCAACGTAAATTGTAAATCTTTGACGCGTAATTGGTAAATGCTTCCGCAAAACTATTTAAAGCAAGAAGCATGGTTACGCTATGAACAAGATTGCCTGGAACACGAGAAGTCATGATGCTTTACACCGCTATCTCACAGATAATGAAAGTATGAAATCACAGAAAATGTTAAGTGCCTGCATACGGTGATTTTATAGTTGCATGTCTGTGACGAAGGTTACATCAATGTCCCGCTCTGACCCTTTGTCTTTTGAAGTGGGCAGTCAAATTTGATATTTTCATCGGGAGATGCAATTCATTCTCATAAAATATCGTAGTCCGATCCACAGTGTATGCCCTGGTGGCAAGTGTGAGGAATCTATTACAGACAAAAGGAAAAACGGTGTCGAACTGTACCTGTTATTAAGTTGCTTTAGTTCACTTAGAATATTTTTGGCCTACGGAATATTATTCCTGAGTTCTCTGATATTTTAAATGGGTTGATTTTCGTAGCAGTCTGAAAAGAGCAAACATAAATCATTACTTCATTTGTGTTCTCAGATCAAGGCCTAATAGAGACAGTATAATTACTAGTGACTAACACGATGACTGTGTATTTTCAGATAATGGTCAAGCTTTTGTAAAAAAGCTTCCAGGCCCCCACCGCAAACGACACCCCGAACCTAGCCCTCCTGCTCTTCGAACGTTCGGTCTTTCCTAGATCCATATCAATTTTGAACCGTATCTGTTATGAATTACTTAAATGGAATTTAAATAAATCAGAATTGACTGGTTTGACTGACGTGACATTGACTTGACATTGATCTTTTTAATTTTTAACACTGACTCCCCTGCGAATTGGAAAATTGAAAAATCGGTCAATAAGAGATTATTTATTTTATTTAACATCTATTTCGTTTTTTGTTGTTTTCGATTTTTTCTTTTATCTTTAAAATTGGATTATGCTAGTTAAACGTTTAATTCCCCCATTCCAGTTCCCTAATTTGACCAATCTTTATCCTTTCCCACCTCTCCCTTTCCCTTTTTGTTTGGCTCCTTTTCACCCCCCCCCCTCCAAATCGTCCCCCACTCCCTCGTGTTGCATTGACTTGAACAGGTTTCAAATAATTTGTGGTTCAGAATTTATTTTCTATTATGACTAAGTATATAAATACATTATATATAAATGGTGCATACTCCAATGTTATATCCGAGATTCTCTTGCGTTAGCAGTTGGGTTTTAGACGTAGAATTATAAGTAGACCACTAATCAATCTATTGTAAAGTATCACTGAAAATTATAAATATAGAAACTGTATTAGATATCGTAACTTTTACTTGCTTTGCAATGTTCTTTCTCAAACATTTGTAGCTTCGTTCGGAGTGGTCACTCCATAAGAAAGCGCATCTTGCTCCCCTGAGAAGGGATGCTAATGCAATCGCCCCACGGTCAGATAAAAAATGTTTACGAAATTTTCCTATTCAACAGGTATGGAGCTGCATGCCTGCTTTCGTAATACTCTGCATGTAAACCATTTTGCCACAAGTAGTGCGCTGTTTATCAGTAAATCTGTCCCTAGATCATCAAGAAACCGCTGATGGCAGTCAGCCCTATCCTACCCACTTCGAAGTTGTTCAAAGTCTGTACCGAAACTTTTCTTGAAACCCGATGAAGCCCCGAGCAATAAAAACACGATAGTTCATATATAACTGAAGTCTTGAAATATCTCAAATCGTTATTTACAATATTTACACGAATTTGCTAAAACAAAATCTTATTTATAGGAAACTATTTGCTTCATCAAAACGAAGCTGTACAAAGTTCATACTGATCACATGATGCTTAAAATGCTTTCTTAATTAAGTAGGTCTGATTACACGATATTCAGCGATTGCTTTTGGTTCTAATTAGATGTAGAATTTCATCCAAATGAGATTTTAGCATCCTCTTGGCTAACCCACAAATGGGAAGTAAATGCAATTATACATATGTATGCATTTAACGTAGTCGATGAAAGTGACCGATTTCAAGGGGCGTATAAAAAGTTAGGAAAGGCTTCGAAGCCTATTTATATTTTTCTTGAAAATCTCTGCACGGAAAGACCCTGAAAATCCTTGAATTGCTTCTAGCTAGACTTGAACATGTCGCATAGCATCTTGTCAATTGGCGTTGTATCAATTGCGCCTCTAAAGAATAAGTTCTCTATGCTTTTTTGACTGACAGATCGAAGCGATGGCAGCATCAACAACAACTTTCCAAAGCGCGCAGGGTTTGATGGGTGTGATGTACGAATGTATTCTCCCAGCATGCCTTGGGCTTGATCTTGTAAGCTTTCAACATATTGTGGACAGCGAAGACCGCGAAGATCTGCAAAAAATGAAAATAAATTTAAAAATGATGAGAAAGAAAGTTAAATTTGATAAATGATTTGTGTGAATTATTATATTTTCAGACATTCTTTTAAATCTACACCGCAAACCAGACTCGAACCATATTTATATCATTAAGATAACGTCAATACTCCTTGGCCCTAAAACACCCCAAACCTCTCTAGAGCTTACGTCTCTAATATAAGTTAAAAATGCAGACAATCTAGGATCATTCCATACGCCTCAGTTTCGCTATTGACCTCACTCGCAGGACGCAGAACCTATCCGATTCAATAGCGAATTTTGCAAACTCTGGCATGAGGCTACAGGCAAACTAGGAATTAAAACACGAGTGCGGCTCAATTAAAACGATAGAAGTTTGGTTGGGTGGGCCAGAAAAATGAACCAATGTGTTTAAGAAGCGTTACCTGGTTTGAAGAGTACAATTGCTTTTAGGCACGCGAATTCCGTGGAATCAATTTGTATCCCTTGAAATCTTTGCACAATATGCTGCAAAAGACGAAGATCTGCCATGCTTGTTGCGATCTTTTCGGAAGGAACTTTGTCAATCTGCAAAATTGATATTAATATCTTATAGATTATGGTGTTTAGGAAAGGAATAAAGAAGACAAATAACAATTAACCTTTTTTTATTCTATATACGAGATATTCCTGAAGACCTATTGTCAAAGATGCATTCTTTGGTTCAGCAAACACATCCCTATAATTGTCCAAAAATCTAATAATAATTACAATCCATGAGAAAAGAGAAGAAAAAAATTATATATTTTATACATATATATACGTATTTACCAAATGTATGAAATGGCACAAATCAATTTTAATACCGACGAGCAACGCTATAGCAAACTTTTTTTAAAGGCTGCGAGGTTAGATGCCAGTTTTGATTTTGATGGCAAACTATTCCACAGTGCTGCCCCCCTAAATGAAAAACTTCTTTGCCCATTAGAGGACATTTTCTTTGGTAATCTGAGGTCAGTTGTAGTACGCCTTAGATTATAGCAGGCGTTAGTCGTGAATGTTTAGTACCAGGTGTAACGAGATATTGAAGGGATTAGCCCCCCCCCCCTTTCAAGGAATTCTTACTGAAGGTGAGTGGGCGAAATGGTCCATGCGTGAATGAAAGGGTGAGAACATGCAATAACCTCTCACCTGAAGACCAGCAGCCGATAACAGAACGCCGATGTCAAGTGGAAGCGAACATTGAATCATGCACAAAATAAACAGCTCACTCCAGCTCTCTTCCAGAAGAATCGCTTGATCTCTGAACGGCAGTTCGAGAAACGTCGGGATGTTACGAGCCCAGCTCACCGACATGTAGAGATACCGCGTCGCAGATTCGTAGATTTTATCAGGATTAATCAGAGGCGGCAATGAGAAATTGCCAAGCAGTTGAAGTTGTGAAAAAGCTACTGTTCCGTTAGAATTATTGGTGCTGGTAGGAATGGAGGATGTTGTTGTACCGTTGTTATTTGTTTGTAAAGAGTTCATACTCATTTGTATTTTATCAGCGAAACTTGTCATTGTCGAAGCCTCAATAGATTCGCCATTTGCATTGGGTCCTTGAAATTGTTGGCCTAGGCCACTCGCAAGGCCATTTGCTGCTTGTATGAGGCTCGCGATGGTCATAAAACCGTTTTGTTTCCCATGGTCGTTGACTTGTTCATCAGGTGGGGTGTGAGGTGGCGAGAAATGTGGGGCTGCTTGGAGTAAAGGAAACTGAGGTTGTTGAAGTGGTTGTATTCTTGTTTGTTGAAAAGTCGCTTCGAATGCTGAAAACGGATTGCTTGCTTTCGGCTGGGAATTTCGCGGAGCTCTTTCATGCTGCACCGCTGAAAATCAAAAAAGATATATAAGATAAAATGTATAAATATATAAAATATATATAGATATTTAAAGTATATGATATATAAGATGTATAGCGAGGAAGGACTTGGTGAATTAAAGATATGATTTAAACAACAAATTCCACAAAATCGCTGATATAAGACTTTACCCTTGGGCCCACTACAACCCCGTTAAAAGAACAAATTGGGTGATTTTCGTCTTATTTCATTCATTCACTAATTTCACTACATTGAAGTCATTTGTGCTACCTTGCGTTACGACAGTGCGGAGGAGATAGCCTCCGTTTGATTGGTTCCTTATACCTCGACCACGTGTTACATTCAACCGCGTTTACGCTTACTAGAAGTTTTTATTTTTAATTTTAAAGCATTGATTCAAACACATTGGATACCAGCATGATTGTTTGAAGCTTCCTACAACCACCAGTTTTCATTTTGCTCACAAACAAATCAGTGCTCTTGTGTTTACTGCAACACCTGATTTTTTTCAATCGACAAACAATGGTCCACCATCTTTTGACCATGTGATCCGTTGGTTGTCTGGTGCCCCATTCTCGCTGCAATCTTTGCCTTAATGCCCAACCAGCGACCACGCCGGACCAATGATCAACAAAACTGGTCAGGATCACGCCAAAAACGGGTGCTCTAGACAACAGTCTCCCCTGACCTCGTGGCTGATATACGCCATGTCTAGGCCAATTATGAGAACCTTTTGATCAGAAATCTGGGAAGATCTTCATCATGCCCGACTTACTGTTTTGGTCAATGCACATGGGTCCTGAGCTCAAAGATTGACATCGTTGAATCGGCAAGTGTGGTGCTCACACTGATTTTCGGCACTGAGGGACAGAAACTCATTTAAGAAGCCGTGACTAGGAGCAAACAATCATTATCTGTGAAGCTTATCTGAGTAACAGATACAAGGGCCAAAAAGCACAATTTAAACTACCAGAGAAGCAAGTGACAGCCCCGTTGTAGACCTGTTTAACCTTTACTAAGGGCGTACGTTATCTTTGTACAAAGCTAAAACTGAATTAATATTTTTACACAGGCAGTAGAACTTTTTGCCTTCCCCTAATTTGTCTCTACCTTGCCGTTTTAAGGTTTCTGCCGCTCAGAACTCTTGGCCAGAAAAGGCTCTAATTCTGCCCCAACAAATGGCGTGTGGAAGACTTACCCATTAGATTTTTTCCGAATAGATTTGAATGAAGATAGTGTAAGCTTCTATCAAAGCTTTTTATGTGTAGTAGAAAACTGACCAGTATTTACCCTAAAACTTGTTGGGTAAACTGTTACGTATAATTAACATGTGAAGCTTTTCCAAAAGTTTTGGTTTGTTTTGTTGGAACGTTCCCTGGTTAAGTAGCTGAAGGGCTGCATTTCCTCAGTTTGCTGTTTGCTTGTTTCGTTTGGGCAGAGGTGGAGGATTTGTTCAGGAATTAATTATTACTCTATAATTAGGAGAAGTTTAAGCAGCCATTTGCCATGTATTTCTGATTTTTTAATCTAGATTGTTCGGTTTCACAATCAACCATTTATGTGTACTCTAAGAATTGCTCTAGACATTGGCTTATTCAAAATCTTACCATCTCTGTTCATTCCAACATTAAAGCACTTTTTCAGTCGACATGATTGGCATTGATTTCTTCGTGCAAGATCGACGGGACAACTTCCATGCTCTTTACATTGATAAACCAAATTTCGTCGAATGCTTCGCTTGAAAAACCCCCTGCAACCATCACAAGTATAGACACCGTAATGCTTCCCAGAAGATCTGTCGCCACATACTTTACATAGTACTACTTCTTTCTTATCTGGTTCATCTAAAGTGACAAAGAAAATTTACTCGTGAAGGTTCTTGCAAAGTACTGGGAAATTGATATTTGCAAAGGCATCACATTGAGTTTGGCTAGAGTGGGTCAAGGTAAACAATGCGATTTTCGGGTGAGGAGAGTTAGTGCGGATATTGAGCATTGCATATTGAAGTTGTAGACTACATTGCTGAAAGTAAACAGAAAGCCCCGCTTCACCCACAATAGATGACTCCATAATGAGGAGAACTTTATGAAATGTTCTCAAGAAGCCATTCGAAAGCATTGCGATCAACTTTGAGTAGGTTAGGGGGGCTCGTGGGGATATTTTTTACACCAAATGTGGGACAGGAAGACCGATGTGCTAACATTTTTGCTTATGCATTTTAAAGGCACGCTGATTATCGTTCTATCTTATTGATTGTTAATTTTGCCAAGTCATTTTGCAGTTGCAAACTAATGTCCAACTGTGTGGAACCCTCACACTCTATATGCTTGGTAATATCTTTACAACAGGTTTAAAAGTTTTATATACTCTGTAATGAAAGTTAAGATGGTGATGGAAACAATGAATGAGCAGTTTAAATTTCTCTTTGCAAACTTGCTTATCAGTGTCTTTCCATTCACTACAACGATGAGCCTCGTTTAGATGTATTGGACTCTTCTCCATGCTGGATAGCTAAGGCCTAAAACCACCTGTTTTTTAATCGGCAAAAAACAACGTGTTCAGTATGAATGCATGTAATAACCCGCAATATTGAACTAACACAAAATGATTTTTAAAGATTATCTTGGTCGCAAATGTGAAAACGTTGCTAAATTAACTTTTCTTGAAAACCTTTACACCTTAGTAGAGTTTTTGTTTTGGAAATTGACTGCGTTCTGTGCAATAGAAATACATCTATCACGGATAATCTTTCTTACTTTTGTTACATTTATCCAGCAACCCTTAACAACAAGGGGCAGGGGGGTCAACTACTCTTCATTTCCTTAGAAATAAGCTTAGAAAATTGCTATTAGCCCTAATTTTTCATGCTTTTGACCCCTTTATTTCGAATTTAACAGATTTTATTCCGTATTATTTAAGCATTTGTTCACCTTTCACCAATAGACACTAGTTTTTGATTTCAATAGTTGTAATATGTCTAATCATGCCTTCCCATTTTCATGTTGCTGCGCACATAATTTGAATTACTTTTCAGACAAATTAAACTCTCTTTTGGCTTTGAAGTCAGCCGGGATGAAGGAGCAAGATTTTTTTAACATATTATATATTTTAGGAGGGTTGCCCCTCAGCATAGCCGATTTTCAAGGGGCTGCGTCCTGGTTCTTGTGTAACAACCCTTCACAGCAAGGAACATTTAGTAGTTATTAAAATCTGTTGTTATTAGCAAATATTGCAGCAAATTTGATTTGCATTCCGAATTTTTATTGATACCGTTCATTTTCTTCTTTTAGTGGGAATCCGCCTTCTTTGGACTCGCATCGTGCGCAATCTGGGAACCGATGAATCTCACGAATAATAAAGTAGCATCTTGGTGTTGAAAATTCCATGCCCGTTTTCCTACTTCATTATCATTTGACGAAGCATCATAAATTATAAGAATTCTAAATTGAATTTTAATCTTTATGTAGAAGTACTGTCAGAATTTTTTTGGGGGCTTGGGGGAAAGGGGCGTAAGATTTAATTAACGTCCTGCTGGTTATACAACCAAAATCTGCTTTGGGATCGTAATGTTGGAGCAAATGTTCGCAGACTTAAATAAACCCTTACCAAGACTTTTGTATATAAGTTGCATTCACGATGAAAGCTTATAGCCCAAAGTTTGCAATTTTTCTTAGCGAACCAGCAAACTTCTTGCTGGACGCACTTCACAATCTCTCTAAAGCACTTGCACTCCAACATTTTCTGACAAGAGCCCTGAATCCTTGCTTGTGAGACTTAGCGAGTTTTAATTACAATAATTTCAATACGCATATAAATTCTCTTTGGTGGTGGATCTTTTTGCCATTGATAAAGCCTGGAGTGCTTGCAAGTAGTACTCTCTGCTTATTCTCTAACTACCACGGATCTTGCGCCAAGGCAAAATAATTTATGTTTAATTCGACTCCTGACATTAAGTATAGAAAATCCAATGGGTTAGATCGACGGCAAGTAACTCTTTAAATATGTTGGTACTCCAAAGTGAAACATGTTCGTTCAGTAAGCACATCCTTATTTCAAAAGTGCAAACTAATGAATCTCTTTTAGTTCCAACAAGTTCGAATAGTTATGATAAATGCAAGCGAATAAGACATTTCCACAACATTTAATCGTTATTATTTCATTATTTAAATTGTTGTCTATTGCCAATCATTCGCGAACTTTTACCTCAATTGTTAATCTCGCGAAAATAATCGTTAGAGGCAGTGCACTCGTTGCAAGTAAAAAAGAGGTTTTTCTTTGGGATGCTGGGTTTATTCTTGTTGTAGGATGCAAGCTGCGATACGATTGTAAGAATAAGGACAACGAAACTTAGCTTAATGAAGTAAACTACACAATTAGAAAAGTAAACCACCCAATTATACATATTAGGACCCTCCTTTTTATCATGCCAGAAATGAATATGCTTGCTAACATTTAGAAATATAAAATAATACTGCCTTTCTAGCAACTAATGTTACATGTAAGTGCTGCAGTTTTTTAATAAACAATCTTGCAACAAATGGCATTGGTTTCCACGTGCAGCCGTGACCTTAATTAGGATTAAGTCAAGCGTTATGAACACTAACGCAATTATGCAGTGGGGTTACATTTAGCAAATTAGGCCTTACCTCTTTCTTTAACATCGATTGGTTCAGCTTTCATTGTCAGTCCTTGTTCTTTAAGCACTTCCGCAGTCATAATGAACTAAAACTTTAATTTATCTCGATATTTTCGCTTGGCTTTACAGCACTCACGTCACTGTACCGTTATATCCATTCGCCACTCATTAACCGCTAGTTTAATGGGAGCAGACACAATTCAACACAGGTGTCAACTTTCTGGTGCTCCTATTGGGCCATTAGCCTCTAAGCGCATTCTGATTGGCTCTCTCAGTGACCTTATGTTATTGGTGTGCGCAGGTAGCCACTCTACTGCTTTACAAAGACCTTTTCTTGCAAATGAGGCTACAAAATCTGCATTGATTTGCGTACTGCAACACGATGCGCGGGTGGAACAGGGTGCCTTTTGTGTACAGAACGTGCAGAATTAAAAGCAACTATTTTTAGGCTCTCGGCTTACTGTCTGCAAGCTTGACTCATTGATCTCTCTAAGAAACATGTTTTACTTGAATTCCTTCTGTATGTCAGCCAGAACATTCACTTCCATCAAACATGTGACCCCGTGGACTGGAAACTAATGGCAGTTGTTTAGGGAAGCAAGGGGTGCAAAGTGCGTCAGGTGCACCATTTTTTTATTAACTAGAGTTAGTTTGATCAATGACTAGGCACTGTTCCCCTCAAATGCTATTCGGATTTAATCTAAACTAGATCAGAATTACATAGAAAATCAAAACAAGGAAATTTTTCTTTACTTTCAACATACTAGAACAACTCCGTTTCATCACATTTTTCTTGTAGCTTGTAGGTAAAAATTAAGCAAGAATGAAATTGGGGCAACATTTTGAGGCTCCATTGCTAGCAACCGCGAGATGGGTTCATTTTGATGTTAGGAAAGAGATCACTGTTGGCCTCCAATGAATTGGTGGTATTATCCCCTGTGTTTGGACCGATCATAGAGGGAGTCAAAGGAGCAATTCCCGACATTGTCACAGAAATTGCCGAAAACTAGCGCCTATTCAATACTCATAGATTTATTTTTTGATGACTGTTGAAGTAAACTAATATTTCATATCTAAAAGGTAGGGAATAAAAGATAAGTTCTAGAACCTAATATAGATGCACCCCTTTCAACACCCTCTATCCTCCGCTTTTCTAATTAAAATACTTCTTTTTGTTATTCATTCTGGAAAGCACCTTCTAGAAATCACCGACACTTGAGGAGAAGCTGTTGGTTAGAATACACAGGTGGAAAACGCAGCAATTTCTTAGAGAACATTTGTATCGAAAATGTTCATATGTATCACAGCTGTAGCAAAACTTGAAATGCATCATGGTCAACACCTGTTACCCTTGGATCTCCAAAACAACAACAGCAACGCTATTCCATTTTCAAAATGGCGATCGCACCAGAGGCAGTTTTGGAAGCCTTTCCGGAAGATGCTTTATTACCAAAGAAAGAAGTTGGCGCGGAAAGATTTATAACTAAATATCCAGAATATGATGGACGAGGAACACTTGTAGCTATTTTTGATTCTGGTGTTGACCCCGCAGCTCCTGGATTGCAGGTCGGTAATGATAATCCTTCAAAGCAAAGCAACCAACTTCAGCCGGCAAAACGCTTTCCCCGGCATATGCATCTCATACTGGGACCCAGACTGAGATGCTTGATGCATTCTGGAGAGTTATCGTGTTTTTAAATGCTCTCTCTTGCGCTTACACGCGTGTATTCGCTCAAAATTTCATTTCAATGCGAGCAAGGAAGGATAAATATGTTTCATCCAGAGAGAAGTTAGTGGTGAAGTGCTGGTTGATTACCATATAGAGCCGTCATCGAAATATTTTCATGCATCCTAACTATCACACTACTTTCTTTTCTTCATATTCTGCTTTGAATGTGTTCACAAATTGGCATGTTGATTGTTGCGCCACTACCTAGGATGATTTTAGATCTCATACATGCAAATAACATAATCCCTTGGGTTGGTGTTTGTGCCTTCTAGTAGCGTTGCTTTGCCGGCTGAAACTGTTTTCCTTGCTTTGCTTGGAATTGCTCGAACTGTTGACTGTAGTTTGCCCATTGAGGTTTTTAAGTGGAATGCAATTTGCTAATTTGGTTCTTCATTGGGTAGGCCACAAAAAAATTGCACTAATATTTGAAATCAATAGGTTTTTAGAATGTGTTAAAACATAGTTAAGTGATTCTTGCCAGATTATATTATGATGAAATTGAAAACATTAGACTGAAATTCCAAGGTTTTTTCTTGAATGGTCTAGCATTAAGGGTCAAGGGTCACAGGTCGTATTTGATGGACAGTTGAGAAAGATTGGTTTAAACTGTACACAATCTATGCAACAGATACACTTAAGCACACATGGTAATGTTTATTGATATCAGGGGACCAACTATGTCCCCAACAAATGTCTTCAGCTATTTAAATAGCTCTCAGATTATAAGGTTTTGTTGTGTACATTGAATCACTGATATAACTTGCTATTTACATAAGGTTACCAGTGATGGCAGAAGAAAAATAGTTGATTTAATTGATTGCACTGGAAGTGGAGATGTGGATATATCCATAACAAGAACTGTAAATGAGGGAGTTTTGCTTGGATTGACAGGGAGGAAACTTAGAGTAAGTTTAAGTAAAGGTTTTCAGTGTTTTATCCTATACTCTTAGAGGACAATTTTTATCATTTTTTAAAAATTGTTCTTACACATACTGTTTTAAATATTATCTATAGATAGCTTCCTTGCACCATTTTTTTTGATTGATAATGATTCTAGTTTGAACTAAAGCATGCCAATTTAAATCATTTTGCTTTTTAACTGTTTGTTGTTCTTTTAAATAATGTTTAAATTTGCATCATGATAGCGATGAACTTAAAGTTGAAGTAAACTACAATCATTATTGAGTTGATAATTTTATTTTCTGTTTACTCAGTGTAACACAATTATTCTTCTTTTTTAAGATTCCAGAAGATTGGCAAAAGTTGAACCCATCTGGTGTATATCACTTAGGAGTAAAAAATGGTTATTTGCTTTTTCCAAGCAGGTTAAGAGACAGATTACAGGTATATATCATTTGCTAGCATTTCTTCTCTAGCAGATACAAAGTAAAGATACCTTTAGAACTTCAGGTCATGGGGGTTAAATCAGGAATAATAAGTTTAAAAGAATAGCAAAAGCGAAGAATATCACTCATTTTTAAGGTACAGATGAAAAGTTGTTCTCATTGCCCCCAGTTGCAGGTATCCCAGATATTTGTGATTCATTTATTCTTGTTCAGAGTTTGAAAGACCAGGTAAAAAGCAATATGTTAATGGTAACACGTCTCGCCTGTTGCAGATTTAAAATTATGTGAGGAAAGAAAGAATATGACCATTCAATTTATGTACTTCATAAAACTTTATTTATTTTTTAGGCTGAAGTGAAAGAGAAAGAGTGGAACCCTGCCCATAATTCTTGCTTAGCAATTGCAACAAAAAGGTTATTTGAAACTGAAAAGAACTGTCCAGCTCCTAGCACCTGTGTGAGTATAAAACCAAAATTGCAATAAAATTTGTTTTATTGAGCAGATTGTTGTGAATATGTTAATTTAGAAACACAAAGCTGATTTAACCTGCATTAATACCCTACTTGCATTATTTTGATATTTCAACCTAAAGTATGATGAAAATTTACTGCGCAACTTGTTTCTAAGTTTCTGCTAATTCTCGTCTAACTTTGATCTTTTGTCATAACATCCTGTGCCATCAAGGCAACATTCTAGCAATAAAAAGTAAGAAACTATAACAAATGTGATTATTTTGAGCCAATTTATGCATTTTTTACCTGATGAAAATGCATTGGCTTTAGATAGTGTTAAAAGCAAGAATTCAGTTGATATTTTCAGCTATACACCAAAGCTATACCCCAAAGTCCTTTATTTTTAATACTTGATATTTTCGTCTGAAATCAATCTTATGATTTTTAGGCAGAGAAGTTTGCTCAAGAGGACAGTAAAGCTGCAATTGATGTTTTGAATACAATTGAAAAGAAGTACAAAGATCCTGGTCCTGTTTATGATTGTATCGTTTTTCATGATGGATCACATTGGCAGTTAGTAGATTTGCTCTGCAAGCTTTTTCATTTTGTAACTCAAAATTTATTTATGGTGGAAATGAAAGGAATCACAGAAAATTTTCTCATTCTTATCAATCATAACGATACCCATATCTGGCACCCTGTCAATTTGCCTTGACTCATTTGGGCATGAAAAATCCAGAATTCATCTATAAACCTTGCATAATGTAATTTGTGTCATTTATCCACTAAGTGGACAGCTAATCCTATTTATATAGACCAAAATGATTGACGCAATCACACTTCTTTGTTTATTTTTTTTATTTAGTCTAGAATCTAACTATTAGATGTGAGTTCAGAAACAGCAGCCTCATTTGATTCAACATAATCACAATCTTGCTAATTCTTTTTATTTAGGAGTTTGTGGATCTGCCTAAGTTGATAAAAATGTTAAATCTTGATTTGTACATATCTACAGAATGAGTTTGTTTTCTAACAACTCTTCAATCAACCTCGGGTAAATTGGCACCCAGTGGTTAGAATAAATAGCAAATGACACACACTCTTCCTTTTCCCAGCAAAGTTGTTAATCTGTGTCTGATCATTTTTGTTTATTTACCATTTATCATAATCCCATATCATGTACTCATATTTTGTTGCTCATTGGCAAAAACATACTTTTCATATGCTTTCAGTTATGTTTTTGGTTTTTCATGCGCTGTTTTGTAATTATTTTTACCCCCCTATTCATAAAGTATTTTTTATTTCTATTGTCTCGTATTGTATATTTTGTTTTCTTGTTTCAAAGTGTTTGCATTGATACAACTGAAAAAGGAGATTTATCAGCATGCCAACTTTTGCGACCATTTGTGGGATCAGGTGACTTTGCCCGTTTTGGAGATGATGGTACGTCAATGCCCTTTTTTCACCTTTTCTCATTCCTCTGGCATCTTGAAATGACATCATAGAACTTACTAAATCTTAACTTTTGACAGCTCCGTTGCTTACTTTGAACCATCATCTTGGCTAAGAGCAAATGATGTCATAAAAATCTCATTGAATTTTTATAATTCAATTTTTCAAATATCATAGTAAAGTTGGCAAAAGTTGCTAACAAAAGTCAAATCAGATTGATGCGCAAGTGTCTCAAGGAATTTTTGTGCAACTCTTTTTATAACGCATGCAGATGCACATAAACATAATGCATAAACATAAACATAAACATAATCCATACAGATGCACACATAAGTGGTCTGCAGTGAAGTTTAGATTGTTAATAGTCATTTGTTGATGATAAAATGATACAAAGTTTGAGGAACATCCCCAGTGAAATTTCATCCTATTGGAATAAAATAAAAATTTTAGCTACTAAATAATTCACCAGCTGTGATTACTTGTTACAAAATGTATTCCACATGATATACTATTTTTAAGAAAATTTATTGTATTTCTAAATATTTCAGATATGCTCACTTATTCTGTGAATGTTTATGATGAAGGCAACACTTTGTCAATTGTCACAACTTGCAGTAAGTACCTCAGTTTTTTGTTTTATTACCTCATATTTAAACTTGGTAATTACATTTTGACTATCAGGCAGTGGTGGATGTCCTTTGGCATGGGTGGATGGATACAAAACCAGTTGAACCAGAACTGAGAAAGTGATAAAGCTTTATGGCTGCCTGTCATGAAGAAAGGTTGCTAGTACAGCAGAAATAGCTATGGCTCATCTAGACCATGCCCAACTTTTCTCGTTTATTTTAAAGAAAAATCAAGTTCAAGCTGTCAAGGAGATGAAGGTTTAAAGTGCTTCTAAATTCTGATCTCAACCTTTTTTTGCTTTAGGTGGTCATGGAACACATGTAGCTAGCATTGCAGCAGGATGCCATCCAGATGCCCCAGAATACAATGGAGTTGCACCAGGAGCACAGGTACCAATTATACCCAGTTTCAATGTTTTATTTTCTTCCTAAAGGCCTTTTTGCTTCAGGAATATAATTACCCATGACCTAGATAGGGTCTTTTCCATGGGAGCAATTTTCCCGTGACTTTGACATAAAAAGGTCCAAATTGCTAATAAAGATAAACGTTTCATTCAATTGTTTAGAAATTGCACATAGGAGGAATATAGTTGTCAAAAATTACAAGATTTTTTGTGGTATAGAAGTTTTTTTCTGTAAATTTTGCTAATTTTGTGTGGTCAACCCCTCCCCCCACTACCCTTTGCACGTTGGTCGGTGAAAATACGTTGCCTATATAAAACTTGATAGTGACAGTTCATTTGTGCGCAGAACTGATTTAAGTGCTTGATTTCTTTCAGGTGATTTCAATGAAAATTGGCGACACAAAGTTGGATTCAATGGAGACGGGGACTGGAATCATCCGAGCTGTAAGTATGATTTATTGATTCATTGATTTATTGATTTATTGATTTATTGATTTATTGATTTATTGATTCATTGATTTATTGAATTTGATTTAATTTATAAAACCTTAAATCTTTTATTCCTGTTTGTAGATTTTTAGGCAAGGGAGGGCATGAAAATGTTGAACTGCTGTGTAATCTTTTGGCTTTCTTGCTTGTAGAAAATTGTCGCAGCAATGTTCCAGAAATTTTTTAACACGTCGAAAAGGTTTTCAAACAATATATCTATTGTTGGAGAACATCTTTAGTTCAAACGTTGAGAGTTTTTCGTTGAAATTGAAATTACAGCACCAATAGATTTCTCAACTGGTTTCAGTCCTGCTTTGTCGCCCGCTATTTCATCATCTTTGATGCAATTGCGTTAAGGTTTTGTTAACAATTTTATTTCTTAGATCATCGCGGCAATTGAAAATAACGTCGACGTTATCAATATGAGTTATGGTGAAGCTGCAAAATGGCCTAGATCTGGGTAAGAACGTTCCCGTGTTCCCCATTTCAACACTTTGTATTTACTGATCTTGCTATGGCTGTGCAATTTTCCTAATTTGAAAGATATTTAGCCTTCCGTACTATTAACTTTTCTTTATTAAAGATCTCAAAAATAGAGTAATAATGATGCCAGCAGTAATAGATAGCAAATTTTATCCAAACAAGGACAGAATCTTCAAAATATTTTTCCCTTAAAAGACTACATATTCAACGTCCTTGTATGTTTTTCTCAACAGGCGTATAATAGAAATGATAAATGAGATGGTACACAGGCATAATATTGTTTTTGTGACAAGTGCTGGCAATGATGGTCCTGCTTTGTCAACAGTTGGTGCACCTAGTGGTTCAACTGAAGCTGTGATAGGTGCGTTGCTCTGTACTGTCACTTTAGTCTCACTTTTATTTGTAACCGCAAGCTTTTAGATTAAGAAATGCAAGAGGTGTAAGTAAAACCACTGTTTTGCAATACTGTATGAAGTGTTCGAACATGGCTTAGCATATGGAAGTGTGCTTTTTCTGATCGGCGTTCTTCAGATTTTAAAAACCTCAAAAAATCATCGAATTACCATACAATTTGAATATACGATAATTAATTATAATGATACATTTCACTTATCTACCCAGCGTACAACTGCTTCATTTGTTTAAATAGGAAAACGTTCTGATTTATTCTATCAGAAATAGCCTAACAGTATGAAAAGCATATTGTAATAATTAGAGCCCGCTATTCAAATAAAAGTACATGCTGAAAAAATAAAAATCCTTTTCAATGATTATTTATTAAATCCCTAAATGAAACCCTAGAATTTGATTTTTTTACTGAAATGAGGAATTTGTCAAAAGCAAGTATAGAGTCGCTCAAAAGCTTTTTAAACCAATTCCGTTCTCATTTTTGGGGCTTTTACAGTAAAGTTATCATTTCTTGCCTTCTACTTTAGCCAGTTGTTTTGATCTATCAGTGCCTACTAACCTCTCCACCGCTTGTTGAGTCAAATGAGGAAGTGAAGATGAAATTGAAAATAATGTTCCAACTCTGTTTCTCCAGGGGTTGGTGCTTATGTGTCTCCTGAAATGATGCAAGCCGAGTATTCAACGATCGAGAAAATGCCTGGCAAGCAATACACGTGGTCATCACGAGGTCCTTGTGTTGATGGTTCTCTTGGTGTTTGTGTCACTGCTCCAGGTGGTGCATTTACATCTGTGCCAAAATGGACTTTAAGAAACACACAATTAATGAATGGTACCTCGATGTCTTCGCCAAACGCTTGTGGGGGTGTAGGTGAGTTATGTCTGTTTTTGACATCGAATGAAAACCAAAACACTTAGCTGATTTTCCAACAGTTCAATTGGGTGCAATTCCGTAGAGTTTCTTATTTGAAAAGTTGCTCATTTGACGGATGGCATGGCATGCCGATGGTTTGAGAATTGCTTATTTGAAGATTTGGCGGTTCAACGAAGCGTTTTTTCAATATTGGAAATCAAATATTTGTTTCAAGCATCCAATCTTTATATAATCAAAAGTTGCAAGTGGCAAATTCATACAATTTCAGTTTTTAATACAACTGCTTCAGTTCAAACGTGTCATCTTTATCAAGTAGGAAATCTTGTGCTTCATTCATGTATTCTATTTGCTTTGGAACCCTTCACTGCATGACTTAGGTTCCTTGTCATGATACAAATAGCTTTTATCCTTATTAAAAAGGTTTTTATCTTGTTACTTTCTGAAAAAAGCATTCAGGCATTTTTTATCTTTCTTATTTTCAATACGGGCCTCTAATTGAAAGGGACTCTTAATCGAAGGGGCGCTTAATAGAGAACAGCACATGTTGTATCGTGTGCTTAATTCTTGCTTTACAAAATTCAAAAAATTCAAAATTTTTGGTTTCTTCAGCTGTTTTGCTGTCAGCATTGAAGGCAGAAGGAATCAAATACGCCCCGCCAAGGTATCTAATGCTATTACTTTAATGTTTCAATTATAGTAGATGTTGTCCGTATGTTTTTATAGATAAAATAGAAAATAGGCATTGATGTGAAATATAATGGATGCAAAAATTTACTTATAAGTAAATAAATAAAATAAATGAATAAAAAAATTAATGAATAAAAAGATTATTAACAAGGGAATAAATGAATAAACAAATAAATAGATAAATGAATAACTATCTGCGTAGATAAATGAATTAGTGAATAAATCAGTAGATCATTTGGATAGCAAATGAAAAATAGTTACAATGCTCATAGACAACGCTTTTTAACCCACAAACATCGAGGATGAAATGAAATAAGAGCAGTTCTACATTACTGACAATAAAGCAACTAATTTTGTATCATTTTGTTTCTTTACATGAATCTATCTTTTCACTTTTGCAGTATCCGACGATGCATTGAAAATTCAGCAATGAAAATGGGAGGTAGTTAATCTGTTTATGATTTATTTTGATAAATAAGAAGCTCAGGTATGGGTTTTTAATTTCTCAAATGTGGGCATTGTGGAATTGAATGCAATACAAATGAATCTTGAAGCAGTAACTCCACTGCGTGGTTAATGTTTTCTCAAATTGGCAGAACTTTTGTTGCCTTTCCTCCTTGTATCAATTCCTTCCTGTTTTTTTATGGGGTAAGGGGAAAAATAAAGTATATTAATAGCAATAAAAAATCTTATATCAAGTCTTAGTAATTTAGGCCTTTTTAAGTCCATCAATGAAAATCGGTGGCGTCTTTTTTGATGAAATGTTTTTTACTATTTTTTCAGGCAGCGATGAATTAACACAAGGTCGTGGCATGTTGCAGGTAATATTTGCTTTTTATGTAAATCAATAAAATACTACTTTAAATATTATGATGTTTACTACTTGGAAGAATTACACAACAATATCATTGGGATCAGTTCGCCAGGGACCCAAAAAGCCACGTTCAATTGAATTAACATTGATGTAATGTAATTGTTTTTTCTTGTGATGGGAATTAAATAAGAAAGTGGTACTTGATGGTTGTCATTGTATATATGTTTTTTGCACAATTAAGGCTCTTCATTCAAGTCCCCAATTTTTTATATTACCTAGTAGAAAGCCTTTGCTAGACTCTTTTTATCAAATTCCATTTAATTTATCTTTGCCAAAGGTCGACAAGGGATTCGAACTATTGAAAGCGGAAACTCGACAATGGAGCAATTTTGTCCATTTTAAGGTACATTTTCATTACTATCAAATGATTACCTTTTTTTTCTTTACCTTTGGGTGGTACCATTGAACTGTTTTCTTTTTTAATTTTTAATTTGACGCTTTCTCAGTTACATTGGCTTTTATCTTTTATATTAGTGCTGGTATCAAAATGTAAAGTAACAGATCATCATCATCTTCATCAACAATTGAGTTGCTTGCAATCCACCATGGCCCCCTTCAATAAAACCCTCCAAATATCTCTGGTCTTCTATTAATCTTGCCGTTTCAAGCACACCACCATTTATCTTTATCATGTCATCTTTGAAACGGGTCTTGGGCCTATTGAACCTGTCAAAAAGTAATAAGTAATCCATTAAAGTTATATAAAAGTATTATTAATCCAAAATTACAGTACCCACAGATTGATTATTGCACCCGTAAAAGGTTTCCCGTTACATTTTCGATAAGATCTGGCCATAATTTTACTAGAAGTGTTAATTATCCTGATACCGTCATTGGCATACACCAATTTTCTGGTGTGTCATTTTTCTGAATACAAGTCTGTTTGTCAATAAGAATAAACTAAATTTGAAATTGTTTTATTTGTCAAACATTCCTATTTAGCAAGATTCTTGCAAAGCCTAGCATGGCTTGATATTTTCATTTCGCTCGCTACTCATATCATGTAATCACTGCTTTGTTTAGCGCAGATCAGTTATTCCTCTGAACCTTAATTGTACTTTTGATGTTGCTGTTCACTCTTTAGAATTGAATTGTTTGTGAATAACTGTTGAGTAACAGAACATTTCAATGTTTCGCGGCAGGACACACCCATTCATTGCATGGATAAAGGATATTGCAAGTAATTTGTTCTGAATGGGTAGAAACGTAACCTAATTTAATTGATGGTAGCATAATCTTAGTACAGTAAACCGCTGGAGCCCTTGCAATAGACAATCAAATCATTCTTAGTTTTCTTTCCAGCTTCTGAAGAGGAAGTACCGATCGAATGTTGGTTTTATGTTATTTTAGATTGATTGTGGCAGTGGAAAAAGAGGCATTTACATACGCGAACAATATCAACATGAGGAACCATCCTTGAGGAGTGTTATTGTGACTCCTGTGTTTCATAAAGATTGTTGTATGTATTGCATATGTAACTTTGCTTAAGGCTTTATACTGTGAATTTTCAAATGAGAGGAAGTTGTAGCATCTGAGCTGAATTCAGGGACGAAAGCGTGGGCAAGTGGTTGAGGCGCGGGGCTTTGAGCCTATAGTCGAGAGGCTCGAGGTCCTAGACCGCTGTCGAAACCTTTCTCTCTCGCCAACCCAGCTGTCCATCCTTCCGAGGTCGGTGAATGGGTACTCAGGGGAAATCTTGAGCTTGCAGGCCTTATTGCCCCAGGCACATATCAGCTTGATAGCTGCCAAAAACCCTAACCTGGGGTACCAAATGAATAAAACAAATTAATTAACAAACAAGACACAAAAGGAAGTAAGTCTAAGATGATGCTAATCTCTCTTCTTAAGAAAAGTACCACCCTGGACAAGGGAATCGCATGGAAAGTTTGAATTCAAGTTGCTGGAGATATAGGGAACTTATTTAAACAATTAAGAATGAGGATAATTATGTGGTATTAGATTTCATTTGGTCAGTTTTTGCAACATACACTTATCACATATGAGAAACTTTCACCTTGATACGAAACGCTGCTCTTTTTTCATCACAAGTGAATTTGTTGTGTATTTGTATGCAGATACTGTTCAACTGATTCTGTTATATTTAAAGACACATCTGTTGTGGGAAATAGAACCCCTTTTCTTCTCAGTTCTTCTCATAATTGCTTCTGTTTTCCATTAACAAACATATTTTTCACTTGCTTTAGTTTAACGAGCCATTAAGATGTTAGTTTGATCAGCATTTTTTTATTGTTTCTCTTAATAGGCAATGATGTTAAATTCACCTTCGATGTACGAATCTGTCTTGTACCATCTGTCTCATGGATAACTGCTCCTTCACATTTCGCACTTTCAAACTCAGGTAAGTGCGGTATTTTTCGCAGGTCTAAATATAAGGTCATTGTCTTAATCTACAGGTTGCAAAATACTTCTTTTTGAAACACAACTTATGGTGGATCCGGTTTTTTTGTGGGTCTAGATGTCTTGATGTAAATGGGCTTTAAGTTACTCATTTTCCCCGTTGATTTCCCGTGAAGATTCTACACGCACGGCCTAACAACAGCCTTGTCAACTTACTTTTACGAAGTTCCATCTAGTTTTGGGACACTTTTATTCAAGAACCTCAGCTGCATTTCATGGTTGGCTCAAAGGTGAAAAAGAAAACAATCTCACCTTAAATTAGGCATTTTCCTCAAAGATCTCCAGTGACCACACCTATCTCCAAACGAGGATATCAATGAGTGTTATTTATTAATGGAAATCAATTAAAATTAGATGGTCGAATTTACAAGTATTCCTAACGGTCCATTTCACATGTTAGCATCCAATGCATCCTTAAATATCGGGGTGCGTTGTGCCTCCGCAACCTTCTAAGTCCAATGTCTCCAGCCTTGTGTCCTCCTAATTTATGACAAATTATTTGTTGCTCTCATTATGTCAATCTCTTCGTTTCATCAAATAGAAAGAAGCATTTCAATCAAAGTAGATGCGAGTGGTCTGGCACATGGTGCACATTTTGGAGAGGTAAGTTTTTGAAATACATAAATGAATCTGAAGAATATTTTCCTCAGTTAGAAGATTTCTTCATATGGTACCGCAGTTCAGGCAAACAATTAGAAGCTTGCCCAAAAGTTTATAGAAATATCGACTTTATCCATAAATACATGAATTTTCTGCAATGTATTTTCATAAATTGGGAATCTGAAATCTTTTTCATTCGGGAAGTATTCAACTACACAGCTACTAAAATCTGGAACTTTCATATGAATATTTTTATGATAAAGATGGTTTGTCAACGAAAGATTGTTGACTTCGAAATTAAATATATCTTTAGCGTATATTGCACTGTATTGCTGTTTTTTTTATATTTATATTTATATTTATATTTATATTTATATTTATATTTATATTTATATTTATATTTATATTTTTTAGGTTTGCGCATTTGACTTATCGCAACAGAATCAAGGTCCGTTGTTCAGAATTCCTGTCACTGTTATTGTTCCTTTGAGGTTTGTGTTTATTAAGAATTGATTTTTTCTGACCTTTATGTCGCTATTCCAAGTTCTTTGTTTGTAAATTGAATGATTTTTTTTATTAGAATCCAAGCACACACAAGGATATCCGCATTTTTAGCCGCAGAAATGTCTTGATGAATATGCTCAAGCAATGTATTTTCTAAAAGCATTATGTTTTTGCAGCTGCAGACTTACCTTACCTTACCTTGAACAATTTGTTGATTCCTTCAGCATTGACCTAATTCAGTAGACTAAAAACCGATGATAATTACCTCTCTTATATCTATTATATTATACTATTGATAGATGCCTTAACACAGAAAAGTCTTAAAGAGCACCATGCTAACGAGATTGATACTAAATCTTAGCTGACGATTTAATAATTCAATATTTATTTTTTTTAGTAAATGCAGCGATGTACCAATAACAATCCATTTTAAACCCGGAGAGGTTCATAGATATTTTTTTAGTGTTCCTCAAGGGGCCACTTGGGCTGGTAAGAATACATATAAAAATTTTTACTTTTAACATGCCTTTTTTTTAGAAGAAAACTTTAATTTACATTGGTATTCTTATAAATTTCCAATTCTGAGCCTGAATGAATTCTTGAATTGTTTTTTCTGAAAAGTGGCAGTAACGATAAGTTTTCGAAGGGACTGGAAATAAGAGGAAAGATTCTGTTTAGTAAAATACAAAACAAAAATCACTTTTGTTTGAACTTTCATGAGATAGCCTGTGCTTCTTATCACTTAAAAATTGCAGAAAACACTGATGACATTATTCTTGATGGTGATGACCAAAGTTTAACGGTAGAGAATTACTAATTGTGGATTAGAAGCCACGTGAGAAGATTAGTGCCTGTGATTTACTAATTATTTTTGCCAATCGCGTATTTTTGAGTATTCGCGATTACGTTTACACTTTACATGCATTTGCCGTACAAAACAGTTATTGATTCAGATCTTGGGAAGTGCAGTCTCGATAGAAGACTGGCGCCAAGGACGATGACAATGAGAGACACTTCCAATTTTATCTTCAGTGACTATTCACTTTGACATTATCGTATAAAACTATTACATAAACCTATTGATGTGGACTTAGATTTTAAAATATTGAGACTGAAAGTATGGACTGAGAGTTGAGACTTAAACATGCTAGGCAAACAGAGACAAAATTTGACAGCTATTCTTTTCTCTTTTTCATTTATTTTATGATTTTGTATTTCATTTCTCAGAGGTGACTCTAGAATCTAAAGATGCCAATCAGAATTCACGTTACCTTGTTCATTTGCTTCAACTTCAAGATGACTGCAAGTTTTCAGAACATGAACTTCGCCAATATGTTACCTTCAGGCCTCTTGACAAATCAACTTTGAATTTTAACACTCTGGTATGAACCTATTTTTATTTGCATTTTCACCTGTAAAGATTTAACAATAAACAGTTATAAAAGCTCTACACTTTATTACATATAATCGGTGCCAGTTAGGATAGCTTGAACTTGCCCCACCTCTTCCATATTCAGTAGATTTTATACTCAATCAAGTTTTGATTTACTGTTTCATGAAATCAGACAAGTTAACAATCTTGCTCGAGCAAAAAGGTTCAAATTCAATTAAGTTCCTCGAGAATAGTAAAGCATGATCTTTTTAAAGCATTCTAATTTCTAATGGATTTATCATTATCTCTCATCGCTTTGACATCATCGTATTTCCTTGCTACTTATATTTAGATCCTGTATTGTAATATTGGACATCACAAGGAATCTTTAATTTTGATCTTGCACTTTTCAAACTTTCTCACCTTAAATTCTATAATTTCAACATGAATTTTTCAGGGAGGTAAAACATTGGAATTGTGTCTCGCAAGATGGTGGAATAACATTGGTGAATCTTGCTTGACATTTCAAATTTTATTCCACGGTCTCGAACCAAGTTCAAAGGAAGTTTTCCTGGTTAGTTTGGGCCTTTCGTTTTATTAATGAATTCTTTTTTATTTTCTACTGAAATAACAATTTTTGTTTTCTATCATTTAAAGTTTCTTTACCCATAAAATGGTTATCAACATTCAACATTCAACTGTGGAATAAAAAAGAATTGAATTTTATTGAGTGCATCGTCTTCATGGCTGATTGAATTATTTATTGACTGATATATTGACCGATTAATTGATTGTCTGATTGATAAATTGATTGATTGATTGATTGATTGATTGATTGATTGACTGCTTGATTGCTTTCTTGATTGATCGGTATACTAAATGATTTATTTACTCATCCATCTATTAATTTACCATGAATAGAATGGATGCGAGGGCCTTAAACGAGTGGATGTACGATGCTCCTTGCTGCCTGAAGACGTTCTACCTGTTGCCACTTTGACTCATTATGTTTTACCTTTAACGTAAGTTTTTGTATATCTGAAATGTTATTTGAGTTATAATGCTTTTTCAATACACATTTGCTGGTTGTTTTGATGCCTTTATTATCAGTTGATATTAGAGTGCCAGAAATAATATTTATGAGAAATGTTTCTTTTTCAATCGACAGTATATGTGTACAATATTCCCCTATGGTTTATGTTATTTTACTGTAAAATTTGGGAGAAAATTTTATTTTTAGACCCAAAGATAGCAAGCTGCGTCCACTGGGAAGGAGAGATCTCTTGCCTGGTGGAAAACCAATTTATGAATTGATTCTAACCTACAATTTTGTACTTGTAAGTATTTTTACGGATTAATATTATCAAATATAGTTTTGAAAAACTGCATAAAACCACAGCCAAAGGGCACAAAAGGGTAATTGCTGAAACTTAACATATTTAAATTTTTCGTAAAATATCTCCATTGACAGAATGGGGGGTTTGAGGGTTCGTTAAAGCGCCATTGAATGCTCTGTATCCCCTCGTTCTCAAATGATTTCATAAAGTTTCAAATACAATGTGAAGAAATTTTGGATTTCATTCACTTTTTGCAGACATCCAGTCAGTATCTGCGACCTCCAGTCCCAATCTGGTGACATATCTAGTATCCAAGTTTTTCACAAAAGTAGACCTTTTTCCGTAGGGTCGATCATAAATGTATTATTTTTTATGCAAATAAAATCATCAAACGGAAGTCTTAGAATTATGTGTGTACCAGATTTGAAAAGTAGGTAACGGCATTAGAATTGTATTTCCCTTTTTTTCAATTTCAATGAATTTGTGATTTTTGCTTTCTTTTTTTAGTCAAAAGAAGCCGAAGTTACCCCACTTGCTCCATTATTTGATGATCTGTTGTATGAATGTGATTATGAATCACAATTTTGGATGATTTTTGATCAAAATAAACAGTTCATAAAAGCAGGCGATGCTTTTCCAATCAAGGTATTAGATATAACATTTTTAACTCTCTGAAATCAGTATGCAAATTCTCTCGGGCAAGAAGATAAACTGTAAATTCGATTTCAAAATCCGAAAAGGCTTTTTCTTCTTTTGATACCATTGAAATTTGTAGATTTTTTAGTTTAACCCTCCCCTGGAATCTGGAATTCCAACTGCGTAAGGCCCTTGCATGTTTGCACGGCTCTAGTATCGTCGATTCTTTTGTAGGCCCCTTGGAGAAGATGTTAATTCAGATGTATTCCCCGTGAAGCATGCAAAACTTTATTCATTGCATTTTCTTCACCCCCCGCCCTTCATTTTCCATGAGTGTCTGCATCTGCATTGGCAGTATTGAACGTATTCAAGACCTTGAAGTTACATTTAAAGAGGCCATTTTCTGGGCCGTCAGTTCTCAAAATATTATATCAAGTTTTCTCTTTTTTTTTTAAAAATATAATTTTTTTAGTACAAATATTCTGCAAAACTAAATGGTACAATGACCTTATTGTTCCAGGTAAGCATGCTCTTTTTTGTATTTTTTTACATTTTTAAATATTCCCTATGGTAAGTTCCTTGAATTGGTGCATTCTTTCAATGCTAACCGGTTTTTTGGGCGGAAAAAGAAGAAACTATAATCAATAATTATCTATGATTAATCATAGTTTACTAAACTTTGTTAAAAAGTTTAAAAAGTATCTGTCAACATATTAATTTTAATTATTAACAAATTTAGTTCGTACCAAACATTGATTTAAATCGGTGTCAAAAATATTCAGTATTGCAATAAAGATTTTCAACTGATAAAACAAACATAAGCACTGATTTATCTTAATGTTTAAAAAAGTTAAAAAATTTTAAGAATTTTTGAAGCAATGTTTTTTGTTTAGAACAATCATTTGCACAATGTCCTAACTTAAATTTCAGTTGTGGCATCTACATCCACCTGACCTCTTTGAATTCTTTGGGGAATACATTTGATGAAATAATTCCTTTAGTTTATTTGTCTGTTTAATTTCGTTTGAATTGGACCCAAAATGATTGGACGTGAATTTAGCTTATGCAGCATGTTTAGCAGGAAAGGGAGTGGTGGGTTATTGAGCGTGCATTAGAGCCAGGGATGTTAAGAATTTAACATGCAAGAAGAGAAATTAAAAAAAGGCTTTCATGACAATTAGATGCATGTTTTTAATCGTGAGTCTATTAATAGCCATCATCGTAAAAGTGACTTTTATCCCCAATTTATTATTTTAAATGAGAGATTAAGATAATTAATTGCATTTCCAAATATTTTGCATTTACGTCTTGTAGATGGTTAAATTAACTCTCTCTTTCTAGTTGCGACACGATGTTAAAGAGCAGTTGGAAAAGATGAAAAACATGGTTTTGAATGTATCGATAAAACTAAACACTCCAGTCACTTTGGATTGTTATGCAAATCGAAAAGACATGTATGCAGTTGGTAACAAATCGAAGTTTTCATCAAGACGATTGCAGCCTGGAATGGAATGTTCGGTTTATGTAACATCAATCAATGATGAAAAGTGAGCTTGAATTTTGCAGTTTCAGATCTTATCCTAGGTCCATTACAGAATTGCAATTTGGATTGGGTGGGGGCTGAATTCTTAATGTATTTGTACTTCTATTATGAAGAAGAATGCTTCCTCAAATGCATCTGCCCCAACAATGTATCATCTCTGTATTTAAAAAACTATCTTAAATGTATTTCGCCTTATTGTTTTTTTACAAAAGCTCTGTAGCAGAATAGGGCGAAATACTCAATGTTTGCGGCAGTAAACCGACGGGGGTCATTTTTGTTGATGAGGAGATACAGAAGAACGATTGAGTCTTTTAGAAGTTGAAAAAAGAAAGTGCAATGATGGAAAAAAGAAAGAAGAAAATAATGAGAGACGAGAGAGAACCATCAAATATTAACTATTTTGTTTTGCTGAACTTTTGCCTGCTTTTCTTTCAGAATTCCAAAGACAATAAAGCAAGGACAATATTTGACTGGTACAATTACTTTTGCAAAGAATAATGGATTGAAACGTGTTGTATGTACTTTAATGTGTTCTTTCGATATTGAAGTTTCATTCAGTAATTAACCATATATCGTATGGTCTATTGGCTACCTTGCTTTATTATTCTACAAGCATAAACGTATAAAAAGCTTTCAATTTCCCGAAATATCAAGCGTAGTAAAATTGGCCTCAGGATGGATAAAACGATGCTTAATATGTCTATTTATGTTTTCAATTCTAGAATGCTTACCCATTGCGCTACATGGTACCACCACCAAAGGTTTCTAGTAATAATTTAAAAACCAATGGAAAACCTAAAGATCCTGATGAGGTAATTGAATACGATTTACTTTGATTTCTTTTGATTTGCTTTGATTTGGTTTGATTTAATGTCTCGAGCTGCACTATTTTTACTTAGATGAAAAAGCGGGAATTTTACTCAGCATACCGTAGTTACTTTTCCTTTCGACACTCCCAAAAGTATTAAACTTTTCCCTTCACCTTTTCAGCAATCTATCCAAGTTATGCTTTTGCTCTGCAGCCTTGCTTATTTTCGATTAAACTGTTCACGTTTATTCCCTATTCTCGGTTGCTCTTACTCTTCAATATAATGGAGGAAATATCGAAAAATTGCCTTAAAATGATACTTGAAATTAAGATACAACTTTCTCAATTTTTTGTATTGTTTGTTCTGTATTTATACTTCTTAATTCATATTTTCCGTCATTTGGTAGGCGAAGAAGAGTTACGAGGAAGCTGTAAGGGATGTTATGATTGCGTGGATTCCTAAGTAAGTATATCCATATTTTTGGTCGCTTTAACACTTCCGCACCCGGTTTTATTTTCATATAAATGTTAAAACCTATATAAATCTAAGCTTTTCTGGGGGTAGCATGGTCAAATATATTAGTTAAAAACGTTAACTATTATAGAAAACTGCATTCAGAACATTTACAATATTTTGTACTTTACCGCCTGAAAAATAACCCTTTACGGTGTATGTCATTGGGCTACTTGGCCCGTCCGGGGGTGAAAGGATTAAGTTGTCATGAAACCGAAGAACCAATCAAAACATGGATATTGTTATCTTAACACTGAATTTGTAGCTAACAAATCGTAATCTACGTTGATTTATAGTTTTATAACTTCCGAGCATTTTATCTAATGGGCATGCGTAGAATAAAATCCCACATTTGATGCAAACAAAAGAATTTTCATGTATATAATAGGAGCAGGTGGTGCATTGGACTCGTGTTGTATGAGCCGAGAGAAGGTTAGCATCTCCCTCGATAAGGACGAGAAAGGACTTAGGTCCTTTAACAACACACACATGGTTAAGGCTATGTCACTTACTTCGTGGCATCTAACCAAATTTTGGGTAAATTCCTTACATCTGGTGGATATGAATGTAGTAAGCAGTATGGCATAAAATTAAAATGCTCCTCCTTCCCTACGATACACGACCGTAGAACAATGGAATGAAAAACGCTGCCTACAACACTCAATTGACAATTTAGGATTGGTCAAGTGTCTTCCAGCGAAGTAGGTTGCAGATTCAAAGTTTGGAACCATGGATTCTGGAGAAGGGAAGTTAGACATGAATGCTTGACAATTTGCTGCAACTAATGGGTTATTGAATCAAAGAGCCTAATTTGCGGTTATGAATAGCGATTTAAGTAGGTAATTCCTCCACTTTGCCCCAGAATCTCGACCCATCTGTTGTATCACTAGGGCATTTAAATTGTGAACAGTCCAAGAGATGATGCTATAATGGTTTTGGTGAATTTTAAACAATGTATTGAGTAGCATATCAGACAAAAAATAGATTTATGTAGATATTTGACCAATTGGTCCACGGTGCTCAAAAAGGAAGAATATTTTAACCGTTTTAGAGTGACACACAAGCATAGACAGTAGGCTATTCGAAATCATCAATATTAACATGGCAAATGTTAAAGCGAGATATTCCTTTCCTTCAAGGCTGGATGGTCATCCATTACAATCTGAAGTGTTTGAAAAGCTGCAAGAAAGCATTTATGGCCTAAATGCACACTTAAATGCAATCGATGCAACAAAGGTAGGTTAATCTACAATTTATCATTTTTTTTAAACAAATTCGCCCTGCGAAACCAATTGAAAATACATAATTTTTTAACAGCGAAATGCAATAGGAGTGTTTAGAGATAAGAAATTGATTTGTGTGGCTCAGTGACTTTTGTGGTTACTTCGTTAATATAGACGAAGAATCTGTTATTTTCATACGTTAAAATAGTCCCATGTTTACAGGCAGGCTTATTTGGCGCCTATTTGTCCGGCAATATTTTAGAACATTTCAAATTTTGAGTTGCTAAGTTGTTTCATACGTAAGTAGTTATCTGAGGGTGGGAAATACACGCACGTCGTCTCAGAATACAAAAAAGAGTGGCCCCACAAATATTTATCATGGTTTATCATGTTCATTTCTTTGTCTTTATCGGTTAATTGCTTTTCAATGTCAAATTGAATCAAAAATTAATGCAAAATTACATTCAGAAAACGTTTTTAAAACTGCTCTTTTCATTATCTCAGTTGCTATCTTCTTTCAAGGGAAAGGAAAAGATCGTTGAAATCATAAAATTGTCGGATAGAATTATCTCGATGGTAATATATATCTTTATAATTTTATTGCTTCTTTGTTTATTTCTTTAAACTTCTAAACGACCAACCAATCGCATTAAATACTGAAACTCCTCAAGAAAACAAACTATCAGATTTTAAAAAGAGAAGATTTTCGTGTTAGCTCACTGTTCAAGAATACATTTACAGTATTTATAGCGGCACGAACTTCAGTCCATAATGAACGAGAAATTCTTTCATAGATTGACCAAGAAAAACTCGTGGCGTATTACACAATGAAGACGGATTTAAGTGATGATGCCTCTAAAACAAAAGTGTAAGTGATTGCTCGTGTGTTCTAGAGTTGTTGTTGTCAGGCAAGTATAAAGTTTTGACAGCATTTGAAAGCAATGCTTGAGAGGGGGGTTTCCCTTTAGCAGGGGGCGTGTGTTTTCGCTAACCCGTTATTCAAATGCTACTTGAAGAAAAACAGTAAGCAAGATGAAAGATTGTTTCAGTGATAATAAGTAAACAAGATATGAGCAAAGAGTTAACATAGATGGTAACCAATGAGAAAACTCAATAGGATAGTAGGAAGAATTAGCGATTAGGGTTGGTTTGGCTACTTGAACAGCTGATCGACTTGATATTTTACGAAAAGCTTAGTAAAGGCCACATAGCGTTGAAAAGGATGAGAACTAACACCATTGGGTTGTTATAAAACGCAACAGTATGCAATGCTTTAACCCTTCTCCAGTTACTCAGCTCACAAATGATTCTTTCATTTTCATCATGAATCTTGAACCATGTTTAAATTTCTGCTTTTAGTGAGATGGATAAAATCAAGGCTGTTTTGATAAATGCTTTGCTGAAAAAGGTGTGAAGATTTCTCACTGTAATTTATGTGTATATTCAGATATTACCAGTGGAACAAGTCTTGAAGTTTGTCCCTTAGAATTTCACGCTAGATGCGATCATCAGACCACTCGTAACTCGTCTCTATGAAGGTCTTATACACAAGCACGATATTCCGCTTGGACGTGTAATTTACGGTAATTGATGTAATTAAAATCATTGGTTCGATATACATTATATTTCCTATCATGTCGGCATATATTTAATTATTTTTTTATGAAATAAATTTTTATAGTATTGGCTCAGTTTGTACAATTGTATCTTGTTTATTGACAAAGTTTAAGCTATTACTCAGAACCTCAAACTAAATGCCTTCAAACGTTATTTTTTGCAAAGTTCTGATTCTCTGCTAAGAAACTCGAGCCAAACTTGAAGGAACTTTCATGGCCCTTCTTTGTTGGTTTTAAAAATAAAAATTTTTCTTTTCGAAATGTTTGAGTTTCATTAAAAATTACATAAAATTTTACAAGATGATGTTTATTTTTGTTGCTTTTTTGTTTTAGGGTATTGCAACTGCAGATTTATTGCTAAAATTCAAAGAAGGTAAACTTTCACATTATTCTATGTGTAATTTTGACGGGTAATTTTGAGATATTTGGATCGTTGCATTTTTGTTTTCACAACTGAAGAATGATTTTTTATACAATATGAACATAAATTGAATGATAAGAGTTATGTATGTTAGGTTCAACCCTACAAAACAATTAAATTTATATGCTTTTTTGCAATTAAATGTAAGTTTTTATCAGAAATAATAATATTTCAATCATTTTGTTACTCACAAATGGAAATTTCAACGGAAGGAGAAACAGAAGATCAAGGAGAGCAAGAAGTTGAGGAGCTAGGTAAGACCAAACTTTTTCATTCAAATCATCATTAAAACTAGTATGAAAAGACAACAATAATTGCCTTTGGTTAAGTAGATTTATCCGCCCTAAGAATTTGCGCAATCGATTAATGCTTTCTGCGAAATTGTATTTAAACTGGCTCTTGAATATAGATGTATTTAAAGTAGAAACTTGTAACAAACAAACTGAAATTCTTATGAATGCCAATAGATAATCATATTTGCATACAATTTATAATAACACTTTTTAGTATAAAAGCCAATATCATTCTTTTGGCTAAGTTGATTTCAAAACAAGCGCAAGCACTGCAATTCTTCCCAAAATCTTTGATCGAATTTATAGGAATCGAGTGTCAACGGTCCAATATTTCTTTAGGTCTGGTGATCTTTAACGTTAGGAGATATGGAGATACATTAATAGACGCATCAAAAAACGGAAGCGTGCTGTAGAACAACGAAACGTTATTTTAATGCTCTCAAGCATTTCTAACCTTAACTTATCTTTTTAGGTTTGATATGGGGATTTGCAGATGCAAAACTTGACAGCATCTATTTAGAGATGGCCAAATGGGCTGATCAAAACGATTCAAAGGTTTTAAACATTTTTAATTCATTTGGTTATCTTAACTTTTATTTCATTTCATCTGAATCATAGATTTCTTTCTTTAACAACCAGCAATGCATCTTAACATCAAACCGACCCAATGCTCGATGCTTTTAAAGCCCTAAATTTGGTTATGGAGGAAAATTTTGAAAAGATTCTGACGGACCTATTTGCATTCGGAGATGGTCTTTAAGAACCGCATTACATTTAGAACAGAATTCTTTGTATTTGCTTCAAAAATTATTTTTTTTCAAATTGAAACGGTTGTTTCGATGTTTATTTTAGCTTTTAGCATTGACAGTGCGCCATGCTTATAATCATGCACATTACGGTAGAGCATTGAAGGCATACTTGAAATTACAAGAAGATGCAAATTCATCAAAGAAATATGATGATTTAGCACTTGAGGTGAGCATCTGAGGTTTTATCCTTTAGCTAGTACGCATAACAAAAAACATGCTTTGTATAAGCTTTATGGTTGACACATATTTAAACTCTATTTATTCAAACTTTTACTGATTTCGAGGAAATCTCTGTTTTTTGAAAATAACAAACTTGGAAGACGTCTTTTAACAATCAAACAATTATGATTCGAATTTTTCGAAATTCGAACGTTTTTGCGATCCTCCTCTAAAAAAAGCTCGAATCAGGCTTCGAGTTGATGCTATGCATCGCAAAATAGCTTCAAGAAATTGTCGTTTCTTTCTCTTGACCGAAAAATTGTTTTGACAGTTATTATCAGAAACCTCAGGAGAGTTCTTTCTTGAAATGAAGATTTAAGTGAACCTAAATCTAAATCTATAAAATTACTTTGCAAATCCTTACGGCATTAACAAAAAGGGGTAAAATTTATGATGCTGTCGTGCTTTTTCAAATTCGAGTTCGTTCTCTCACGAGTTCTTATTCTCTCATGCCTTGGCTGATGTCAGTGCAATTTTACGAGGCACCCCAAATTAAAACGTCATGAATATACCAAGCAATTTCCAGCCCCAAAAATGTTACTTGCGAAACTTTGATATCATTACAAAATAAGGATGCTTGAATTTAATCGCATTCCAGATGACACAGCGGCTTGGTTGGCACCACGTTACAGACTACTTCAAAAAGATGAACATCTTAAAGCAACCACCAAATTACGAACCATTTTAATTTTTTCAACAATTTCATAAATTAAGTTCAATATATATACTTCTGATTTAGTTTGATGCGAAACGTTGTGTATTGACAACTGATAATTCCATCTTGGTTGACTTGAAAGATTGGTCTTGGAGGGATGCATGAAATAAGAAAGATAGATTTGTTAAAATTGTAAGGAAGATTCAGGATGAATCCAGATTCCTATTGAAGATCATTGCCTTATTCAGCATCCATAGGTATTAGAGATTGCACGCAGAACGATTATCCACGCAAACTTATTTGCATACTGGGAAGCACTTTTTTGTCTGACAGTGCTCAGAGTTTGGTAGTCGAAAAATGACCGAAGAAGGGTGATGTTATTTTGATTGCTGTATGATGTAACAGTTGTTTGGCAAGGATCACTTTAACCCCTTCGAATACCGAATGGAGATGATTTGAGAAGAAGAAAATCCTCTGGAAGTTAGATTTGCCCTGCAAGCAGGTGTTAGCTATGTAATGGAGAGAGTTGGGTCATCCCCAATACTGACTTCTAATTTTTATATAATCATGCTATTGATTCCTCTGAGCCCCCCCCCCCCCCATCGCCTTCCCTTTCCGCTCGGAACCTCTCATGATGCTTCCATCAAAGATGTTTTCAGATATGTAATTTTTTAAACAAGCTATAATGTTTGCATCTATCTCATTCTGTTCCAAAAACTTGTCACTGCAAATTAAATGACCAAAATTAGTTAATCAGATTTATGTTACTATATTCTTTGTATATTATTCAATGAAGTATCATTATTCATACCGCATTGTTTTTGTTGGTGACAGGGAAACTCATGGCTTTTAATTTGAATCTATCATTAAAATTTTAAAAGAAAGCTAGAAAAGCAATAGCTCCCCAAACACTTCTCATCCTTTTATATCAAGTAATGATTTTATCATGTATATTTTTAAATTACTCTCTTAAACTGGGTGATAAATATGCCAATTTTAAATGTTATATTCCTGCTTTTTCAATCGAAATTGAGCGGTGAAATTGTGAGTTATCTAGGTTATAGGATTGATTTTTACCAAATAATGAGCAAAAAAAGCGAAGCTCTTACCATAGCTTAAGTCCTACATTTTTCACCAAAGATCGAGCATGAATTTATACTTAATTAACAAAAATAAAACAATAAAAATTTTTATTTTCTTATGACATAGCCTTACTTTTTTATCAAAAACTGAGCGATAAAAGTATACGTTTTATCATGGTTTTATCAAAGTATATGTTTAACCCATTTTCTTACCAAAAAATTAAACCACGAACAACATACCTCATTAAGGTCATAGCTATGATTTCAACTAGATAATAGTCTTCCTTTAAACTTTAATTTTGATAAAAATAACGTTAAAACAACAGTAAAAATGGATCGATAAATTGATTAAAACTAAAGGGATTGCTCATCCCATTACCTTTACGTATGACAACACAGGAAAAATCTGCCAAAATTGGTGCAGAAATAAGGCATAAAAAACATGAAGCGTTTGCATTAACGAGATATATTCATGAAAACATATAGGTAACTTCAGGTAAAAACCTAAGAACTTTCTAAGGCACCTGGTTCATATAAAATTAAACAAAAAAACTACAATTTATAGGCTCATTTTATGATAAAAATATGAATCGAGTTCACTTGCATTTGCTGGTAATTATCTAACAAAATCTACAGACATGAAGAGTACTGATTAAGTTGGGCTCTTCGCAAGGGTTACGGAGAGGGGGTCGGGATGAGGGGGTCGGGATGTAGGGGAGTATGATAGGGAGAAATAGGGATAATCTAAAGGGTATTAATGGGAAAAATCTTAAGAGAATTTGGTTCACATTTATTTGTACTGCAGTTTGGCGTTGCTTAATGGAAGGAGCCACATTCTAAGATAACCAGTTCTAGTTTTTGGCTCTTTGTATAAACGGTTTGATTAATGGTGTGGACAAAAGAAAATTTATCACATCTTAAAGGTCTGTTTACTGGCATTACATAAACTTTAAACACTGCCGAATAGAAACAGTAATATTCTTGTTTGTTTTTATTATCATTTATATCTGAAGAACCATGGCATTATTAATGTTATTGATTTGGGGATGTTACATAATTTTTTTTTCCAATACGTTTAACTTCAATATAATGATGATTTTCAAAGATCTTACAAAACTACAAATCAAAGGGAAAATATGAATATGCTGAATTTGATGCAGAGAGAAGCTGAAATCGAGAAAGCGCTTAGAACACAATGCAGCATGTTAAAAAACGGCCAACAAGGATGTGATGAATATGGCGACTTGAACCAGGGAGTTTAATCTTTTAAAATAAAAAAATATGCAAAGTTGATTAAACATGACATGATCGATCTGGAGATGGAAAACTTTGATAACAAAATAATTTGCAAAACAAAATTTGCAATGAAGGACATTGATAGTTGCACTATTGGCAAGGATCTTACAATCACTTGCAGCATACCATAAACAGAAAATCGATAACTCATTACTCATTCGAAGGTGGAAAATGATTAAGCCGTAACAAAACCAAACAAAATATAAATCTTTTACAAAATGCAAAGGTTAATTGTTTTATCGCGTTAGCAAATATGAAGATAAATTTATGAAAATAATATCAACATGGCCTATCAATTCGCGATCCGTTAGTATTGAACTGAAAGATTTGTTTATCTAAACTGATACTTAGGGCTCCAGGACAGACCTGTCGACTTTGCAGTCTATCCAAAAAATGATTAACCAATCAACTAAGTAGTCAATCAGTTATCCGATCAATTTATCGATCAGACAATCAATCAGTTAACCAATCCTATCAACCAGTAGATTAATGCATCTATGAACCAATCAGTTGAATAAATAATCAATGAATCAATGAGTTAATCAATCAATCAATCAATCAATCAAGCAATCAATCAATCAATCTATCAGTCAATCATCTCATAGGTCAATCAAAGATTAATCGAGTGAATAGATTAATCTATTTCGATTGCAAATCGTCTTGACGATCGAGTAATCTTATTGATCGACACAATAATGGAAACAATCTTTTATCGACGATTGGCGCTTTGAATCACTTAGCCTAATCTAATAAATAACGAAATGATTTCTTTTGGATTTCTAAGATTGCACGATAGTTTATTTAACCAAATATTTTTGAACCAAATCAAACCAGATCTGAAATGTTTACCAATCCATTCATAAAAAAGAAGCCTAGAAGATGTCTCCTCGAATCCCGAGAACATGGCAGGGAGGGGAGGGGGGTGTAAAACCGGTTGATACTCTTATCTGGTGGGGTATGGCGTAGCACATTATCTCTTCTAAGCTGAACTATGTATTAAAAATCACGTAGACAAGACATGCCTTATCAAACAATGTTGACTTTCAAGCCATTACCAAAGCTTTGCAAATGTCCGGGTACACATCTTCAATGATTTGATTAAATGGAAGGACTCGTTCTATTTTCACGTTGAAATTCACCAATATTTGAAATTTTATTCTAAGATATTTGTACAACCTCTATCTATCCATGGCGAACAGCAGCCTCCTTCGCAGCTAATATCAATGGCTGCAGGCTAGCAAGCGGCTTTGCTGTCTTCAGGAATGGATGCTGCAAAAAATATGACCGCATTAGGTTAAACATGGGAATGACAGATGAAAATTATGTTTCTATATATCTATCTATTTTTCAGCCTGCCTACCTATCTATCAATATTGTATAAAACCAAGTTATTGGCATTACGTACAATGTTCGTTAGTATATAAAAAACTACGAAAAAAGAAAAGAAAAATTAATGGAAGGTAATAACAAAGTTAATAGAATAACATGGATATATGCGGGAGTGGCATGAAAAAGCCAGACTAGGAGGGTAGACATTGATTTCAGGGAAATGCCAGAATATGTGAGAAATACATTTAAAACAAGATGTTGTAAGATGTTACTCAGCAATTACTAGAACACGGAAAGTGGATGAGAAGTGACTAGTATTACATTACAAACCGTTTTAAAAGGTTTTTTAAATCAGCAGGTTTAGTTTGTTTTCCTTTTGATGGTATTCTAAACTTAGGGTGGAAGTTTCTAGCAACGGGCATGTTTTTAAGTTCATTGTATGTAGTTTAGTTGAAGATATAACAGGGAGTGAATAGATATAAAACACCGGTATTAAAAAGTTCTTGTCTGTGGCGTAATCAATAAATAATTTCAGATTGCTCGTTTTCAAAAAATGTTTTTATATGCAATATGCATTTTATGCATTATAAGCTTTACAGCATAACATGTATTTAATTTGGGCTACAGATTCAAAAACGAAGGATTTAGCATTTTGGAAGTCTTAATTAACGGCTTTTGGTTCATTTTTATGGGGCTACTGGGACCCAATAGAAGACAAGCTATATGCAAAAAAGCTGGACAAGAGCCTCCAAATTAATATTCAAGAATCGTACAAATTCTGCATTTTTGCCAAATAAAAGGCTTCAAATCCTTTGAAACGTAGAATTAATTAGCCATTAATAAACAAGAAATAAAAATAACGTAAAAAAACTTACTTTTAATAATCCTCTAGCAGTGGGCCTTTTTTCTACATCCATTTCAAGTGTTTTCTCTAGGAAATCTCTAAAAGCCGGAGACAATCTTTCAGGGTGTTGCAACTCAGGAGTTCCGTTTGTAGCTATCAGATACAAGGCCTGAAAAGAAATTATTGTAAACATCAAAGAATGCTGCTACCGCAAATGATAACAACATCGTGAGATTTCTTGACTGATTGAGATCAGATGGGATAGAATCTAACTAAATGCAAATGATATTGAATATGAAATAGCATTGAGATCTACGCAGAGCAAAATAACAACCGGTTTTAAGGATTATAAGTTTGCTTGCATTGCATGGAATACTATTTATCGATATCTCCAGCAAAGTTTCAGAATAAATATTTAACTTTCTATAAAAAATTTAATTTTAATATGAATTTAGGACAAAATTCTCAAAAACACCGCCACGAGTTTAACTACCCTCAGCGATCGCCAATACTGCCATTTTCCCAAGTTAAACGAAAATGGACACGGGGCAACTACTAGGGAGGGAGGGAGGGAGGGAGGGAGAGAGTGTATTGACAAAAGACGCATGGTTTTCCAACACTTTCAGGTGGCATTCTCGCTTACTATATGTATTTCAATAAACACAAGCTAACTAATGAAAACATGACGCCTTACCCTCAATGGATTTTCATTCAAATAAGGTGGCTCGCCTTCTATCATTTCAATTGCCATAATGCCCAAACTCCAAAGATCAACTTTTGGCCCATATTGCTTTCTTGTGACAACTTCTGGTGCCATCCAGTAAGGCGTACCAACCATTGTGGACCTTTTGTTCTGTTCTGGTGTAATCGTGGCACAGAAACCAAAATCGGCTAAGGAGGAAGTTATAACAATGGTTAAAAATAATTTAAAAATTTGGTCGATTTCGAATCCATCTCTGTATTTTTCTACCCCAAACTGGTTTGAAATACATGAGTAAGTGCTTGAAATAAATAAAAAAATTGATGAATTCAGATATTAATGAAGTATAAAATAATAAACACAACTAAGGAAGTTATCAAAGAACGAGTTATCTAAGAAAACTATGAATAAATGAATAAATAAATAATTGAATGAAGAATTAAAGATAGAAGAAGATTGATCCCGTAGGATGAATAAATGAAAAATAAATAATTCATATTTCGTTGGATTTCAAATTAAAATGGATTCATACAAAATGTGTTTACATACTTAGTTTAACAGACCCATCCATTCCAAGAAGTATGTTGTCACTTTTGATATCTCTGTGAATGACACCATTTCCGTGCAAGAAATCGAGGGCTTGTAAACACTGTAAAGAAATAAAATGATGGTATTAAACGTTTATCAAATCAATCAAGCAAGGAAATAGATTTTGACTACATGGGTAGTGTTTGGATGTACCTATACTCCTAACCCCTTTTTTTAAAATCGTAAATGTGTTCTTAATTCTCGAGCTACTTCCCTTCTCTTAAAATATCACCCTTCTTTTCCTACTTTTCAGTTGCTTCCTTGGGCCAGTATCCGAGCTGCCCCTAACAATAAATATAACTAACAAGTTTGTTGACGGCAACAACACTTATGCCTCTTCCCGCGAGCCTGTTCTTAAAAAATTACAGAAGCAATTCACTTCCACGATTTTTCTAGTAGGCTAGCCCTTAAAAGGTTGAGTTTGTATAGACCGTTCATAAATACTTTCATGGTCTGTGATACAGATTATCATTGTAAACATCAATGGGATATAAAAATAATTCCAAAGCAAATGTATGTTAAGTAGCAAATACCTCTCTGCAAACAGCTGAAATCTGTCCTTCATCCATACAGGTTTCTGTAACAACATCTGTCAATGAACCACCTGCCAAATACTCCATAACAACCTGGAAATAAGTGAAAATAATTTTTCTGAAAATAATCCGAATTGCTTTGTTGACAAATAAATATCAGCAAAATAACATTGTTATGATTAATAAACGGCGTGTAATTCAAAATCAAACAAACAGGATTGCCTAAATTGAGAGAAGTTTTGAAATCTTTGCCGCACTTCGGCTCATGCACAAGGAAGGAAATTGTTTGTTGAACAGAGTTAAAAAAATACACGAAAAAACCACATTTCAAATCTCTGCGCATTATATCATATTAAAAATTGAGTTAGATTGGACAATGGACAATTATCAATGAGACCATGATATAGCATTAAACATTTCGAAGAATTTTGCATCTTGAAAGTGCTTTATTTGTCGATCTGTTGCCGAAACAATCCCCGGACTCAAAACATTGGAAAATGATCCAACGGAAAACTATGTATAAAAGGGGGATTACTTTTCATTAGCTGCTTGTTTTGACAAATCAGGGCCCACTCAATCAACATTGATGCTAGACCATGGAGACTAATAACATTGAAATGCTGATTTCAAAACTTTAGTGGGACTTTGACAAAAAAGTTGCCATTGTATGTCAGAATACAGTCATGTTGGTAGCATGCTGATAATAGCTTACAAGTAATAGCTGAAGTACATGATGAATATTAGTTCGATGGCTCTACAAAAGCCAAACCACAACCACACCTAAATAACCCCTTCTTTACCTTCTTAGTGACCTTCTTTTGCCCTGCCAAATCCGATTTCTTAAAATGATTTTGGGAATGCGACGTAGCACATGTGAGATAGCTGTTGCAGCACAAATATCACAGTTGAAATAAATATATCATAGCGCTTGAATATCATATTCCTAATGATTTCAAATATTTATCCTTACCCACAACTCTTCACCAACAAGATAACTGTCGACATAATTCACAATATTTGGATGTTTGTTTTCTCTCATGACCAGAATTTCATTGATAATGAGCTCCTACAAGATCAAAGTGACAATTTCAAACAATACAATTTCATGCAAAACGATTGGCAACTCACTTACGATTGTCAGGATGGAACATGGGGCTTCAATTGGAGACTGTCCCAAACATATGAAGTGATATGACCAAATTTACTCATATTCGCACAGGAAGGGCCAATAATTACGTTGGCAAAATGTACTTTTTATTTCTGAATCCATGCACTTAACCGAGCTTACCTTTTTGGGTTGCTGAGATAAATTCATCTGTTTTATTGCAACCTAAAATGCAAGTGAATGAATTATCAATTACGTATTTTGTTTACTACAATTATATTTAATTACTTTGATGAGAAAGTTGCTAAATAAAACGAGATAACAGGAAAATTTGAAGATTTTAAAAACAATCAATAAACGAAAACAAAAATTTAACATTAACATTACAGATCACCATATTGAAACTGACAAGAAAAAAAAATAATTAAGTGCGGAAAATGATCTCAAAGCAAGGTATGTTAATAATTCAAAACTATTAAGATGAAACAAAATGATAATGAAAAATGTTGATAATAAAAATATTTTATAACAATCATAAACATAAAAGTCTAACATACAAGGTGTTTCCTATCTACAATTAATTCGATGATAATAACAGTAATAGTAAAAGAGAAACGAAGTTTAATGTCATATATAGCGAAGATACTAAAGTTAAATGCATTAATGCACGAAGAGAGATACCTGAAGATTGATCAAAAGAATCAAATGGTGAATGATGTGCATAATAAAAATGGAGCTGTGTTAAATAAGAAAATCAAACGAGAACCCAACAAACTCAGATAGAAAAATAAACTCAAAATTCACAATTATTAAAGTAAACTATGTATCTAGCTTACCTCGCTACCAGTTGCTATTTCTGTAGCTGTATAGACAGTACCTGAAGCCCTGAAAAGAAAACGGTGATATTAAGGGTAAGGGCTAGGAACATACCTACAACCTTCAAAGGACATATTTCATTTGAAGATTTGGCAAAACTGGTCTTAAAAAAATAAATCTTTCAATTCCATAGAGGATTCAAGTATACTTAAGGCTCCATCGATGCAATTTTTCTGTTACTTCATATCATGTCAAAAGCGCCGCAGAAATGTTGCTAAAAGGTTCTTTTATTAAAAGTTGGGAAGCAAATCAAGCTAGTGGGGACCAATAATGAGGGGACGACGGTAGGGGCACTAGTATCCACGAGGATTTTAAGCCTACCCCCGTGCTAAACAGTCAAATTTAATGCATGATAAACTGTATTGGCTAGCACTTCTGCTCATTAATTGTCTAGTACGGGGGTAACGTAAAGTTTCTCAGACTTCATCACGAACAAAATATGTGTGGATGTCGCCCAGCAAGCCTCCTTTTGAAGCAAGCCTCGTTATAGAATGCTGTGCAATGCTATACTTACCCCTGTCCTATTTTCTCAAACTTTCTATATTTCCTCTTGGGATCCCCAATGCTTACGATTGTTCCTATAATTCAAGTTTCATATTGGTTAATATCAAGGAAAAAAGAAGAATAAACCTGAAGGTTTAAGTATATAAAATTATCTGCCTTGCGTGAGAGATTAGTAAGGTTGTTTGAACAATGCGCAAGAGATGAAAGAAGGAAAACGCAGTATGGATACAACTACATAGATCTGCTTCGAAAGTAAAAAAATTACAGATAAGATCTTGGATACTTCCGAGGAAAGGTTATAAATAGTAGGATGGCTGAAATCAGAAGATGCATCGTGTCTAAGACCATGTATTATCAGTATAACCATATGAGTATGATGCCCCGCAAGGGCTTCACTGATTATTCGTATAGATGCAGATATGCAAATGCAGCGAAATAAAGATGAAAGCTAAAAAAATTAAATAATTGCATATTGAAAACCCTTGCACAAGACTTTTCATGATTTTACAAAAAAACATTTGTGGAAAAACAGGTCCCATCCCCATTGATGTCCGAGAAAAGAAAAACAAAACATTTAGTTTCAATAAATGGAAAATCTAGAATGTGCACATAAGGGACATTTTTCAGATTCTAGGTAGTATGAAAATGCGAACCCCAAAAAATAAGGAGTGAACCAAATAATTCTTAAACCTCAATAACTTCTACTCGTTAGGGGGATAAAAAAAACTCAAAATTAAAAAATCTTCAAATGTCTTACCAAAGGCAGCAAGTGTCATGCTTGAAAGTGGAGGGGACAGACGTCAATAATTTGCAAAAAATTGATCTTAGGAAAGCAATTCAAACATGCATATTCCAAAGGGAATAAATAACATACCCCAAGAGAAGAAATCTTAATAACTTACGGAGTTTAGCCATAATTTCTTCATCGGTCATCTTTCTTTTTCTCACCTGCTGCTGGTTTAGTTTAGCTTTAAGTAAAAGAGACAGGGATTTCAAAAGAGAGATTGTAATATAACTAGGCCTAAACCAATGTGACAGCCACGAGTGTGTGGCAATGACAAAGAAAAGTTATACGACGCAAAGAATTCTTTAATGCTAATTAACTGTTCATGCAAATAATTGGGCCATGATGCAGCTGCCGTACACAAATCTTGCAAAAATTGCTTGGAAGGTTGTCAATTAACGCAAAATACACGTAAGCTGGAAAATTTGGCGGATCAAAATTGATGAAAAAACCATCGAAAATATATTTTTGCCAAATCCGCCGATAACTAACACGAGGAGGGGGGATTTTCAGGGCAATGCAAAAATCTCAGGTCCCCTCTTTTAAGTCAGAAACTATTTTCCAATACATTTCTTTTCAGGAGAACGGCTGTTCAGGGGTGGTGGGCGTGCTTCAAATTAGAAAGATAAATAAAAAATTAAAACTATGACTCATGCACAAAAGAAAAATATGATTATATCACATTTTTTCACACATTTTTTAAATCTGACAAGGGAGGCTGCCTAACAGCAGGCCAATTTAACCTGTGAATTAGTACAATAGCTGCTTTTGTTGCAGTTCTTTGTTTCTGCCAGCCTGAAGGGTGGTTGCTGTGGCTTAGGAAATCCCGTGACAGACCAAACTCATTTCGCGTTATACTAAAACACGGAATGGAAAACAACAGAAACTTTGAATACCAAACGAAGCCTACCTTCGTTCTCTTGTTGTTGCTGTTGAGCAACGGATTGTCCTTGAGAGCCGGCAAGCTGGTCAGCGGTAATGTACTGAAATAAAGATGGCAGAAATGAAAAATGATTCTACGGAGGGAGTCCGGGAAATCATCCTCAACTACCAAAAATCTAATAGGCCATAATCTTGACCTCCACGCCCCTTTACCTTTTCTGATAATTAGGGACCATGGTTCAGGAAAAATCAAAAAATTCGCATCTATCTTTTAGCATTTAAATGGTCAAGCAGACACAGATTTCAATTTAAACAAAAAAAATTGAAGTCCTTGAGGTAATTTGGGCTGAGAGTGAAAAGTTGATATTTTGATAGCTATTTTAAAAATAATCATTTTAATTTTGGCAGCTGTTCTAAAAAGATTCGCAACCCATTCCTTTATGAAACCTGTGTTGGTAGTAATGAAATGAGTCAGTTTGTTTCATCATTGCTTAGGAATAAAATGTGGAACACCGAAAGGTAATCGTATATTTTTATAAAAGTAGAAGAAGGGATCAAAAAATGTGAACTAAATCTTTCAAATACAAATGATATCTTTAAATCATTTTAGATTTGGAAACTTGATAAATTGATTTCATTTGGTTTCTGACTATTAGTTGAAATGGGCAGTCATCAAAGTATCGTCTGTTTAAAATTAGCCCCCCCCCCCCTGATACACTTATGGAAAGGAGGGAACAAAGACTTACCTTTGATTTTGTATGTTCTGGTCTGGATGGAATTGCTGGTGGGACATCTTTACGTGAATCATCAACAGCACTGTTTGGCATCTTGATCAAAAAGTAAAAATACAGTATTTGAAATAATGTGTAAAATTATATAGAGCAATGTGCTTTAAAACGTAGGTCCAGATTGGAAAAACTTTCAGATTTTAAAGAGAGCATTTAACCTGATTTAACATGATTTTGTAAAGAAAATGCAATTGAACCAAATACTGCGAATATAGTGCAAGGTTAATGAAACTATGCAGACCAAGCTGGTGGCCTAAGTTTGCAGACCAAATTAACAGTGCAATGAAAAAGTAAAATAAGTTGCAGCAAAAAAATATCAAAATATCATACAGCAATATCGGCCTTTTCATAATATTTATTTTTGACTTCAGAAGAATACTGATTTCCAACCACATCGCCTAAAACAAGACAAAATATCATACAGAAATGTTGACAGTATGATTCATACAATATCTAACCAAGTAAGCAGGCTTGCATCATCACAATTTTAGTGCAAAAGAAAGCAACCAATTTGAAGCCAGCAAAACTGCCCAACAAAATACTAGTACCTTGGATCAGGGATGGTGCTTGAAAAAATTCTTAGAGAAAGGTATCTGATGCCAGGTAGTAGAGTTAAAATACCACCCATTATCACAGATTTTGTAATTTTTGCGGACCAGTAAATTGGCGAATGAGCGATACAAAATGTCGATTCTGCCAAGCGAAATGCATTCCGGAAACAGTCAAGATTTTTGGTTTCAAGGATGACAAAATCTGAATTTTTAGATTGGATGTTGATAGCTAGACCTTAGCTCCCATCTGCCTGACTCTCTAAATAAAACAATGATACGATCCAGTCTAAATTCAACTTAAATTGAAAAATAAATTCGAAAAAACTAAATTAAAAAACTAACCTGGTTTGTTAACTGTCATGAATTTCGTATCATCAGTTGTTACTTTCTTAGTATTTGAGTCATAAAATTTCAATACGTCGATGACAGCCTAAAAATTTTTCAAAATCAAAAACAAAATTACTATTTATGCATATCATTCATTTATTATACGGAGGAAGGATACTTGGTGTGTTATGGGACATACGATCACTCAGCACCCCACTCGAGAATAGGGGTATTAGAGTGGGTTTTTGAGGGGGGAAAAACATCAATTAGGGACCGATGTTTCCTACCCTGAAGAGTGTTAAACTTATGAATTCGTTCCAGTATGAAGCGGAAGGTTTTCAATTCTCCGTGCAATTTCGTGCTGGACCGCAATCCCCTTATATCCTATTACGTAGAGTCTCCCTTTTTGCTGATAACATAACATTTGTTTTCTAATTGCCCCGTCAAATTCTTTAAAACACTATATTTATGATGAACTTCCATAGGATAATGATGAGACAAATAAGGTCGTGGCTACAGACACTAAGATGCTAAAGGAATCCCTTTAACGATTTTATCCCTGTTCCGAATGGCAGTCAATTAATGATTGGGTGGTAAACTTGACCATGGGTCTCGAGAGAATCTGCCTCTTATGCGTATGTTCCAAAAGATAGCGATTGCTGTTAGTTTTTTGCTTCTTCGTCATACTATTTTGGGTCCTCTTAGGATGCAATAGCCGAACCCCAATCCTACCCCTTGCGATAAAAATCTACTCATTCATACACTGGCCTACGTCACAGACGGTGTAAATCGAAATTTGTGACGCAGGCTTTCATTCACTGAATTGCCATCCTTTAGAAATGTTATTCACAAAACAGCGACTAAATCAGACAAAGAACATGTCGATTTAAACAATAGCAGTGAGGAATTGAATACTTTTGGGAATAAATCGCTTTAGAAAAAGAAGCCAAAGTAATCATTACGCGTCAGTTTCCTTGTATGAAATTAGTAATTCGTTGCACATTTCCTTCAAACGCGTTTCCTCCAAGACCTTAGCTGGCAATCAGTTCCTTAATTTTTGCAGGCTTTCGTGAAAAATGGCTCCTTGCATATCTTGCTTATTATCCAAATTTCACCTTTGAAGAGTCGAACTATAAACTAAAAACTTTACTGTTGAACAAGTTTCAACTTATTCTTATATATTGCAATTTAAAAAGAAATATAAATTCTTGTTAGAATTAGTTCTGAAAGCCATGCTCTAGCGTTCTGCTCATCCAGATTTTAATGACGCAATAAATAAATATTCTATATAAATATTCTTTTCAAAATTTGGAAATATTCTTGTTATAATTTGTTTCAAATATATAAATGAGGAATGTACATACTTGTGGATTTTCTTTCTGCTCTGTTGGACTGATGTTTGAAACTTGCAAAAGCTTCGCCCATTCATCTGGCATACCCTGTCAAAAATTGAAAATTTATTTGAGTGAAGAAGAACCAAAAATATGCCTCATTGTTCAGGCACCATAAATTTATTGAAAAAATGGAGACAGTTTATGAATGCACCTTTTCCGATACACATGTTTTTAATCAGCAAGCAAATTGGTTCATGATTTCATCATCAAGGTTGCCCAAAATGTTTGAGTTTTCAGCTATTCACAACTTATGAATTTGTTTGTACCTTCCCGAGTTAATCTTTGGTTTAAATCAATTAAAAAATTAACTACTAAATTTATTAAGAGGCCTCCAAACATTTAACTGAAGGATGTGTTACGCTAATGAAAATAGTGAGTTTTGTTACACCAGCTTAACAAAGCAAGATTAACGGTGAAAGTGCAAAAAGAAGCTTGGCAGCTATTTTGTTGAACATTCAGTAAAATATATTTCAGTTAATCAATCTCCCAAAATCCTTAAAAATTACAGGTTTTGGTTGTTAAAAAAATGATTAGTCGGAGACATTCATTTCGGAATCGAGAGAAAATTGAGTCAAAGTCTGTCTACTTATCAACAAAAAGTCACATAGAGCTACACAAACCTTCTTCTTCGTCACAGCCCCCTTTTCATCATTCTTTCCAAAGGCATGAGACAATTTAGATTTGAAGATACTTTTACTGCACATTTTCTTCAATTTTAATTCAAATCATCGGCCAAAATACTTCCAGACATATTATTTTTGGTTTGGTTATTACGCATAACAAAAATTGAGCTCTCTAGATAATTTATTATTTTATCAATATTCTAATGAGTTAATTCGTATTATCTTATCAAACGGGGGTTGCGCCAAGCAGAGAAAAATTCTATTAGGCAGAAAGCACAGTACGGTGAGAGCACAAGCAAGAAATTCAACACTCGAAAAAATTAGACACTATCTATCATTTGAAAAATGTGTTTTCATTAATCAATGGTTAGGGTCACGCAAAAGTTTGATCCCTCCCATTAGAAAGATTTGATCTTAGCCCCGCCTTTGTTCTAATATCTTTAAGTGGCTAAAATTTTATCGTGGCTAAAATTTTACCGAAATAAGATCTGAAGTCTACCATTGTAGCTATTTCCTGGACTGTATTTAGATTTGCATTTTTTGTTTATGTGACAATCCCTTGAAAATCGGCTCAAACTAAAAGACCCAGGCTAACTTAAAAAGTCTAAAACGATCCAAGTATTCAAACTCTCTTACCAGTCATATGATTTCAGTATAGACTTTTTCCAAATTAATTAGCTATATTATTACCCTTTAAACAACATGAATTTTTTGAGAGCACTTATAGTTTTAAAGAACATTTCTAATTTTAACAATTATAAAATTAGGTTCTTCAACATTGGTGTTTTTAGAAGAACTGGAAGGCAACTTTTCAAACAAAAATAAATTTATATTTTCTTAGGTTGGAGAAAATCGGTAACTTTCTCCTAAAAAATATTCTAAACTTTTTAGGAGCCAAGTACCCGAGTACTTCTTCCTTATGAACCACCTTTTGTAAAAAAGTATTTGTCTTTTATATGACAATAACTGGATTAAAGCCAATTCAAATTTAACCCAAATTCACTTTATAATTCAATATTTCATACAGTTTTCAAAATCTAAAATTATTTCACCCCCTGTGATTCTACGATACTGCAAAACAGTAAAACAAAGAAAATTTTGTCTCGTCGCAGATGGAAAGAAAAGCCTCTTAGCAAACTAGAAACATATTTTATCAAGGTCAACAATAAATTTATTCTTGTGGGTTTTCCCTTTTGTCTACAGAATAATAAAAAACACAATTTGGATGTGTTGCCATCACACCAAATCAATCCAACTCAATAAATGTCTGCTAACACTCGTTACTCAACATAGTGAAGTATTGAGCTGAATTGTTGGAAAGGAGGAATTGAAAAGATGCTTATACCCTGAACCCTTAGTGGCATCTTGTTGAAAAAATGGATGTCTTACGACTTAGTTCTTGCTTTATGACCAAATTTTGCAATGCATAGAAGGTGCAACCATAAAATAGTTTATACAGCACGTAACTTTCAATGCTTTTTTGCTTTGAAATCAAATATCAAAAACTTGTCCATCTTGCAAGAGGCCTAGCTAAGCAGAATAAGCCATTGGTTGATGCTCCAAAAACATTGACCTAAATCCGTCCCTAAAAACAGCAATAAACCTCTTATTTGCTCTCTTTCACAACTGTTAATAGAAACAAAGTCTCCTTTATGAAGAGGATTTAAAAGTGCGTCAAAGCTTATCCCCTGCCACTCCCATGAAATGCCTGCGAAGCGAAGTTGAGCGCCGTTCAAAATTGTCCATAACGGTAGCATTAACAGGACAGCAACTTTACATGAGCCCGAAATCATATTATTAAAGACATTCATTAATCTGTGAATTAGGCACCGTTAGAGCATGAAGTCTAACTTTGACAAACTTGCTAAAAATTGAGGAGATCATTCAGCCTTATTGGAGATCAAATGGTCAGACAAAACTTAGAAAATGGTGACACAAAACTAAGAAAATGGCCTAGGGCTGGACTAGAGACAGAGATTGGAGACATGAATTGTGTTCAATTTTAAAACGTTTCTGGTTATGTGGCAGGAAATGAGGGGGGGGGGCTTTTTTTGCCAATAACTTCTAAAGGTTACGAAACGAAAAGAGTACAATCGGCACAAGTAACGATAGGTAAAATTCTACTCAAAGAAATATTTCTTGCATCAAATGATAAAAAAAATTCCACTAAGTTGCAAAATGCAAAAATGCTGAAACTTTTCTAGTTCTGATGTTTCCTTTTTTGATCTTAGAAAAAGAGCGTGTTAGTTGAGATTTATGTAACTTCAAAAACCAGCGTCAGACGTGTAACTAGACTATTAGGACAATTCTTCAAAATTAAAACCTGTATTTAAAACCTATTTGAATTTGGATAAATATTTGTAAATATTGTCATTAAGACCCATAAAGATAAATTTCAGAAATTCTTCATCTTAGGCCATTACCTGTTGTAATCTGCCGATTTGTTTTATCCCTTCCAAGCAAATAATGATACAGTTACAAATGAAATGTGAAACTTTTCAATCTTTGATATGAAACATGAATCAGGGCAAAGTCTGGACTATACTAAACTCTTATCTAAGCTAAACATATCATATGAGGCATACTACATGAACGTTGGGTCCACAGAAAGTGGGTGTTACTGGCAAGTGTCTCCTACAGAATTTTAAGCTGATAACTTGCAGTTTATTTTAGTTTGTATTGTAGTTATTGAAGTCTGTATTGTTATTTGTAGTTTACATTGTTATTAATTAATGTTTATATTGTTGTAATTGAAACTTTTCTATTTAATGGAATTTAAAATAAAGAAATGAACTGAAATGAACTGAATACCGGATCCTTGATTACGGTGTGGACAACTGTCCTGACCTAAGGCTCTCATCTTGCAGTTTTTAGTGTTTCATCTTATCAGAAGTGTCATCCAAAGAGTCATCCAGAGTGGGAACCACAAGACTTTATGTCCTTTCCTGCTTTGGACTTTGGGTAGCACAGTAGAATTCAATCTATTTTGTGCTCTAATTCATGTAATGATTATAATAGAAACTGTTTCAAACCCACTACCCCATTTGCCTTTTTTATCATTCTCTGAAATAAAAGCATTTTAAACATGATGTCCCTTTTTTTTTAATTGAGCAGGAAAGAGTGATAAACTACAATCAACTCTGGTATGAACAGTTTTTATAGGGAAAAACTTTTGGGTAAATGAATTTAACCTATTTTCTCAATAAAACATTGAGAGAAATAATCATTTCTAGAAAATAATGCCAATAAATCAAGTTCTACAAGTCAGGTCTGACCTTTAACTATTGTGTAATAAACAGTATTGTATCTGATTTATTAGAAAAGGGGGGCTTCAAAAATTTCACTGTTCACAAAATAACTCAAAATTTAGATTTTTTAGCAAACCTCTGAAATGACAGGATGAAACCCTTTCTTGTTTATAATTCAACATTTTTTCTCAAATTCCCACAATTTAATTACAAAAACCCTTAACAGTGCTACCTCTCATACAACTCCCATAAATTCCACATTGTGGAGAGCTTTTAGCCACAATGTTCTTAACAGTGTAAATTAAAATCAGTATATAATCAGTGTTTTCATAATTTAAAACCCTTTTGACCAGCTCTAAAATAGAATACTAAAACAGCTTAATGGTCTTCATACAATAAAATCCAATCAGTTGGAAATCCAAACTAAGATTCCTATCTAACTAAGAGTTATATCTTTATATTATCACTCTTATATTATAGAAAGTGGAGTGATGCCTAGATTAGAAAGATTGCAAGTTATGTTTTCTAAAAAACTTGGCCATAGGTTTACAGTCAGAATAATGGTACAGCTGGGCAGAGGATTTGTTTTGTGAGTGATGGCTGGTATAGGGGAGGGCTTTACCCTTGATTAGTTTACCTATTGAGAGAGCCCCTCCTTCCAGTAGTTAGTCATACATGCAATTTATTACTTTGTTGTGTATTTAACTAATATTTCTGTATTAAAAATAATATTTGAATTAATTCATCTGATATTTTCTTTAATAGTATTAGTTTTTTAGTTATGAATTGTTTGCAGATATTTAAAATCAACTGGACTGGACTGAACTGAACTGAATTATTTCACCCAGCAAAATAACTTCCACCCCTAGAGGAATATTCCCTGACAGCAGTAATTTTTGCCCCCATAACGGCCATTTTGGCCTGCAAGAAGAGAATACTTATGAGGGGAAACATTGTCAAAGCCACAAACCAATCACAAAATGGGAAACTTTTGCCTACTTAGATGATTAGCATTTTTAAAAGAATTGAAGTTGGCTGTCACAGCCTTCAGTTGCAATGGGCTGTCTCATTATACCTGGAAGGGTGGTGTTTCAAACAATTGGATTATTGAGAAAGTAAAAACAAGGTTGGAACTGAAACATGCAACAGGGCAAAACGTTTGTTTCATTTTTGAGGAAGACAAAGGGTTGGCTGATGCAAAGTCAAATATACCCCTCACATACAGAGATAAAGATTTTCATTTAATTTGTACCATAACTAGAGAGTCTGAGGGAGCTCCTATTTGAATAAAACTGGTCTTGTGCTACTTTGACAAGATTTTTGTATGTAGTGGAATTTTCAAAAATGATACAGAATTGAAACTTAAACTGTTCATCATTAGTCATGAATACTTTGTTTTTCAATACTCCAAAAAACCTGAATGAATTTTGTATGGTTCCAAAGAAGCAAGTTGTAAAAAAGTCAAGTTTGTATTTTTAATCATAAGCAAGGTTTCCTTGAAAATTACCATAAAATATTTGCGTTGAAGAAATAAATATACCGTAAGTTTTTCCTATTGCAACATTTTAAAAATCTGATGATATCAAAAAAATAAAATGGCATACTTTTTAAGACAGATTCGTAGTTTAAGAGACATCATGGAAACGATTCTTCAAGGAAACAAAGTGAACAGAACCAACAAAACAGATTTTAAGGAAGTTTTGTAGATCTCAAGCAATGATTAAATATGATATTAGCACTGCAGCAAACTTAAAAAAGTTGAATCATTCAGAAAAGTAAGTTGTACTAAAGATGTCAGTGTTTTGTCAAAACAAAACAATACAAGCTCCTATTGGGATTTTCTTGTTGCTGTATTGTATACTTCTGCACAAACTATTTAGCATACCAGCCACGCTGAACCACCTTTGTCATCGACACCGCCACAAAAAAGTAATCAAAAACTGAAACCTGTAAATAATTATCAGCAATAAGGAAGCAAGATCTTGGTAAGGCCTAAATACAGTGGATTTTCATAAGTTTTATTGTTGCTTGCGTTAAGATGGGTATGACAGCTGGACTCCTATTTCAGCGAGCTTTAGACGGTCTGTTTTACAAGGAAATGAACTGTAAAAGCAGCTAGATTTAGAAATAATGCATCTTTCCCCGAAATATCAAAATGAAAACGTTAAAATGCAAAGATCTAAAGAAGCACTCACAGTAAACTCGCCAGTTATGGGATCAAATCCAACGTGAACTGTGTGCTCAAATTGAGTAGGCAATGAAATTTCCGGCTTCTTTTTCGCTGAAAATTTAAGTGGATGATCATGAGACACAGTTAAGACAACGAAAAAATAAAAATAAATTCTAAAACTCTCAAAAACAAGCATTACGAATACTTACAAACAGGAAACAGCTTAAAACTCATCTTCTTATTTTTCTTCTCTGAATCCAGTTGTGGTACGTTAGGCAACGGCTTGTTGTCAAAGTCTTTCGCCGAAGCGTTTCTCACCGGTGGCGGAGGGGGTCTTTCATCTTCTCCACTTGAATCCATTATCCTTGCTTATGCTTGTGAAATTATCGAGCTTTTTATGTTAGATAAGAGCAATATTCATTAGATCATATTACAATCTTCTTTGCAGCCAGCTTTGCCTTGCTGCGGTTGATCGCACAGATTTCAGGCTCTGCTGTTCCGCGTATTCTACTACAAGGCACTCCTTGACCTCATTGTCATAACGAGACAATGTTTGGGCGTCAACCATAAACAAGTGGACGCCTAAAGGAAATTGACACACATCCACAATCATAGTTAACTAGCCAAAAAATAATAATTATGAGCTTTTCCGCTCAGGAAATTCTCAATTACTAACATTTTGAAGCTGATGGAATTTTTCTTGAGTTTATCCGCATTTCTAAGATATTTTAATATTTATTTGGGGCACAACTTGTAAAATGTTCATTTTGATGCAAAAATAAGGAACAAAATAAGAAGAGCCACAAATTGAAAGTTTATGAGTTAACAGGAAACGACAGACTGGAAGGGGAGCCAAGTGTTCTGATAGAAAAAAGCGTGGAGTTGTGTTACAATTTCTGACAGATAATTATGAGATTTGCCGGAAATGTTTGGTGACCAGGTTGACTTAAATAAGACGTGGAAGAGGGATGACGGAAGGAAAAAAAGGTCAGAAAGGAAGACAGTGTTTTGCAAAGGGGTTTTTCATCATGATAAACACCACCAGGGGCAACAATATTACCATAATCATGGTAATTGTAGTCTGTCCCCCGTCCTGATCAAGGCCTCATACTTGATATATCATATCATTTCATTCAATTTCAGTTCATCTCGTCAATCTTAAGTTGCTTTTTGGGCTCCTGGCTAATATATTTATGATTCAAGACCCTCGCATTGTGGACTGGGATCCACCACCAGTCCAGGTCGGATAAATATATGTATGTATATCAATCTGATCTAGATGTAACACTCAACAATGCTCCTTTCCTATGATGAAGGCAATGCAATGGGGAACACGAAACTGATTTATCCCTTTCACGGGTGTCATGGTTTATGACGCAGGATATCATAACGCTAGTTTTTGCTGAAAAAAGTGAAAAATTAATGTTATTTTGGTTGGTTTCCCGTTGGTCTGAAAAATTATTTTGCAGCTACGTTTTTGGTTTCATCAGCCTTTGAAATTTTGAGGATCGTTGCAAAATGGACAGGAATGGGTGGAATTTTTTTGATGAAAGGCAGGAGAGGTGCGTTAACCCCCCTGCCCCCTTCTCCGGCGTCCCTGTTTGACGAACTCCAGATCGTAGAATGCCTAAATAAACTAAGCTGAAAGGAACAGAGAAGGTAGCAACATCACTGGTATTTAAAAAAATTCTTAGAAATAAGAGAGTTACATCACAAAAATCAAGTAATCAATCAATTTATTTTTCATATTATTTTGTTTTCTTTTCATGTGTCCGTCAGCAATTTTCTTATCTAGATGTTGCGTGTACTTGGTTCATTATATTTTTTTAATTTAAAACATTTGTAAAATTTGTTGAGAATATAAAATGAAATGAATTCTTCAAGAAAAAATAACTTGTCTCAATATCACTTCTCCTCCGCAGCCTATTCGTCGTTTGTTGCTGCGATGAAGATCATGGCAGCAATAAGATGAAAAACTAAAAACTTGAAAATAAACGCAAATTGACTAGAAGATGCAATGAAATAAAGATGAAAAAAGCTTGCTGTGGATTGATTATTTTGTCCTGCTCTATTTGTTTTTATATATTGTACATGACGGTAAAATTTGTTGGCTGGAAAAATGGCCTAAACATAAAATGGGACAGGGAAAATGGTTCAAACATGCACACAGGTTCTGTGAACTATAAGTTTAAAGCCTTTGGCGGTCGCGGTTTTATCGATTTTCGTAATACAAATAAATACGTTTTAGCTTTCATACATATTCAAAAAGTTGGTGGGACAAACTTGGAAAAAAGGCTAAAGAACGATATTGAGGGAATGGAATGTAATTGCAAAGTCAGAACCAGTTGTAGTTGCTTGAGGTCTAATGGTAAATCATGGGTTGTGATGAGGTACACTCAGTTTGGAAACTCAAAAACCGTTTGGCCGTGTGGATTACACCCAGATTATACAATGCTGGTGCAGTGCATTCCAAAATTAATGCATGATGTAAATAGAAAACATGTAAATGCAACGATATTATATTTCACTTTGTTGAGAAACCCTGTCGAGCGTTATCTGAGTGAGTTCAGGCATGTCCAGCGTGGTGGTACCTGGAGAAAAGCCAACATCAAATGCAAAAGCTCTAATCTATGTTATGATGGTGATAATTGGTCAAATGCAACATTGAAGAGCTTCATGGCCTGTGAGTGGAACCCTGCTAATAATAGACAGACAAGAATGCTGGCTGACTTAACATCTGTAGGATGTGACAATTTTGATGCAATGAAGAAAGAAAAGAGAGATGAATTTTTATACAAAAGTGCAGTTAGATTACTGAGAAGTATTCCCTTCTTTGCATTGACAGAAATGCCAGCCAAGAGCCAGTTTATTTTCGAAAAGACATTTAATTTGAAATTCAAAAAGGACTGGGGATTATATGAAACTGGTTATTCAAAAGAATTCATGAAGAATGTGTCTCGTGATGATATTAAACAAATTGAACAAGTCAATCATCTAGATATGAAACTGTACACAATTGCAACACAGCTATTTAAGAAGAGACTCTCATTCCTAGAGAAAGTGTTTTCAGAAGTGCCAAAGAATACAAAGGTAATTAAGAACAAGAAAGATAAAAGTACACTCCAAAAGAATTGGAAAAATAAAAAGACTAAAATGAAAGTTAAAGAGAAGAAAATAAAAAAAAAGAGAGGAAAAAAAGATAAAAAGCGAAAATTTAAGAAATTAAAAGTAACCGAAACCTGAGTAAGAAATAATAAGGTCCATAATACCTGATAAATTTTTTAAAATCAAATAAGCTACTTATTATTTTTGTAATAATGATTAAAATTTTTATGTCTTTTTGACAAAATGTTTATTTGCTAATAACATATTTTTGTTTTGTGACCATCTTCACTGGAAGGGGGGGGGCCAGGGGCAAAGTCACACTTGATTAACTTTCCTTGATTTTTACTTAAATTTCTGACCTGCATTAGCCAGTTTTACTCTGAAACCTGCAAAGGTAAATCATCACCCCAAAGCCTGCAACAGATGCCCCTAAAAGTGATCCCCCCCTCATCACTTGGCTTTGCTGCATCTTTGCATTTATTGAACACCTAAAATCAATGGCAGAAAAGTGACAAGAAACATTCGAAAATAAAGAGAAGCTGGATGCATGCATTTATCTGCTTCAAAATGACATAACACACTTACAAATCTAATATGTTAAGGATACAGAAAAGCGAAAATTTCATCTTTCATCCATAAACATGTACTAATTACATCCCAATATCTTTTTGATGGATGAGCAGTTCTTCAAGAACTTCAAGCTATTAGATGTGAGTGAGCCATTTATTGTTGGGAAACAACTGTGTAAACAACTGGGAAAACAACAGTGTAAGCCACAAAAGCAACAGGGGACAAGGAATCAAACAAATACAGTATTGCAGACACTTTGAGAATTTTTTATTCCAATAATTGGAAAATTTGATAAATATGTGCCCGGGGGATCTTTCTCCAAATGGCAGAAGACTCATCGAGAATAGCAGTTTTAAGGTTTAAGACAATTTTCGCTTTTAGGATGGTTTGTATAACATTTTCTCTCGATACATTGGCAGGGGTTTTTTAACTGAAATCTGAGCAAAACAATACAAAGGCAAGAACAGCAAGCAATGGATTGTAGATGCAGGGGGTCAAATATTGCCCGGAATAAAAAAAGCTAAACACAACAAGATATTCAAACAAAGTTAAATGAAAGGTTCAAATCTAATATAAACTAAAAAATTTATGAAATGAATTACAAAATGAAATTGACTAGTGTTGCGAAGTTACTTATGATGATGGTGATAGATGATTATGATTAGAATGATTTTGAGTATGATGATGATGTTGATGATGATGATGATTATGATTATAATGATTTTGATTATGATGATGATGTTGATGATGATGATGATTGATGATAATGATGATTGATGATGATGGTGATGATGATGTTGATAATGATGATGATGATTGGTGATGATTATGATGATGATTGATGATGATTGATGATGATGGTGATGATGTTGATAATGATGATTGATGGTGATGATGATGATTGATGATGATTGATGATGATTGATGATGATGATTGATGATGATTGATGATGATTGACGATGATTATGGTGATGATGATGTTGATAATGATGATTGATGATGATGATTAATGATGATTGATGATGATGTTGATAATGATGATTGATAATGATGATGATGATTGATGATGATTGATGATGATGATTGATGATGATTGACGATGATTATGGTGATGATGATGTTGATAATGATGAATGATGATGATGATTAATGATGATTGATGATGATGATTGGTGATGATTATGATTATGATTATGGTGATGATGATGTTGATAATGATGATTGATGATGATTCATGATGATTGGTGATGATTATGATTATGATTATGGTGATGATGATGTTGATAATGATGATTGATGATGATGATTGATGATGATGATTGGTGATGATTATGATTATGATTATGATTATGGTGATGATGATGTTGATAATGATCATGATGACAATGAGAGAACATACATCTCAAGGGCAACTTCGTGTTGAAGTAACAAACTGAAAAATAGAAGCATGCTTATGGACAAAACATTTGCAAAAGGATGAAATTTTCATAAGCTTTCTATTTTACATTTAATGTTTATTTATTTCTGACACTAGTTTGCATTAACACCTCATTACTACAACAATGTTAAACCAAACAAAATTGCCAAAACAGAAGCACAAGCCGTTACAAATTCTTAAAACATTCAGCAAAAACGCTGCAACTTAATGGCCTAACACTTCATTCAATCATTTAAATTTCTTAGCTTATCTTACAAACAATGTTAAGTGGCTGCTATGACAAATGGAAAGCATTTTTGCCTTCTGTATATGCGGTCCTCAATTTCTCATCCATTACTTCGACTGATGAATAGTCCGGCAGCTTTAAGTAATTGACACATGTCATAACGGATGGCAAATAATTGTCCGGGCTTGAAGCACCATCTACTGTCTTTCGGACGATGGTAAGTTGTGGATTGAGGCTTCGGAATCCTGAAATAATGGTATTAAATTAGTTTAACAGACTATTTTCAAGGTTTACCTTTCATCAAATGTTTAACGAAAAATCGCAGGGCAAGTGATCCGTGATCCAGCATTCTCTTATCACGCCAATGGTCACAGGTCAGAGGTACAAAGCCAAAGGTCAGGGCATCGACACCTGACTTGGTAACATTGATAAATCATTTCTTTTTTCTACTTACCCCTTGCGTATCAATATTGTTAGTTTATCTCAGAGCCAATGGGTGTCATTTAGGAGGTGTGGGGGCAGCCCATCCTCTCATTTATCAAAGAATCATTGTCAAATCAACCATCAGCTCTCGATAACAAAACACAAAGTATTATCCCTAAATCAACCCAAGACACCCTGATATATACAACGCAACTTAAAACAGCGCTAAATTAAATGGAAAATGAAAGTAAGAAAGTGGAGAACTCACCTCCAACTGGCAATCTTGGACTGCCAGTGATAAACTGTAGAAATTTTCTTTGATCTTCAGAATCATATTTGCTCAAAATATCAAACAGAAAACGGACAGCACGACTAAAATAGAGATGCAAAAAGGTAAACAAACTGGCCAAGACAAAGGGACGTCTTCTATAAATGCTGCATTGTACAATTTCAACATTGAAAGTACGTCTCTTTTCCATAATAATTGCTTTCTTTTTCGTTCCAGCCCAAATTTGAATGTTCCCTACTGCCCAGGTATCTGGCTGTTTTGATGCAAAGTTTCAAACAATGATCCTCTTTGATCAATGTTGATGTCTTATTTGCGTATTTATTTGACGAACCGTTACAAACAAAAGCATTAACAACCACATAATATAATACTTAGAAATTAAAACATTCTTTACTTCACTGACTTCTAGCCTTAATCTTTAAACACTATCATCATCAAAATGATCTCTTTTGATTAAAATTATATAACTTAACAGTGGCACAGTGCTTCTTCAAAGCAAGATGAATATTAATTAATCTCAAAATACAAAACTCCGTTACCTGTCATGCGAATAACCATGATCTGGTCTGCAACATTCAATCAATTCTACAAAATTTAAAAAACAGACGGTCACTACAATAGAGTTGAGTGTCAGCAAATTTCAAGGATATTGCTATTCAGGGTAAGGATAAAGAAAATATCGTCTTTAAGAAAACTGCGTCAGATTTTCTGGATTCTTACAAAAAGATTTGCAGTTCTAAAGAAAATAAAAGATATCTCACTAAAGTTGAAGGAAAAGCATAAACATGAAAATTTACAAAATACAATTATTGACAAGGTTTTGAATTGGTAATCAAAGGTAATAAATTGAAAACAAATGATTCTTTTTTACTTAAAAGACAAAAACAGGTGAACTACCTTTGACGTCCCACTTTTCGCTACGGCTTCCACACAACAGTAAATCAATCTATGAAAATAAAAAATCATTTATAAAAATGCAAGGTTGCTGTGCATGTCCGTTAGAAGGCCACATCTGCTTGCAATTGCAAATGACCTTACGAAATGCAAATCGCCATGAATGTAAAACCTTTCTCATGAAAATAAGAAATATTCTTAAATTGCATCCACGAAAAGGTTATTTGGAATTACCAAGGTCATTAGAAAACTTAACTAGCTTTTTCTAAATGTTCTTATCTTCCTATCGATAATCTATTGTTTACGTTGATCATGGATTGCCCTTGCGATGCAGAGAAGTAATTGTGCGCGACGAAGGAGCAATCTAATGTTACTCGCAAACTCTGACTTGGCTACTAAAAACGGTAAAATCAGCATCACAGCAACAAAAGGATTTCAAGCACAATATTCAGCATTCCATGGCTGCAGTGTTATAATGATAGTTATTTCTAGTTTACAGATAGTGTTTATCCTGCCTTCAAACGAATTTTAATGGACTAGAAAAAAGGCGGTGATGCTCTTTTCTCCTGGCATGATGTCTCCATCACGAGATTTTAAATGAGCACCATGGCATCACCACAAACAAAATCTTGAAGGGAGGTTACGTTTTGACTGCGATGATGACGTCATTCAAACTGGAATTACATGACAATGATTTCATCGAAAAACCATGCGTTTCTTGGCAGCAATCATGTTCTCCACTGCGCAGTAACACGCCACTGATGTAGAAATGTTAGTGGATTAATTTTGTAAGCTTGAGTTGTATGTATTATGAAAGAAAAGTAGATAAATATAAAGCGAACATGTACCTCAGCTGGGTAGAACATTTGTACTGACGAAGCAGTGAAAACAGATTCAAATCCTTCCCTGAATGCTTGGAATTGTTTGGAAACTCCTTCGATTAATGTCCAATGAATAACAAGCTAAAAATGTCAAATCATAACAAGTAGTAATAATTATAATAATCTACCATATTTAAACAGGATAACCTTAATAAATATCTGCTATCACCAAGGGTCCTGTTAAAATAAAAGTTCGTAAGGTAAGAGGTTAAACATTACAATAGACAGTATTTGCGAAATATCGAAATCGTCACAACATCTTGGATCGTCAATAACGCGCTAAATCAAGGACAAATAAGAAAAGAGTGACAATTTGATTAAAATCAAGAAATAAAACAATTTTGAAAAATACCTTTATATATTCCTCTAAGTTTTGTATTGTAACTGGTATATCTTTTCCATTTTTCTAAAATTATAAAAAAAATCAAAATTCTAGTCAAAGATCTATTGAAAATTACAGTTAAAAACCCAGATTCAATTAATTAATTAATTTAGAGAGCAATGGATGGAAATTGACAACTTTTACGAACCTTGAGCTCGATGTTTGGGTATCCTGGCAGTATAAAATCCAGACCAAGATCATCAATGGAGACTCCATCTAATGTTAAATTATTTATTTCTAATTGCAATGTTTCAATTGTATGGGAGTGGTCCTTTTCGATTGCCTTCTTCTTCTTAACAACATCATTCAACTGACTCAAAGACTTAAATAAAGTTCCGTCAATATTTTGAATATCAGACAGTTGGAAAGTTGATTCTAATCCCACCATCCATTTGCAAAATGGCTGACTGAATGGTATGTCAATCATCCTCGAATCCATAATCGCCTTGGCAACGAATTTCCCGAGAAATCGAAAGCGGGACTTGACTTTGGATAACTGCGCAACTTTTGAGTTCTTTGGTAAAGGAGCTGTAAAGGAAGTTGGGCATTAGAAACTGAAGATGCAACGAAAGATGCTTTCATTTCATTTTTACTTTTGTTGATTAGCTTACCTTCTCAAACAGACCATCCACAAAGAGTACTATTTAAAAAAGTTGTTCGTAAAAAATTCCTTGCTAATTCCATGCGAAGAAATGGTTGATTTATTTTTAATTTTCCATTTATCGATCTATTTATTTATTTATTTATTTATTCATTCATTTATTTATTGATCTATTTTTTACTTTATTTTTTTATTGCCTTCAATGTACATTACGCTTTTATAACAAACAACCTTGCAACAATCTAAAAATCGCTTTTCAAATTTGAAACATTGTGTCTTTTCTATAATACCAGTTCGCCAATTGAATTTTAGATCAAAGAGAGGCTACTCACCTGGAAAGAGGCCACAAGGTGAATGAACGAAGCTTGTTGATTCTTTTGATTCTCCTGGAAAAATGAAAATGAACGAAAGAGATTAGAAATTATAGTTCTACTAGGATAGCTCAGAATTTTAAGATAAAATGAAGCAAGGATCCCAATGTGTTATTCATTTTCGTAATAACTATTATTTTCTAACTTATTGCCTATACAAATATCATGGTCCTCAGCTGGAAGAGTTTCAAGGTCGTCAATGAATAAATAAAAAATAAATGGGTTAATGGATAAATAAACGAAGGAATGAGTTAATTAGTCAATATGAGTTAGAAAATCAATGATTGAGTACAAAAAGAATGTTGTTTCAAGTGTACTTTTAGAAAACTCGCGTTACTTGGATTTCTCTAAACTGGATTTTATAAAGGGTTTAAAACCAAAATTTTATAATGCGCAGCAAATTCTGAACAATAAAAAAAGGAATACACACCAGATGCCTCAGCAACTTCAACAACATCTCCCCTCCAAACTTGCAATTCTGCCTTTTGAAGTTCTTTGGACACAAGTGTGTAGAATTCAAGGGTTGGACCAAGACCACTGCCAACCTAATTTATTGGAAATGATGTTGAAAAAAAATCTTGAAAAAATTAACCATGAGCTGTTTTTGCCCATGTCTACCTTGCGGATTTTCACTGTAAACTCAATTAACATGAAAATTTCTAGGCAAACAAGGGATACAAAAGTGAAGGTGTTATGGACAATATCAATCAATGGCTCGCCGTTCAAGAAGGAACGGTTCGTTCAGCAATTCAGAGCACACTTTGCCTAAATTAAAGAGATTCTAGGAAGGACTGATCCCACAAAGCAATACCAGGTGCTGTCCACACGAACATTTAAATTTCATCTATATTCACCTTTTCATTGTTTATATTACCGTGATATAATTAGTTTAGTAAATGGTATAATTCATTGTATGGCTGCCTGTGAAGCAGTTTTCTCTAACTCAGAGACTACCATGCCTATGGAAAATCGGCAATTGGAAATTGGAAAATTGAAACCACAAAGAAAAATAGCTGCGTTCTGAATACAGAATGTTAATGCTAATGAAATACTATAGATGATTGAAAGTATAAATAGATAATATTCCCTTCTAAAATTTAACAATTGAGGAACAAATTCTAATATAAATTAAAATTGTTATATACCTCTCCTTCGTATTGGATTTCAAGCATTGCTCTTCCACCAGCAACATCATTCATGACATTTTCAGCTTGTTTCAACAAATCTGTCCTTGGAACGGTTCTCTGCAATTCAAATCATGCAATTCAATGGCATTAACGACATCGAGCAAACCGAGTTTGTATTGTAAAAACACTCATTCATCATTCAATTCAACAAAATTGAATTCAAATCAATTCAGTTCAATTAAAATCATTACCAATCGCTAGGTTGTTACTACAAGACGCTAAATGATGCATCATTATATAATTGATTATTCGATTAATATTATAATTTGTTCGATTAAAATGCTAATTTATCACATCCCAAGATCTCAAAACAGCAGCTTTCTTTATTATGCCGATATCACATATTTAAAATATTTTATTTACATAATTGCATTTACAACCTGATTATTAAGGGTTTTTAAGTGATCATATTATTGCAATAATCTGCATATATATACATGACATAAAAAATGAGGGTTGTCTGTCAATCGCATCAAGCGTAAAACTAAAAGTTACAGCATAAACCGTAGCGTTCCGTTACTAAGTTTACACATATCTACATATATTCATTCATAATTCATTTAAAATTCCCAAATACCTTACTAATTACAATACCTAAAACTAAGCTACAATTTTAATTGATGAAGTGCTTAAGGGTGCAAAACATTAGATCTCGCACTCAAATGAAAATTAAAAGCAACACATAATCTAGCAATCATATAGATATCAAAAGAGCAGGAAGACAATAAAAACATGGTGATTGTAAATCTTATAATAATCATTTAGTATAAATATATAATGCCTTATAATATATCATAAATTGTATGATATAACATCAGTACCTTTTTCTTTTCAAGTCGTGGCGTGACTCGTTCAGCTGTGTCTGCATTAGCAAGTTCTGGTACAGTTTCCTGTTAAAACAACCCAACGATGATTGTAAAGACATGGACAAAGCATATGAGATGGATTTCAAGATAGAAAATAGGAAATGCAATGGCAATGCGTTATAAATTCAGTGTATCAGTAATTCATGGGATCCAAGAAGCGACTACAAGAGAAGTGCATGCTTTGTAATATCATTATGATGCTTTTTTATATTTTTGAGTTCATCACGATCGAACCATTTAATGCATTACCTATGATTCAGGTATATTTCTGAAGCATATGAGCACATTTATTAAGCCACTAAATAAGCATCTATTTAAGCATCAAATTAAGCATCAAATTAGGAATTTGAACAACATTGCGAAGTGGCAGAGGATAAAACTGGAGGGTTCCCGTGCATCATTATGGATTGTGGATGTTCCCTTCCTTTCAACCTGCAGGGGGTGGTTCAACCTGTAGATGGATACTATCACAAGACAAAACGCAAAAAATATTAAGGCAAATTCAAATGAGACAATGAACCAATAAAACTAATAAGATTAATTTTAAAAATAAGATTCGTAAGCTGACCTGTAACTTCATAAGAGCTCGATCTCTATCGAATGTTGTTGCATAAAACAATTGTTGTCGACATTCAAATGGAAACAGGAACGGGCTATAAGAATAAATGTGTGATTATTGCGATTATGATCATTGAAATCAATATCAATCATCCCTATCAACCAATAACCATCATGAATAACATCGATCATTTGATTTCATTTAATCAAAATCACTGATTAATGAGCATCAGTATATAACAACCAATATTATCACCAATCAGGATCATGGATCAATGTGAATCATAAATCATCCTTATCGATCACTATTAGTATCTACCAATAACTGTTATCAACTGAGCAAGATCAGTGATTAACGATTAACAACATAAATCAATTAATATCAGCACTGATGATAAAAAATCAATCTAACCATTCTATTTCATTTCGCATAAGTTATCTTTAGATCGAAAAACATTAATCACCAGTATCATTATAAAGATCACAAGAATTGAAGACCAACAAGTTTGAAATATTAATTAACTCATAAAGAACTGCACAAGACTACTTACCATGCAGTTGAGAGCTCAGTGAGCCAAGCTGGTAAGTTACCCGTCATAATGGCAAGAGGATCTGAAAAGGAGTTAATCATCTTCAATCAATGTAATGCTAACACACCAAGGTAAACCCAATTGTAAGCGTATGATTATAATGAAAAAGGAAATAATGTATTAACTTGCCAATGAAAGACGTCAAATATGAGCCTCTTCTAGTTTAAGTAAAACGGATCAGAATCTTATAGATAATTTTAGCATAAGTATTTCACTCCCGGTGATAATGCAATTGTACAGTAGCAATTATTACGTTCAGTCACGTTGCAAGGGGGAATATAAATTGGTTGTGTTGGAGCAAAGAAGCCTTGCAAGCGTTGAAATACAGACGAATCAAGGTATTAAAGCGTTAACCCGTTCCTTTTTAAAAGTAATAAAATCTCACTGAAGATGAGAGATCCAGATGGTCCCTCCAGGAATGAAAGGTTTAGCAATGGTAGAATAAGAATATGGAAGTGCTTTCTGGTACACAAATGGCAGGGGTATGGTGAAAAGAGGCTTCTTTAAAGCATTCTCAATACAAACCTTGTAATTGCCTTGAGACTTTTGCTGTAAGTTTTGCATTGATAAACTCAGTGATCGAAACGGTAGCTTGAGGTTGATGAATCTGTAAAAAAAGTTATCGAAACACAATCAGGAGAATTGCAAAAAAATAAATCAAAGTGATAAGTAATTAACATGTGAACCTGTGTGGGCAAGATGATGAAAAAATTTGCGTAAGGTTCTTATCGCTGTATGTCAATGAATATTCTCGCTCATTCTTGTCCTGTTCTATACTTTCTTAAAATCGTTTCTATACAAATTTGTTACAAATACTCAATTTGTTTACAAAATGCGAACGCTGCTTTGGACATCCTCTTCCAGGGAAATTCTTGAAAAAAAGCTTAAATTTCGTTTTTTTTTCAGGTTACTGAGCATCGGCTTCAGCGCGACGTCGCGATTGCAAAAAAAATTTTAACAAAGTCGCTGAAGTAGATATAAGGAATCCTAAAATAAGTTTTTACCTCGTAAAGATTTCCCCAATTGATATTCAGATAATATAGAACTCTCATTAGACAGACTGCTTCTAGCGATGGATCGCTGACTTCTGCAACGTGAAAAGGTGGCAAATTGTAGAAAGAAAATGAGATGGAATAAAATAGTTATAAACAGCTAAACTTTATCAAAAAAAAAATTCAATTTATAAGAAGAGGTATTCAGTTGTCATTCCTTTCCACCTGTTGAGTTTTCAGACAATTTACTGTGTACATAAGAATATGTCAAAATCAATTTTCAAAATCAATACACAGCATTTTTCGCCATTCAAGACTTGCCATCGAAAAGAACAAAAAATCTGGCTAACCAATATTAAAAATCTTCAATTGATAACAACAAAGGTTAGGTTACAGTTTATTTGATTTCGAGCAAGATTTTATTTTCAAAAGCGATGAAATAAACACTTACGGACACTAGATGGCAAGGAATCCGTCAAATAGAAGGATAAATCTGAAAAGCAACAAAAGTTCAATTTAATTCTAAATTATCATGGACAATAAACTGACCGACTTTAAATCACTTAATGTTAATTTTTCAAGATCACTGCTTTCGTTACAATCATAAAATTTCACTGTATGAACTAATGAATAAAATTGGTTAGCAAACAGATGAATTACTAAACTGATATAGATGAAGGCGTGAATGAATGATATGAATGAATGGATAAAAGAATGAATAAATAAATGAATGAATAAATGAATGAATAAATGAATTAAAAAATGAATGAATAAATGAATAAATAAATGAGTGGAAAAATGAATTAATCATTTAATCAATTAATCAATTAATAAAAACGTTCTGATTCTATAAAACATTTTCCAAAAGTGCCTTATTGATGAAACCAACATCAATTAATATTTTTCATTTTCTCGATTATATCGACTTTATAATTCCTTAATTTTTCGTTTCCTTTCGGACAATCCTCTTCCTTCCAGTTCAGAAGAACTTATCAGCTCATGCTTATCAACATCAACTACCATAATCAATAGTTTATAGTACTGTATCCAATTTATATTTAGTACTACAGTCATTGCCAAAACTCCTTGGGACAACCAGAGGATTTTCAAACTTTCGTGACCTTTCCATTGTTCCAATATACAAGAGAAGCCCTTTCCCCAAACCAAAATGCTGTTGGATATTGTGTTGAGTATTGCCATGGAATGCTGATTTTCCCAAAGGATATGCAAACTTTGTCTCCATGGAAGAGGCAAGGCATCCTGTTACAAGCGCATAAAAACTTAAAGGTTCTGAGACTCATATCAAGCAATTTACCTCCATTCTTTTCTTTGTCAAGTCCTCTAGAAAGACTTTTTAGAGATGATTTCGAGGATGAAGTCGATGATGATGCAGATGCTTCTGAACGCTTTTTCGTTGCTGGTTGGGTAACCACGCTGGTTTGATTGATGGGTCGGTAGCTATAATGCAAATGCCAAATGAGTTTCGTAAAATATCAAAGGAACCCTCTTTACAAATATGCAAAAGTAGTTTGAGAAGTTTCAAATCCTGCTCCTGTTTACAACTTAACAAGCTGAGCTTATACAATATAGTTTATTTTATCATAATTTTATTTTGGTATTACAATCAAATGTTTAATTATCAAAATTCCTAATAGGGGTAAATAAAAAAGTAATATTGTACATAGTAAATAGTTGTTGATAAAACTCACTAAATAGTATGCGTTTCTGACCAAATACTTGCTCTGCCTAAAGGCCCCTGATCGTCATCTACATTGCTTTCATCACCAAGCTGGATAGAAAGAATACATCAAATAAACTAAGGAGAAAGATTTGTCGTTCTAAAATTTCCAGTAGTTTAAATACTAATGTCAAACTCAACAGATGCCTTGAGGTCATTAGCGTATGCACATATGATAGGAAAATGAAAAATGAAAATGATCTAAAAAGATTGATGATTATGATTGATGATGCTGATGGCTTCAAAGAACTGATGCAAAGGTAATCAAAATTAGTGATAATAATAATAATAACAAGCAAATACAAACCCCATTGTCTCCATACTGACGTACAGCTTGGTAAATCGTCATATCATAAGGTAAAACACGGCCATTGAGAACAAGTTCCAAGTAATGCCTAAATAATCAGAGGTTAATAAAAATATTAGGCCGAAAATTAACATTGGAATTAAATTCACCGATAAATACGGGTGATTATTCATTTCACAAGCGGTATTTGTGTAGGAGGGTAATTTCCATGATTTCTTAGATTTAGAAGATTTAATAAAAGAAGTCAGAGAAGCTATTAGAGTTCCAGACCAATTAAGAACTTAATGCTTCGGTAAAAAAGAAGAGATCAAAGGCGTGAAGAAATACAGAAAAGTTTGGCCATCAAATGTTTGCTAATAAAAGCAGGAAAACTCTTTTTTCTGAAGAGGAAAGGCTAATACTTACTTTGGCTTTCCGGCACCAATTGCTGATCCCTAAAATTAGATAAAAAACCAATAATAAATTTCATTTAAATAGTTTGATGCATTTCATTGTTTCAGTTCAGGTTCAGGAGATTTTGACAATCCCATAAAAGTACATAATGCTTTGGGTGTAAAAATAATCACTTGAAATATGAATTTGTGCATTAGAATGAAGCCGCTATGAATTGAATACAAAATGGCGTTTGAGAATCTTTCAAAATATTGGTGATTATAACTTACCCAAGCTTCATCAATTTCTCCATCCGTTCTACGAAAAAATGATCATTTAACAAGTTAAAATAAGTTTTCATAAACAAAAGAAGCGAACGTAAAGAAAATCTAAGAAAATTTCAGTCAATCTATTGAAATTAAAACTCTTTAGCGGAAATGTCTTTTATAGATTCATACAACAAAATAGAATTTAAGTTTGGAGACTTTCCAAACACTGCTTGCTTTGCCCTGTTTCCCGGATTTCAGAGATAAAACAACTTTTACAGCTCTGAAGAATTCATTAAAAAATCAAATTAACAATTAAAATTAGCAATGGAACCTAGTATAAAAAAATTTAAACTAACATATGCACTTACCCATCTTCATCATCACTATCGTCATCGTCACCATGCTAAACAAATGAATAAAATTGAGCATATTACCTGGCACTGTATTTCAAGACAGGATTACTCCATTCACTTAAATGACATTTTCTTTAAACATTTTAGTATTATTTATGAGCAATCATTGAAAGACGAAATTGCTCAGAAAATTGAGAACCAAAAAACGCTGCTGTAAATTGTGAAGAAGATGAAGACGCAATGGTTTGCACGTGTCACTGGTAACCACGCATCAGTCAGAAGTGCCAACGACAAATCCATTGGAAGGGTATCAGGAAGAAGAGACAGTGAAAAAACCTACAAAAAAACCTGGCCTCGCAAAACCATCAAAAACTCGCCGAATCGACAAATCTTTTAATGATCGGTGCTACAAGATCAGCAGCGTACATATTAATGGAAAAACACTATTGAAAAACGTGGAAATGTACCTACGGCCGAATGGATATGGACCTAGATTATGGTGAATCATCAAAACAAAAGTTTGTGAATGTACATGCAGATTGCTATGTTGTTTATCAAGCCGTAACTGTCAATTTCAGATTGAAGATATTTCCAAAAAAACTTTCACTCACATCTCTTAATTTTCCAAACCCTCGTATAACCAAATATCTTTCAACAGCCTGAAAAACAAAAAGAATTTTTCAAAGACCAGTTACTCATTATTCATTATAAGTTAAATCACTTTCATATTTTACAAGAGATTGTAAATCACAAGGAAATGATCTCTAGTTACCTGGACAAGTGCCAAAGGATCGATTTTTACCGTTCCACCTTTCCATTGTCGCAGAGTATGACAATCTTGATTTCTTTGAAGATTACACTGCAAAAAAGCATTTCAAAAACAAATTGACGATAGTTTCTAAAACCCACTAATCTATAAAATAGATAACCAAGAAACCTTCGAGTTTCAAGGCACGTAGAGTTTTGAAATACCCGGTAAAGAAAATGCTTCGTTTTGAAATACAGCGCAGGAAATTAGACTTATCTAATCTGATATCAAAACAAGAATTTCCGAACCAAGAAAACTGTCAAATCTGACTCCATGTGTTAACACTTGAGATGAGGCGAATGGGAGTTTTTTGCCTGCTTTTTTGTGGGCCTAAAGTTATGAAAAAAGAATAGCATAAACAGGTAAAGAGACGTTGCAATAGAGCTTCTCTTTATAGAGGTTTAAATCTACTAGATGACAACATCCAAACAACGAGCCAGTGGCGGACACTTGGGGGGGGGGGGGACGAGGGGGGCGATGGCCACCCAATATTTTGGAAGACAATAGTCTTTTGTTCTAAAACAATGCAAATGTGTGATGTCATCCTACCAAAACAAGAGGCTTGCCCTCCCCCCTAATATTTGCCCAAGTGTCCGCCACTGCAACGAGCAAATGCTAGATACACAAGATTATAAAGAAAGTTAATGCAATGCTACAAATACAGAAGCGGATTGGCGAACAATGAGCTTTGCTTTTTCAAAAAGCAAATATGAGACTGACTGGTGCCTTTGCATCACATTGTCATGAAATCTCTAGGTTTGATAATGAACGGCTTGATAAGGAATTGGGCAAACCTTGATTTGATGTGTGTTGAAAAATCTCAAAGCTGATGTTCCCCTATAAATAAGAAAAAATAGAAAGTGAAATGTCAGGGACTAAGCAAAACGATGTTACGTGATGTTCTTCGATGTTATAAACATTGATTGCTTAATTACTAATAATATACTAAAATATGTAATGTAAAGAAAACAAAGTAAGGACACCACATTCATAGCAATAAATTAGACTAAATGGCAAGAATATTGCTTTAATTATTCTCATACTTAAAACTAATCGAAGGCTGATTATTATGACCTTAATTTGATAAATAATAATAAATTAAAATTTCCGATTTTTATTTTATATCCACTAAAACTAAAATTACAAACAGCTTTATTACAAAAGCAGTTTTAAACTGGCAAGACTGTGTTTACATAATTTTATCATTCCGGCAGTGGATGAAGCATAATGCGAAACTAAGAGAGGAAATAAATAAACAATATCAACAATAATAATATAAAAAATAATAATATAAAAATAAATACGAAATGCTGTTACGATTATGATGAGCAAATATTATGAACATTATTATAATGTTATGATAATATTGTATTACAATTTTGTCAATATCTTGGGAGATTAGTCACGTGGATGAGAGCGCACATTATATCCATAACTCCAAAAAGACCAAGTTAAGCTAGTAATAGTTAAAAAATGTAAGAAAAGGTTTCAACTGAATTCTGTTGCCACAACGAATCAAGTGCTTACCTTGAACCATTAACTGCACCTGGAAGATCATGACATTTGACAGCGAACTAAAAATAGACAATAAAGACACGTTAAAAGTTAAAGGCAAAAGCAAGTTCATTGTAGGGTATAAGGAAATGCAAGAGAAGTAAAAAAATCTTAGAATTTCTCACCTGTTCAAGTTGGTTTATGCAAAGGTTCAATTTTTGTACCAACGCAGGAAGAGAAGGTTTTGCTGATGGCTCCTATTGAAACAAATCAAATAAGTTTAAAAAAACAAAATGTCTGCTAGAAAAAACAGCTTTATCTTAAACTAACCCTGAACCTGCCCCACCCTAATCCTACCTTAATCCAAATACTATAGTGCTCTAGCCCTATCTTTAACCTTAACCTTACACTTTGACCTTTGACCTTCATGCTAAGAAATATAAAATTTTGCAATTATTTTAAATTCAAGAATTAAACTTACTAATGATCTTGTTGATAGTAAATCCGGATCCTGATAAAAGAAAATAAAACTGTGAATAAAAGGAAAAGAAAAAGTCAACTTTAAATTTAGGCAATGAAAAACTTTTTTCACAGTTTTGAGAGTTAAAAAACTTTGACCTTCCCTCAATTTAGATGCGAATTGAATATCATATAATTATAAAAATTGACTTACCGGACATCCGAGAAAAACGTGTAAAAATCTTTTGAGTCTGATGTTCCTAGGTACTGAGTCTACTATGGAATCAACTGTCAAATACCTGAAAATGACAAAGATAATTCCGATTATTTATTTTCCCATTTGACAAATTTTATCTATGTTTAACAATATGGGTATTGACAGAGAATATTGTCAAAGCGGCACCTCCTAACGCATGACATAAATCATAAATTTTGTTATTGAAAAGACTACTTAGCGCTCAATCACTTTTTTGGGTCCCGCAAGCGAGGTCAATAGGAAAAATATGGTTTGTGGCATTAGTCTAGCAAGACCCACGGAAGCTAAAACCCGGACCCATTACGTCCCATTAAGTATCAATAACAAAAAGAATCACTTAGCACTATGGAAATGGTGGATTATGGAAATTTCAGGAAATTTTTTGAAAATACATCGCTAAAGCATAAAGAATTAATCAAAATTGTCTTTTAGTCAAGAAATTGTTGGTCAGGAGTGCAAGTATTGATGCAAAATCATTTAAACGCTCAATGTTGAATGGCCAATACAAATTTTGTTCAGCAATAAAATTTAGTTGCATGTATTGGAGTATGAGTATGGTAAAATGAGAATCAATGAATTATTCTTACTTTAAAAGACTTTTTATCAAACCACTATGAAGAATCTCAAATGCACTTGCTCCATGATCATTCTTTTCTTTTAAAACATCACTTATTTCCTTTAGTGCTATAATTCCAGTATCCTTCTGCAGAAAATAAGTAAAAAAAATCAGAAAATGAATCAAATTTAAATAAACAACACAGTCAACAAAAATCCTTTCACTAAGCATGAGTACTCTCATATTATTATACTATAATAGATTGATAAATGGGTAAAACCTTTCAAAAGAAATAACTCGATTAATAAACTGAGAAACGTACATCTAAGGAGAGATCTTCAGATGCTTTCGTGAGACGATGAAGAATGTTGAGGGCAGGATGAGAATCACCAGTAAACTGCTCAACGAAGTGAGCTTCGTAAAATCGAGATGCTGAAAAAAGAATAAATTAAACATCAAAACAAAATTATTCTAACTATGAGGAAAACAAGTGATTCAAAAAACAAATTTACGGTTTGAATGTGGCGAATTAAATGGGGGATCAAATGAGGATTGATGGTTAAGCCAAGTGCGAAATGATGAAAATATAAAAAAGGGAATTCATACCTTGGTCTTTAATCCAGTTTTTGATTTTATCTTTGTTTTCGTCAGCTTCTTTCGCCAGTCTTTCCTAGATTTAAAATGCATTTAGTCATTAAAGCTGTTGAGTTATTAAGAAAGCTATTAAAAAATTAAGAGCCACAATGTGGTTTTATTTGATTTAATAAATAAATTCAACCTCATACCTTGGAGCCAGCAGTTGCAGCTGCATTTGAATATGACTGTGATCTCCCCCATCTTGGTGCAAAACTTGAAAAGAAAGAAGTCTTTGAACTGCCAGTTGAAGGGTTTGTTGTTGTCGCTGAGAATGTAGCAGCTCTTGTTTTAGAAGTTGTTGATGAAGATGATTTTTTGGAAGATGCAGAAGGGAGATCATCAGCTACTGTTGCTTGATTTTGTTTTTGTCTCGATGATCGTTTTGTCAACTTCTTTCTCTTACTCGTTTCAGCTCTAGGATTTGTCAACAACAAATTAATATACACCTCGTATAAAAACAAAATTTTCTCATTAAGTTCATACTTGTGCATAAGAAAATCTTGTTTCATTTATATTTTTATTCTTTTCTTTATTGAAGGTGCCCAGGTTGGAATAAGATAAAGAAACTAGGGACAAAGTAGTCTTTTCGAAATGAATACTCCACCAGAAAACCAAACTGAAACATAAGAGACAGCTGTTAACCATTTTTACCCCCGGTTATTATAAAGCTGTACAGTAACATTGAAAGCAACTACTCAGATTGTAAGGGGGTGCAGAAAATAATGTTGGAGTTAAAAACTTCATACAACTTTACAAATGTTTAGAAGCAGGTGTTTTAAGATATTCTAGAATGAGGATCCCAACTTTTCAGAAATGACCGATTCTCACTGAAAGTCTTTGGGCCAAATTCCCCCCCCCCTCCCGTGGATGGAAGGGTTAGTTAGTTATGAAGTATCACTTACTTTCCCTCTGTTGAAGACTTCTGCAAGTCAACCAATAATCCATCAACAATATCGCATGATCTTCCCATATCGCGAGCAGTCGCCATACCTTGCCCTCTAACATCACTTGCATCTTTGTTCTTTTCTGGGCTAGGCCCAGAACTTTGTGTACCTTTAACCGACAGAGATTTGGCCCGGTGCATCACACCCTCTCTTCGGAATGACACGTGGAAAATGTCGGGTAGCTTTATCATCAGTATCTCAGCTTTCTGTAAAGCACAGCAGACAACTTTTGGGTCATTCGAAGTCAGCATGCCAGCTAGGTAACTTGATATGGGTATACTTTCGAGCACTGCTCGCAATGATTCGGCTTTCGAGTGATATAGCATTTTCAAAGCAGAATTTAAGCATTTGTGTTTTACGGCTGGTCCGACGGACGAATAATAGACATCGTACATAACGGACAAGAGAGATTTGACAAAAGCTTCCCCAAGGGATGGCTCATCATTTATTGCTGTCTTCCTTTCATCTTCACTGTCAATTTCTTTGTCCGGAGAGACAGCGGACGTGCTGTCCGCGGTGTTTGATTTTCGTTGTATTGATCTAATTGTGCCAGTGTCTTCATTTATCTACAAAAAGATCAATTTGAAAGTCTTACTGATGCAGCGCAATTCTGTAATTTGTTCTTTTTAGATATATCATCATGTTGAATAATGCATATAAATATAAATGAAGAATAATGTTATGCATAGATATAAATAGAGAAGCTTGCGTTCCGGGCAAGTCGTATTTTTGATTAGCAAAACATCTTTTTTGTGTATATGCAAGCATATCAAACAATGGTCATTGTACTTCGGAGAATTGAAAAACACGGAGATTCAATCTTAATTCTTCATCTACTGTCAGATCATCTAGTAAGGAAAGGGGAAGGTAAGGGAGGGAGAAGGTAAGGGAGGGGGGAGGTAAAGGAAAGGGAAAGGTAAAGGGGGAGGAAAGTAAGGAAAGGGGAAGGTAAGGGAGGGAGAAGTAAGGGAGGGGGAGGTAAGGGAGGGAGAAGGTAAGGGAGGGGGGAGGTAAAGGAAAGGGAAAGGTAAAGGGGGAGGAAGGTAAGGAAAGGGGAAGGTAAGGGGGGAGAAGGTAAGGGAGGGAGAAGGTAAGGGAGGGAGAAGGTAAGGGGACAGAAGGCTGGGAAAATACAAATACCTCTTGAGTTAAAAGGCAGCTTACCTGTTGCATGTTTGTGAAATCAATGATGTAATTTCTACCAAGAGTTGACAAACTAATTTCATCTTCACCACTTTGATGAGCAGCTTCCAAAATTCTGTTGTCAACCCACATGTAATTATGCCAAATGCCTCGATCGTCCCTCCATTGCCAACATCCATTTGTGTTGTTTTGTTGTGAGCCTTTTACTAACAAAGCATCCACACAGAAAACACCTTCAAAGCAAATATAAATGCCTAGATTTATCTAAAAAGCCTGGACTGGTATCATGTACTAAGGGGACTTGTGCAATAAGGTAAAGAACAGAGAGATAAGATTGATTATCGTGGTACAGCATACTTGAAATAGCGCAAAGGAATACTGCTGTTAACATTGATAACGTGACAGTAAATGACAGTCAATGTAATCTAGCCAGTGTATATTTTGCTAATGGCTATGCTTTGAATATTTGTCTAAGTTTCGGCACAATAACAGAAAATCTGCCTTTCACTTCAAAGTCATAAAATTGCGCCGGAAGCAGAAATATAATTAAACAAAATAAAATAAATTTTTGGTGCGACACTGAGGATATCATTTCGTTTCCCTCGAAAAACACCTGTTAATTCTTACCAATGAAGAAGCATTCAAATAAGCGAAAAGTGCTAAGACTATTTACTCACCTGATGATGGAAGCCTTGGGAACAGCTCACTAAAGAAAAACAGAATTAAATTGTTTTTTAATGCTCTTTTAAATGATGATTATCTCAATATTTAGAAAATCAACAGAACAAATGGCATAAAGTGAGTAAAGACCCAGGCTACATTACATTGTGATTCATCAGGGGCATGAGTCTCTTGCATGTATTTATCGAATAATAGTGGAAACAATATTAGTTTCTTGGTGACTTCGAAAACAAGCGATGCTAATCATTTTTCAAATAGTTATGAAAGGAGCAATCACTCAAGAATTGCATGCGAATTACCAAGTATGGGGAATTTGTGAAAGGAAATAGAGGTGATTGTCTCTGTAAAGGTTAATCGTTGGGAAGTAAAAGAACGGGGTAGCAATAAACGTGTTCTTAGCAATTTAATACATAGATATATCATTATCACCTGGATGTATTTGCATCGTAGATAGATACTCAAATATAATTAGATTATCGAATATAGGAGAAGGAGAAAGCAATTATAACTATTAAAAGCAGTTGCCTTATCAGACTTGTGATTTCATATAATTCTTGAGGTGTTCTTGGCAGCAACTGAAAAGCAAAAATAAATCTAAATTTATAATTTAGACACGTTTATACGTCACATCTAATAATAGAAGATTTTGGGCTGATTTAGAGATTTCTAACGATGTTTAATGAATCGATCTTTTTTCACAATTTACATTCTTTTTCTCAACCTCATATTTACAACTCTAGTAAATATCTCCCGAGCGCCATGCCCTTTGCACATGTGATCTTTATTGTCCCAAAAATCCAGACCCTGTATTAACTGCTTTGCAAGCCAGTTGACGGTGAGGCCAGATCTGTCGCCTAAAAAAATGCAATTTACAAAATGAAAAAGGACGTTAGACCAACCTCATTATTTGCAACTTTGTCACCTTCTTCAGTTGGGTTTCCAATCAACAAATAACGTATCGTATCGGATATATCTGTGAAAAAACAAAAATATAACTTATCTCTCTGATAGCAATAGCAATAAAAAAATTAAGGTCAAAGCAAATAATTTAATACACCGTCCCTTAAAGGAGATAAAAGGCTAGATCTAACTTCTTTTGCATGGAGTTTTCAGTAAAAGTAAGATCAAAAATTAAAAAGACGGAAGGGAAGTTAAAACGGTGCATGTTATCACTGATTGAGTGAAACGGAGATATATCAATGCCTTAGTCGAGTGTCTTTGGCACGTATATGTCCGCATCATGGAAAATACAACCTTAATTTGCTTGAAGTGTCGGAGCAAGGTAAGAACTTGATGCAAAGCTACGCTGAACATTTCAGTAAACATGTTCATATTTTGAAGACACTTACTTTGTTGCAAAAGCTGAACGGCAATGGTAGGACAGTTTGCACACATGACAGCAAGCATTCTTATAACCATGACGAACGTACTCGTACTTATAATTGGTGGTGATATCATCACCTATAAGATATCAAATGTAATGATTCTGTTCTATTACATGCACATCATATAACAAGGTGAAGACATGGTTAGATTAATCAGCAAAGTAGCATACTGCTATGCTTTACGGATCAATTTGCAAAGACTGAAATCATTTGACAAAAACTCACAATTGCATACACTGATAAGTGTCGCACGAGATTTTGAGGTCAATATGAAGATCAAGGTTACTGAGTATTTGTGAAAAATAACTTAATCATTTAAAATATTTACTACCAAAAGTGACTAGAAATAAAAAGAAAAATAATGCGAAAAATTAGAAAATTTATCTCCACTAATAATTTTGTTGGAATCCTACTATTTCTCATTTGTGTATAGTTATTTTTTGTTATTTCTTATTAACTAATTGTAGTTTAGAAAGATTTTTGTATGAAGTTGAATTTTAAAATTAAAATAAACTGAACTGAAAATAATTAAAGTTCATTGGCTTACCAACTGTTGAAGATTTGGAAGAATTCCATGGGCGCAGAGCTCTTGAAGCAAAACCTGGAACAGATGAATACATATAATGAATGATTGAAATGTTTACAAAACAAGGACAACATAACAAAGAATGTTAAGAAAGATAACATAATCGAAATGGATTTATGAAAATAGTCAATTTAAAAAGTTGGCATGTTTTGTGTAAGAGAAAAAATCAAACCTTTTCACGTTGAAAGTTGTCTACTAATCTTGCGAAGGCAGAACAAACGTTTTCCAATGACTTTTTATCCTATACAAATTCAATATGAAAATAGTAGTTATTGAGGAATAAATAGAAGAAATCTCACTAATGACAAATTACAAAAATTTCAAATTTCTGAAAACGCAGCTTTGCGATGAAATTTCTGATTAGAACGACGATAGTGCGAGACTTTATCTTGTTTTTTTTTATTTTCATTTCATTTCATGCATTTAAACGGAATACAAAAGTGACATAGATATTTTATGACTATGAACAAAAAATTTCAAAGAAATTGCCATTCACAAGATTAATAATAATAGCAATAATCACTTTGTTTAAAGTTGGTAACATAAATCTATAGTACACATCAAAGGATGTGTATTAATTGATACCAACTATTTACATAACTTACAAAAATAATTAATTACAGTATCTCTAACTCTTTACATACAAGTCTTTTTACAAGCTCTGGAGTTAAAGGTATTACCACACTCCACTCTCTGATTTATAAGTAAGATCTATCATACTCAAATAATTAAGATCTACCAATTGAACAACCTAGTTTTCCCGTGAATATAGCGCAATATACTCTGGATTTATCATACTGTCTATATTTCAATGTAAATAGCAATATTCATGTGTGCTGTGCACATCAATCTTTCAGTTGACGCGTGATGTTTTCCCTTCATGTTATGGTATTGTATTTGAAATCGAGTTACATTTACAGATGTAGTCTCAGCTCATCATCTATCATCATCAAAAAGAGGCGGCAGTAATTACAAAAACTGCCCTGTGAGTACAACTTTCCTTGTAATATTTTCAGCAGCTGCAACGGTGAAACATCATCTTGTGTGCACTTGTAAACCTTAATCAATAATTACAGTGGAATTAAATCAACAAAAATTCTTACCTGGTTTGATAATCTCCCTGATAGAATTGGAATTGCATCCTTCACATGATGAAACTCTTCTGGAGTGACTGACTGACAACAGTTCGATGCTATACCTAAAGCACATCTCTGGAATAAAAGAGAAACTGTTAAGACTAATCAACTTACCATTCTGTTGATTAAAAAACATAAATTCTATTTCCAAGCTGAAAACATCCCCCAACTAACGCATTAATACTTAATAATCTTACAACGATTGATTCACTCAGTCAAATTATTCTTCATACAATAATCTATTCGTTTGTTCGCTTGTTTTTTGCAAATTAAACCAATCTCTCGTATAGTTAATCAACCAACCAATCACACAATCAGTTAATCAATCAATCGATCAACCAATATATCAGATCAATCAGTCAAATAGTCACACATTGAACCAGATAAATCGGGCTTAAAACTAATCTGCCATTGGATTAATTATATTCAACAATCATCCAACATTACACACAATTGTATAACACATCCAATCTACATCACTTTTATGCAGGGAATGTTGATAAATATAAATATTCATGACTTGTTAACTAAAGACTGTTCTATAAAACATAACAAACAACTCTACCTGCGCCACAATTGAAAAGAAGTCCAAATATAGCAAACAAGCATTTAGGCCACCCTGAAAACAAAATTGTGACAATATGTTAATTTTCAGCACAATGCATTGCCATAATTTTTCATTTAGTAGGTCAACTTCCAAACAGAAACTAATTTGAACGCCTCAGACAGTCAAATGTTTTTTGGTCGTTTTGGTTTCACTTCTATTTTCAAAGCATCAGAAAGTCGTCGAAGTAACAATATACGGACTACTGAGCGATCTGTAAATGATGATAATCCACAAACTCATTTCTATCATGTGTCTTAACGAAAATTGGGTGTATAACTATAAACTTAATTCAATTTGATTCACCTGCTTGCATCTAGTACATCCCTCCAGAGGGAGAGAGGGGAGAGGGTGGGAGAGAGAGGAGAGAGAGGGGAGAGAGAGGAAGAGAGGAGGAAAGGGGGGAGAGGGGAAGAGAGAGGGAAAGAGGGGGGAGGGAGGGAGAAAGAGTTCAATTTAAGCGAAGTTGTATGTGTAATCGTTATTGCAGTTCATTGATTCGTAGAATATTGAACTCAAAGCAACATAAGCAATATCTCAAAACAATATCTAACAAAAATACGTAACATTGTAATAAGATCGAGTACTTACGGCCTGTAGAATGGCTTTTCCGTGCCTTCTTGATAACATTTCCAATGCAGTAAGTGATTGCTCGGCAACATCCATGCACTGGATGACTTGAAGCTTTGATTTGAAAAGACTTCATTAAAACTGGACAAAAATAACATTTTTCATCTTTTTTTCTAGTAGCTTCTACCGAGCTATTTTTTTTAGATTTTTAGTCCAGCAAAATACGAAAACAATATTGTGACCTTAATTGCAAACTTTCGTAATAAACCCCCCTCTCTAACAAGGCCCTCCCCTAGGACCTCAAAAGTTAAACAAGGCCCCCCGAGTTTTTATCGTACTTAACTCACAAGAGTGCCGTTCTCGTGGAATCGAAAAAAAAGAATTTTCTATTGGCAAGTCTTGAAACCTATTTTGTTAGAGTTGCTACTACCCTATATGAAAATCAATATATTAAGGTAAATTCGACAACAAACCTTTTCAAGGAAACTTGGAATAGCTTCAACAACAACAGCAGATGATCTTGGTAATGCTTCCATTAAATAAGTTAATGCACGACAAGCATGGTTTGTCTGAAAGAGAGGTTATGATTTTGTCATTATGCTTACCAGGACTCATAATGGATAAAATTGATAATATGAAAAATCTGAATTTGGCAATTAAATGTCGGACGTTACTACAATTCTTGTTGCAAAAACGTTTCCATCAACACTATGGTCATTGGGATCCTTATGTCACTATGGTCCTTGGGATCCTTCCAAAGTCCAACGTTAATTAAAGAAATAAAATTTACTTATTTAATCTCAGCCCTGATTATCAGGAAAACTGGAAGAGTAGATCATACTGTTGATAGAAAAGCAATTTTTCGGAAAGGTAGAATTCTATTTTTAGAGTAAAAATATGAATAAATAATGTGCACTTTGAAAATAGTGTGATAGGAAATTTCATAACATGATGATTACTTACAATATCAAAATTGTGTTCCATTTGAAGTAAAGTTATCTACAAAAATGATGGTTAAGACATTTAAGACAAAGACAAAGATTGCAAAATCTGTTTAAACTTATAATAACAAAATAGCACCCATTTGGTAATATATAAAAATGCCGAATTGTTATTTAAAAAAACCATCATAAAAATTTGATAACAACAAAACTCAGAGGAATCTGTAGCATCTCTACAATCAGAAGTGGAAAATGCGCAGCAGCGCTGGCAGCGGCGATGACAGGGAGCTCGCTACGGTGACTTCTTCAAACAGGACAAAAATGCGTTCTTTCGAGCCCTATGCGTAATTCTCAGTAACCTCTAATAATACTACAAGTACAACAAACAATTCAGCTTTGTCTCCACTTTTAAATGTGAGTTATTAGTTTCAAAACAGGACCCGATATAAGCGAGAAATATTTTCCTCAATATAAAACATTTTATTACACTTTTTCACCAAGCCGGTTAAAATTATTTGCACTATACTATAATTTGTGCAGCAAACCACGAATTAAAAATGTTACTTGTCGCAACTTCATTTCTCATAATTTTGTCTTGTCTCAGTGCGACGATAAATCAATCTGATCCAAAAGAGTACCATAAACATATGAAAGGCTTCTTTGATGGCAATAAATTCTCAACAAGATGTGAAATTTTCAGCAAATAACAAATTTTACGAACCAAGACTGGAACTGCTTGCTTTACAGGAAATCCACCAAGGGTCTCTTCATTTCCCATAACAAGCAACTGAAATTTAATAAAATAGGATGAATAACAATGTTTTTTTCACAAAATTTATTTAAACGTTTCCCTTCAAAATTCTTTCCATCTACCATTGAGTAATATAATATATTAATGAGCGATTGGCTAGAGGATTGAATTCATATTCCAATTAATTAGTGAAATAAAATTCGAATGAATCAATAAATCTATGAATAATGTATGACTTCAACAAACAAACAAATAAGGGAAAGAAGGAATCAGTAAAAATTACTCGTTTTGAAAGACCCAAATAAATTATATTGAATGACAACAAGAAAATGTAATAAAATGACAAAACTAAATACCTGACACATTTCCATGACAGATGTCAATTGTTGTCCTTCATCATCACTTTGCATTCCAGTCAGCAGTTGTTGGGCTTTTGTTCCTTTGTTCCAATAATTTTAAAATAATTAAAAACTTCACTCCTCGTTTACACAAATTAAGCATTGCAATAGTTTTACAGTCCGCGATATTCATCTCCATATTCCACTTTTTACACTCTTTTCAACCAGGATAATAAGCCTTATAAGGCTCTATAATACAACAGTTTTCACTATTCGAAAAAAGATGTCATTTAAAGAAGTCTTTGGTGATAACGTATGACAAACATACCACTATCAAATATCTTAATCTGAAATGACGATAAAATTATTTATATTTGCCGTAACAGATCGCAACTAACATATTCTAAACAACTTTTCAGGGTAATTGTCACCCAACTTGCTGAACTTTACTTTTTTAAGGCATTTGCATTGTGCGGCTAACTGAAATGGCCTTTAAACAGTGGCGAAATGATCCCCAATATAGATTAATTATTTAATCCATTCACTCATTTATTCAATTACTCATTCCTTCGATTGTGCGTTTGTTGATAAATACATCTATTCATTCATAAATTCAGTCATTCATTCGTTCGTTGGTTCGTTCGTTCGTTCGTTCGTTCGTTCGTTCGTTCGTTCGTTCGTTCGTTCATTCGCTCATTCGTTTTTTTGTTAATTCGAATGAACATTAGTTTGCCAGCTCATTCGTTTATTCATTTTTTTTTTCGTTCGTTCTTTCGTTCGTTCTTTCGATAGTTCATCTCAATTTTAACAACAAACCTGCTGAGCTGCTAAACGTCCTTTGCAGTAGCAGATGCATTCTAGGGCCAAGATTACCAAACAAATGTGATGGAAGTCCTCTCGCTTCCAGTAATGCTAGAAAAGAATAAAAACAACAGTCAATAAAATGAAATACACTTGATATTGTTGAAAAGCGCTTGAGTTTGGCGAGTATTTACCCATTTCAAGAAGGACAGGGATGTCTAGTCAATACACAGTTTCTAATAAACTTACGAAAACATGGGCAAAAGTCAAAAAAATTACAAGGTAACTAAAAATGATGTTCTTCATTTTTTAAATCATGTTTTCCACACTTTGTCAGCCCTTCATAAACTCTTTCACTTATTTTTCACAGCAACTAATAATCTTATTTCAAGTTTCCCTATTTAAAATGGAACATTATTCAACCTTTTGAAAGGAAAGATAGCAATACTTCCTATTTAGAGTAGGGCGAAAAACTGCTTGTTTTCGAGATGCCCACGTCTAAAAATATTTGATTGAGATGTTTGATTTTGCAACTCAGTTGTTTAATATTATCAAAAAACAATGAACATGAATTTTCTACCTTGTAATCTGCTTATTTCTGAGTCTTCAATTTGGTTGGTTGCACTGTCACGTGAACCTTAAATAAAATATATAAAATTAGAACTAAGGGATTCGAGGAAAATAGCTTCAAGACACATTGACTAACTGCATCTTACAACAACAGAAATTGCACAAAATAAAAGAGGGTGGATTTATCATATTGAAAAGTATAGAAAATTATTCTCCCGTTTTTCGAGCATTTTCGAAACTTACTAGTTACTATTAAAGTTCAAAATAGACTCAAAAAGAGCAAGCTTAAATTTTTACTATAATGAAATTAATTGATTTGATACTATTTCAAAGTGTGAAACTTCGGATGTGGATCAAAAGGCCTCAACGTGCAAATGAGACACGCCCACAGTTAACTGCTGTGCCATTGATTGCATACATTTTTATCAACGTGGGAACAAGGCAGATAAACTCAGTTATCCAAAGCCATTGCTCAGCAAAAATTTCTGTTTTTGAATGAGGAATCGACTTAATTAGTTTATGAAGACCAAAATGATTAGATATTATGTACAAGAAAGAAAAAAACAGGGTTATGGATCGTGTCTGATTTGGATGTTTTTATCTTACTACAATTACCAAATAATCTTGTATTAACTTGTTGCTTTACAGATTCTAGTAGAATTAAAACAATACATGGGAAACAGAATGCATTATCTCGCCCGATCGGGACTCCTGATAATTGTCAAACATGGAAACACGAGCTAAACCCTACAAGGAAAAAGGCAATTTTCTTTCAGGCCATGAAAGGCTTACTTCAAAGGCAAATATATACAAATAAATGCAAAAACGAAAGAAATGTATATTTCCTCTCAAACTACACTCACAGTATCAAACATCAGAGAACATTAAAAGGTGAAAAAATATTTTATATCCTAAATAGTATCCTGTGAAAAGTACTTGATGATGTTTTGGGAATTTCGAGCAACTATATATTCTGCAGCTGAAATGGTTATTTGAATTATTACAAACCGCTTGATCCAGGAATTGGTTCATCGACTCTTGGCTCGTTGTCTAAAATTAGAAAAGAAAGAAGATCAGGTGATCTCGAATTTACAAAGTCCAAAGTCAGTGAACTAAAGGTTAGAAACGTTAGGTGTACATTTATAAAATGATGTTTAAAAATGTAGTTTATATGATTATGTATCAAAAGGAATTTGAGGTCATTTCCATTCTTTTCTAGCTGTTAAACAAAAATCCTGCTGCAAATAATGCCCTTCACTTTTTAATCTTAGCTATATTTTTAAGTTGGTTATCTTCCAACGATCTATTTTCCCGCTTTTTATAAACGGACGTTTATTATGTCATCAATTCTAATTTTAGATTAATTGCCTTCTTCGTAAGTGTTTTTGGTTTTCATGCCGTGAAATTTGTTGGTAAATAACGCTCTTATTTAACTATGTTCCACTTCTGCCATATAATATAAAGATGATCCTTTATTATCTAAATAAAAACATTTTTTCAAAGGTAGGCTGACAAAAGTTCTTATTTGAGCAGCATGAAACCTTTTTTATCAGCTTAAAGGTTCTTACAAAAGTAGGTTCTTTCATGTTAAGTCTTGCTGCATATCTAGATCTTGCCTTGGCTAAACTGGCCTTACTTTTATGCCATAATGTTATACGCAGGTTTTGTACAAAGCATCATGACAATAAATCCAGAGATAAAAAACTGAAGCATAAAAGGACAAAACAGATTTATGATAACTTGTTTATGGAAAATAATTCATTTAATCTTACCCATGGCTTCAGCTTGCTGGTTATTCCTTGCACTAAAAAACATAAAAAGTAAGAAAGACTGATGGAACAAAAAGTGCAATCCAAAAAGAAACCTAAACATAGGAAGATCGCGCAAAAGGCAGCAACATGGTTGCTCTGATGGCTATATGAAGACTGCCCTTTGAACTTGACCCCTGACCTTTAACATGCTTCGTTTCGGACACTTGGCCGCTTCTGGCTACAAATAAGTGCTCTAAAGCAATGAAAATAAACCCTCACGATTAATAGGGCATTCGATTGGTGTGATTTTGCAAACTATTTCAACGGTGACAGCAATAAACAATCAAACACACGTCACCGACTTCAATTTCAAAATTGAGGCAGATTCATACAAATTGATGTCAACGGTTTTATATTAGAATAAGCACGTGTTTCTCGTGTTTAGCTCAAATGGATACAAGCCTGTCTCGAATATACAAGACTGCTATACATGGCCTACTGTTTAATCAAAGATTTTGTCCTAAAACATCGCCTTTCACGATTATTTCATGTTTGTGATTCATTTAAATTGAATGTTTGAATAGATCAGAGAAGCCACTCACTCATCTGTTGCCATATTAGAGGACTCTTGCTGAGCCCTAGAACGTCTGCTACTGCGTCTGAAAAAAACAGAAATAACATTTAACAGAATAATCAAACAGATGTGTTGTTTCGTGAATTTCGCACGACTGGTGCACGCAAAAATCTATTGCTGCTGAATATAACAACATTCAAATTAAATATCATGAAGAAGGTGCTGTTGTGAATTAGGGCTGCCATTTTGTCCGTCAAACAGAATTTGTTAGGCTATTTTGCGAACTGAGACAAGAGATTTTTGCGATAACAAAACAGGTCTTGTAATCTGAAATGAAGTTGCAAGTCTTTCAAATTATTGCAATTGGATATGTCTATTTGACGGACAAAATGTTACCTTTATTCAAAACAGCGCCATAACATTCAAATTAATGAACATGAGAATTAAATAAAGATTTGATTTTCTAACCTGTTACTTGCACAGGACCCCGTGGTGCTTCTTCTCTCCCCCGTCTGAGCCTGGGAGGTCCTGGCCCTTGACAACCGCCCGCCCGTCTTGCTGGTTTTACTTGAATTTGCCTTTAATTCAGATCTATCTACCGAGCTACCTTCGTCTCTTTTTTCGCGCTTTACCGCAGGATCTTCTCGCTTCTCGCGTTTAAACGCAGAAGCTTGCGTTTTTGAAAACGAGCGTACCCTCTTTTTTCCAGCGACTTTAGCTGTATTTTCAACAATTTTCGATGTCCAAAGACCTTTGCTTGTGAATTTATTTGCAGATGCAGGGAAAGTACCACGCTCCTTCCCAGTGGCTGGTTCTAAAGATGCTCCTCTACCTTCTACTGTGCTTAGAACAATAGGAATTTTAGTCAATTTCGGCTCCTCCGCGGTTGCAAAATTATGCACAGTCTTCTTATGAGACCGACTTTTACTGTTTATATGCGATCCCGAAGCGGTTTCCCTTTTGTTTTTCCTCTCAAAATTACTTCTTTCACTACTATGTTCCGGACTGGCGTCCCGGCTTCCGGTATGGCTTGATTTTCTTCGCTTTACGTTTTTATCCGCACCCGGTCGTACTGGTACTGCAGATGCACCGTTTATCTTTTTCGAATCCGCAATCCGGTTTCCGCTTGAACCGCAGATGCTTAATCCGCTTAATCCTCCGTTTGCGACCGGTTCCTCGACCCTGCCTGTGTCCCTCAATCTAAAAACTGGACTGGCAGTACGGCTGGAACTCCTGCTGGTGCTACGGCTGGTCGGGTTCGAGCTGTTTAGATAAAGTCTATCCGTATCTGTACTACTGCTCCGATCGCGTCCCTCCGCAATGGAGCGCCTCCACTGGCTGCGGGTGACTCTAACTGGCTGTTCCAGCAATTCGCTATTGGCTACACCAGCAGCTTTAAGATTGTCAACTTCTCTGTTCCGCTTTTTAGGGTTGTTTGACTTCACAGACTGTGTTCCAGGTAACACTTGATTTTTGCACCCTGCTTTTTCGTTGTTCGAATTTCTACAGCTAAAACAAAATAAAATAACAGCGAATTAGTCCTAGATGACTACAATATCTTTTATTGGCATATGTAGTCTAGTTGTTTATAAAAGTTCCCTGTATACATGCCTCTGTCGTTACAAGCGATTGGTTCAGACACAGCAACGGATAGAGTAACTTTTAGCTTGACGGCTCAGTCATGAAACACTTAGCTATCAGACAAGTTACATTTTTCTCTATTAAATCTATGTGCTGCGTCAAGATCTAACACAAACTCATATAACTTGCACTTATATAATTCGCTTTCATTTCGTAATGTTTCGTTTTCCTCTTTCGCTCAAGCATTTCTGTTGTTTTTCTTTGTCTACATCCATTGATGTTTCTGATAGACTTGATAGCAAAAAGCAAGAATCTCTTTTAACCTAGCAAAACCTATTAGCTTGAAATTCATGCAAAATTTAGAGAGTTACCATAAAATATTCATTCAGACGACGGAAAACAAGACAGGTTAATTCTTGTGCTTTGCTCTCATTTAAACCTTAGAAATGTAAACCATTCATTCGACTGGACCTGAATGACTTGAAAATGTGACGTCATATGAAACACATGGGTCAATTATGACGTAGAAACTCAATTCACGGACACGTGGAATAAAAAAGGCTTTTTATGTCGCTGTTGAATAGATTCTTTCATGTGTTTTCCAGTTTCAATCTCCCGTGCTCTATAACTTAAGCCAAAGGAAAACTGAGGCTGATAACTTGCATATCTTAAAACAAATAAATCATGATAAAAAAGAGCATCATATAAAAAAGAGTCAAAACTGAATGCCTCTACAAGCCTTCACATGCCCTTCAATAGCCAAGGCCGGGGGCAGCAAGAGCAATTGCCCCTCCTGCCCTCAGAAAATAAGCCTACATATATTATTTTCTAATCATTTTGCCAATCTTTTTCACTGTCTTACCCCCCCCCTTGCCTTGGAGTACAGGTATCCTTTTGCAAAGCACTCAATTTTAAACTTTACCCCCCCTCCCTCATCGAAAAACTGTCAAAAAATTGTCCCTAAATTACTTTTGTGCGGATTACTAAGCTGATTATTTATAAAATAATAATTATGTGGCAAATAAAATATCTAAACTATCTACAATAAAGGCTTCACATTGAAAATTTAATTTGAATAAAAGTTGAAACCAATATTTTTGTCAACTTCACAAAGAAAGGAGAAATGAAAAAACAATTAAATAAGGTTTATAAAAGGAGCTACTTGTGGTTTGGAAGTTTTCAAATAAACAAACAAATTTGAAGGATTAACTGAATAGAGGGCAATTAGAAAATTTCCACCGCAGCCTGTGATTAGTCAATGGTCTTATTCCTAGTGTTAAATCTACAATCTTCAAATTACGGTTTTATTCACATTGTAAAACACCTAGATGTTTTAGAAACAAGTAATATTTGCTTGGATTCTGATAAAACAAAATACTGATTTTATTTAAAGTGAAAAAGGTTTCTTAGAATGTAAATGTGGTCATGTCAAAAACCACTATTCACTCAACTGGTCACCCTTGTGTTAAGAAACACTAAACTATTTTTTTCTTAAATATATTTCAAAAGAGATTGAATAACCCTTGCATCAAAACCTTTGAAGTTCAACGAAAGTTATTTTCCCAATTTATTTGTTTCCAAAATAATAATGACTTCAAACTTCAAAACCCCTCACTGAATGAAAACCTGAGAATAGTGCTTTCAAATGAAAAGTAACAAAAAACTGTCTCAAACTATAAGAGAATTTCAGCAGCCAATAAACAAAACACAACCATCTGATATCATACACTTTAAAAAGACCATGAGTCTCCACTTTATTAAACCCCTCTCTAATAAGCCCCCCTTTAGAACCATAGAAATTAAATAAGCCCCCCTCCCAGGGGCTTAATGGAGCTTTTACACTTATTAAAATTGCAGTTGACAATGAAGCCAATGCAGTCAAAAAAGGAAAGTTTAAAGATGATTATTTAGAAGATTAACCCCAGGTGTCACAATTGATGGTTGTCACAAAAATGCAACTGAGCTTTAAAATAACTTCTTCAAGAAATACACAGCTTATTTTCTGCTGCAGCATGAAATTTGTTTTTAATCAACGATAAAGTTTTAAGGATCAAAATTCAATAAATTCTGCCAAATAATCCCCTCACTTTCTTGAACATGGAAGTCGGAACAGGCTGAAAATGTAACTTCCATCCTTAACTTCCATTGTCATAAAAAGTATTGCTTTTTGGCCAAGTTTGGTAAACCAGGACAGCTAAAAGCTACTTTACATCAAAAGAACTACATTACAGCTTATTTTCAGGAATATTATTCCAGTTACTTGATCATTGTTCAAGTTACAATATTGTGAAGTTAAACTCCTCACACTTAGCAAATAGATAATTTATCAAGAACCTTTGCTTACCTAAACAATCATCTCTTTTGCAACACTACATACGTTCATACATACCATAATCATTTATTTTAAAACAGGTTAAAAAAAGGCAGCCTGAAGATGGCTGATGTTGACCTGCAACTACAATTGATCAATGAAAAACTTAAAAATATGGTCCAAGGTGCCTTTTATAACAACTGTCCTTAGCCATGAATGCAAATTGAAAACTTTGGAGGGGTGGTGTTGCCACCTTGGGCAGAAAGGACTAACTTTTAATTATTTTTACCCAGGGTTAGAGGCTATCTCTCCCTGTAATGTTTGCTGTGCCCTTTTAATAGTTTTTCTCTTCTAAATCTGTAAACCAAAATGTGTACTGCTTGACTGTATTCTTGTTGACTGTATTGTGACTACTTTTTACAAGGGTTAAGATGTTTGAAGGAGGTTCGTTTTCTTGATTCAATGCAGCAATTGATACAACATTTATGCTGATTTTACTTTAGATCACTTGGAACTTCTGAAATTATTTCATTATCAGCCATCACTGTGAAAAACATTTTTAATATCTAGATCTGCATACCACAGTTTTTTTAGTTACCTGCATTTTAATCAGCCTCTACATTGAGCTGATTCAAATTACAGTTTAGTTCATCGCTTTACTTCAACCTTTGTCCAAAAAGATGTAACTTGGAAAATTGACAATTCCCTTATTGTGCATCCTATGTTTGTAAAACTGAGTTATTCAAATGGTTTCCAAGTGCTTTTGTAAGATCATTCTATTTTCTTGCTTCACATTTTGTGATAATTATCATGAAACTATCCTATCAAAGCTCTCTCATTACAGCTGCAGAGACCTATGACCCTTGTGGCTCCATTTGATAAAGCAATCTAAATTTTGGGTTGGATCAAAGACAAGAATGAGCAATATCTGACTAAATCTAATTTCAATGTTGAGATTTCGGCATCCTCTTTGCTAAACTCTTCAACTTGAGTAGTATTTTTTAATATAAGCTTGTTTAAAAAACTCATTCAGGTCTTCTCAGCTGCACATCACACATGGTTAGATCAACATAAATCTTAGAGTAGGCCATATTCACCCAGAGGGAAAGTATTCCAGCTGCATCTGTCCTTACACTTCTCAATTACAAAGATTCTTTATATTCCAATGATTCACAACAAAAACAGACAATAATGTGCTAATTGCATTAAGTAATCCATGATAACTTTTTCAAGGGCCTGTTTTCATTAACTGCCTTTACAAAAACCCACTGTTTTTGACCATTATTTCAAAGTTTCAAAAACGACTTAACATTCAAGTGAGTATTGAGCTGGATTCAATGACCTAGATTCATATTGGATTGTAGCACACAGTCACATCTGTCAGATTTAATTACCAAAATTATTTTTAACTCTGGGTTCAAATTATCTGACTTTGAAAAACAGCCTTCCACATAACTGCAAACAAACAAAATATTCATTAGAGTGACCTTTTTGCATTTAACATCTTTAACAAAAACACATACTTCTTTTATCAACTTTTTGCAATTCAGGTTTCTTTGCAGAGATGCCCCTTAACTGTATAGATGTGGTAAAATGATATCAGCACTCATAATAATTTATAAAGATGCTTTTCCACTTTGCACCAAAACTGCTGCCTCCATAGATAAAAGGAATGTGCATCCCTTTTATATATTGTTCTTTTATCAATATTTGCTTTTTCTGCATACTTAATTCAAAAGACTTGCACGTGAAGAGGTATTTTAAGAATTACTAACCTTCCATCCTTCCTAAGAAAAAATTGATCAGTGTTTCACAACATTGATCAATGCAGGCCACATAGTTCTTTCAAAATGTGGATTACATCTTGATTCTTCGTCATTTTGGGGAATAATGTTTTTTTTGAAAATGTACAATGCTAGGGTCCCTGCTGACAAAAACTCTATAAGCAAACCCTTTCATCAAGCCCTTTCTTTTGGGTCTCTGTTCTTAGAAACATATTTTCTACCTACAGCAATTGTTCAAATGGGAAATCAATAACATCATTAGCAAATACCACAGTGTGATTGCATAGATTCAAATTATTTCTGCTGCTCTGCAAGGTATTTCTGAGAATTTTTCAAAGCTTTGCAATCATGTGCCATTAAATATGGCAGTTCAAGATTAATCTTGTTCTTAGTCATAACTGGAAAGTCTCCTTTCTTTGGTATCAATTTGCTGATGTTTTCATCTGTAGCTGCTAAAATGGTTTTTTGAGGTCTGTCATTTAAACTTTGTTTTTATTTTTCAAAGTAGGCTTAATCACTTTCACTGCTGGTGTCGCATCAAATGAAATCAATGCAAGACCAAACACACATTATTTACATTTCAAGATTTCTACTGCAACTGTACCTTAACCTTACACCAATTCATACACAACTCACTGACATTTGACTTCTCAATAACCCTCAATTCACACTGGAGGTGACATCAAGTGGTGCATTGCGACACAGTGATTTGTGGTGTAACAAAAACACTAGGGTCATGCTCACATGGGAAGTGTTTTTGTCAAAGCAAATTTTATCAGCTATGGCCTATCATAACCCTTTCATTGCATTGATGCCCCTTTGCGTGAATAAAGGATGATAGTCATCTTGTGTAAGACAGTTAGGGCAGACTTGAGAGCAACAAGGGCATTCCAATTACCTTCAACAAGCAATGAGGTACATCCTTGTGATCTTGACTTCTTGTTTCATACAAGCAAGGATATTTCCTCACTGCCTGGATCAATTTTTCTTGTTGACATTTTAAGCTGCCATTTCAAATAATGAAATTTGGTTTCGTTGTGATCTCTTGGCTATTCTTTTGGAGTGTTTTGATAAATGTTCTGGCAGCAAGGCATGCATCATCATGTATCAAAAAACTTAATCCTTATTTGGGCAGTGGTAGAAAAAATGCCTCTGGTGTGAATTCAGCTTAAGCCTTCATTCTCCATGTAACCTCTGCACCTACCCAGCCACCACAAAGGATTTACTAAAACCATTCTCATATTATTACTGGTATTGTACTACAGAATTTATTATTCTGTACAGCTTCTTATCATATCAACCATAAAACAATGGCACATTATATATTTGATTGGCAGGTAATGAAAGCAAATCTCAAGTGGTTTTATTTAAACCTATGGGGTCCTTTGTAAATGGTAGCCAGATGCCAGGTAAAAATTTGATAAACTTCCTATCAAATTTTAGGTTGCCTTTCTCTTACAATGTGTAATAGCTGCCAAGCAAAGCCACTGTAGCCAAAAATATATGCTAGTATTTTTAAACAGCATAAACTGGACAAAAAAACACAGGATGTTCCACTTTTTGAGTATATTCATACATGTTTGAAACTAAGAAATTGTTTCTTTTTGAGTGACTATTTTTTTTGCTTTCTTGAATTTCTTTAAATGGCAGCAAGCAAATTTACACCAACCTGCCTTTGTGTCTGATTCCATGTATAGATCTGATAAAGATTTCGAACTTGCACTCGAGTTAAAATTACATGAATGTTTGTAACGTCAAGAAAAATTTGACCACCCTGAACTGATAACGTGAATACCTCACAATCAATACCATCAGAATTGCCTTTTCAATACCCAATGATTTGGGAAACCTTTGCGTTTATCTCGAAATTATAAGAAGATTTCTACCATTAAAAAGCAGTATAAGGAAGATGCGCGATTTATTTGGCTATTGTTGTGTTGTCGCTTCAACGACGATCTCTTTAATCACCGGAAAACTTGATCGACGCGACTGGCTTTCGGATTATTATCATGAAATCTAATTACAATTCCTCCTACTTTTCCGTGGAATAAACAAACTGGAAAGACAAAGACTCATACTTGCAAGTCTGGAAAACTACCCAGTTACCAAGCATCTGTTAATAGAATCTAATTATAAAAATATTGCGAGGTTATTAGATTAGGCCTAAAAACGAGAACAATGAATCTATAGCATGACGGAGTGATGACATAGGTCCGACGAAACAATGGTTCCCAGCTTCTCTCCTCCTTCTCGTCCATGTTTGTGGTTTCATATCATTACATGATATGAGAAATGTTTATGATTTCTATTGGCAAGCTATACAACTTTAAATTTCATAAATTAACTAACCTTTTCAGTGCCTTTTTGCTACCAACCTCTCGGCGTGAATTGGCAATGTGTTTATCTTCAGGCTTCCGCAAAGATCTATCCGCCATAAGGCTTCTACCTCATCCCTTGACCCTCAAGCTGCCTTGAGAGTCTAAAGAGACGCTCTTTAGATGGGGATAGATAGATGTGCGCGAAAAACAGCAGATAAATGCGATTATTTCACAAAATCGCGACTCTAATTCAACCTGCTTCGCACCCCACTATCACAAATATTCTTTTGAGGTTCTCTATAAATACTTCATGTGAACAGCTCGTGCCTCTTTTTCGATACGATTTTGATTGTAACCGAGGATTTAAAAATCATACCACCAGGCAAAGCAAAAGCCAAGCCAAGCAAAAATGGCTTGAAAATTCTAAAAATTAGGCAGTTTCATCAGTTTAATGGTTCAATTCAATTAAGCGCTTTAAGCATCAAAGCTACATTAAATAAACTGTCAATAGTGTTTAAAATTTCAATCTGCAAAGTAGGGTACATTGAGACCACCATCACTTTCAACAACAAAGTTTCTCTGCCACGGATTGTTTCAAAGAAGACATCTACAAGGATTGCGAAATGCACGTCTTTATAAAGTAGCGTAAAAAGTGGTTTCTATTGAAGTTGCAAAAAATCCCTCATTGAGTGATAGCTACCAAAGTGGATCCATCAACCATTTTATTGTTTTTATTGTTGAGCTGACTAAGTTTGCAATTGAATGGAACCATTTGCAACGAGTTAAAAGACTTTTAAAGGTCATTTTTGTTGTTGGTGATGAATGATGAACCATTTGATGTGTTTGAATCATACTCTTGTTATCTTGTCACAAGCCCATCCCCTTTAAAGTGATGTACAAGAAAGATGAACAAGTTAATCTACTGTAAAATATATGTTCTATTGCATCAAAGCATCTAACAACAAGCGAGGATCAATGCCAATCTATACAAATCAACTTTAAGGGCTGGAATACTAAATCTTTCGAAACCGTGCGAGAAAATTACATGAAAAAAAATTCATGCCACTTGCCTACGCTGTCCTTAGAAAAGAGGGCCTAACTACTGTCGGTGCAGGCAACTGCAATAAAAGTATTTATCTAATGGCGCTGACCGATACATTAATACATTAAATAAACATAAATTAAAATCGAAACACTATGTATCATTGACCCATAAATAGGATTGCAAACCTAACAGCCACTATCCCCCTAGTCATTTCATTTGTCCCACCGATAATTCAGGTCTTCCTCAAACTATGGCTAATGGTCTTTCATTAGACATAGGACACAATGGAACATCTGCAGCTTCCTTTGGCATAAATATTTTTTCAGTTAACAATTGTTTTTGCGAAGCAACTTCTAACAATAAGCAAATCCCACATGGATACGCATTAACAAAGGAAAACATTCCGAAGCTGTCAATTTCCACACGCAATTTGCATTTTTCATTGGAGATGTCTTCTTGCCACCTGTATAGCAACCACTGTATTCGTTTTGAAGAAACTAACATTTTGTTTCAATACCAAAGAAAATTGTTTCAAAGATCATTTAAAGGAAAAGGAATTCCAAGGATTGCCACATCAGCTTCTTCAGTTATTGATTATTTCTATTCTAATTGAGTGGTGTCCTAACGAAAACTAGTTCATAAAATTCAATTTCAACACAGAAATAAAATACCCATAACCCCTAGGATGCTATGAATCTCTCCACATCTTCAAAATAGCTTCAACTTTAAAGCAATTTTAGTGATTCCTACTTACAGCTCTATTAACCCACAATTAGCCCCAGTACCGTCGATAAGGGGGAAAGGTTGGGTAACCACCCCGGGGCCCAGGCCTCGAAGGGATCCGTGCCATTAATGTCTAAGGCTAAATAATGTTTACCGGCGTCTTAGGAGTCTGAAATTTTTTTGCGTTACAATCGCTTCTCGAATAACAGTTATGCAATAAAATGGGGTACTTTTCTATTGAGAGAATTTATAGAGTAATGGTAACACGACACTTTTTAGTCCAACCACCGGGGGGGGGGCCGTCGCTACTCCCTGAGGCCTTTCCTGACTCTCGCCGGATATGCCTCGATATGCCCTGATATGCTTACCCAAGCTTGCGGTAAATGTAAATAATTGCATTACATAATGTGGTCCTGTTTCATTTCGCTATTATTTTGCCCTTATTTTTTCATGTTTCGTCCTTGCCCTGATATCCAGGCGTATTCTCGCAACTGCTAATATCAAATAATTTTCGCAAATACTTCTACAATGAAAGGGCACTAAAAACCCCAGCCTATGAGTAACTTCCGAAATTCAAAAATCTACATTATGAAATATATTTTTTAGTCACACAATTACCATCAAAACCAAATTATGCTATTCCAAGAATCATGCAAGCTATGAATATATTCTTGCCACGGCATCACTGTATTTTTCCAGCCAAAGAAGAAAACCACCTGGTAGGTGCCTTGATCTAGAAAGAAATAAATACGTATTTTTGAAAAATTGAATGAAAATTATAACAGCTTATAGCAAACATATTTGGACATATTTATACCGTTTCAGTCATTAATATTGATCTTGCAAGGTAAATATTCATTTCAGTTGCTAGCAATCAAGTGAAATAAAAAAATAGAAAAAACTATTTTCAAATTCCTATTCATTGAAAATTGAGATATTCTAAAAATGACTCTCAAATAAAAAATACTTCAGTTTTATCCATTGTAAAAGTAGTAATAAGTGTCGTGGGGCAGTTGTTATTAACTCGATTAAAGTGATAAATTTCGCAAAGAATAGGGGGTTAATCGCAAAATTAAAGGTTATAATCGGGAAATATGGCCTTTTTTTTTAATTTGGCACAACCACTTGATAATAAATTATCCTTGTCAAATCATCAAATCAAAATATAGACTTGACCAAACGGCAGTTGCAAAACAACGTGGGAAAATTTTGAACAAAAATGGAAGTAAATTCTGAAACTAAATAATTATGTGGATAGCAACGAAGGCAAATAGTGATAGTTTTCAGATGACTTCTACTGCATTTCTTTTCCATAATTAATCAAAACATTAAAGGTTCGAGGAAGAGGACTGAAGTTTCAGGACAAATGAAAGAGTTTGCTTACAGAGCTAACAGTTTCTCTACAATAGCATAGTTGACGATAGATTTCCTTATATTAGAACAAGAGAAAATGTTAGTTAGTTGTGTATAGGGAATGTTTATCTGGCATCGAATACAGTAAGGGGTGATTGAATAGATATCATCTGGGCCAACTTTTCCCGTATTCATTACAGTTGATGGCCCAATTTTCCTTCCCCATCCAATTGCTGTTTTTAGACTAAATCCCTTACCTGTGGTATCCCAAACTTCTGGCAATTTTCAAAGCTGTCAGGCTGCGTACACCACTTCTGCAGTTTATGACCACATTGCTACCATCTAGTTCAGGTTTCTGTGCGCCATATTTATTCTCAAATGTGACGTCATCGAGCTTCAATGCTTGTTCAAAAACATCCACTAAAAATGGAAGGTTTTGCGTAAGTTTGTTAAAAACAAATGTTACGAAGTTACCTTCCAGATCACATTAAAACATAGAGCAATAAGCTTCCTTTGCAAATGAAACATTGCTTTGAAAAAAAAGAAAGTGCCAAGAAGGAAGGTGCTCTGAAGAATTTAGAAATGGGCCTTTTCACATAAAAATATTTATATATTGAATTAATTTTCAGGTATAATCCTCTTTTTCAAGTTTTTGTTGTTGTTGTGTGTATCATTATTAAGGCTTATTTTCGTGGCCAATTCAGCATTTATCAGCTTCGCTGGAAATTGTGGGCTTGAGGGGCGAGGGCCTATCCCCTTAAAAGTTAATGTTTCTTCCCCAGTTTTAGGGCTTTCGTGGTCTCTGATCCTCATCTACAACTATTGTTAGTTTTTTAGTCATAAAATCGGACGTTTTCACACTTGCATACATTCATACAAAGATTTATCGTCTTAACGCAAACAACATTCTCAGATTCAAATAGACTCAGCCGAACAGTCTCCAGTTTATCAATTCATCAACAAGTTCCAAAGAAACTGGCGCCTCATCAAAAATTAATGTTTCAATTTAACAAAAAACTCCAGCCAAAAATCTACAGAACCTTGATAACTGAGGTTGAAATTTAGTCATGTTAAAAAATTCAGTTCGTTATCTACATTACAATCAGAAAAAATTGAAAACATTAAATTTTGCAGTTGTAGTAAGATATCTGAACATTTTCGTTTCTTTCATATTTGATATAATTTCTATTTTTGAAAGCAAAACGCCTCTAAAAAACCTCTTCTTTCAATAAGCAACTTCCTTCGGGATCAGCCTTCAAGGTTGTTTGAAAATCCTGAGACTTAAGAGTTGGTAGGGTGTGCACAATAAACGAAAATCTGGGATGATGTTACTGGTGATGGTTCATTTCAAAGTTGTGACCCAAACTCAAAAGTACAAATTAACAAAAGCAAAATATCGACATAGTCTTGGCATAATATTAATGTAATGTAATGTAATGTAATGTAATTTAATGAAATGTAATGTAATGTAATTTAATGTAATATATGTAACGTAATGTAATGTAATATATGTAATGTAATGTAATTTAATGTAATGTAATGTAGTGTAATGTAATGTAGTGTAATGTAATGTAATTTATGCAATGTAATGTATTGAATCCATTGTTAATATCAAATATCTTTGGGTACAAATTGTTGCGTCACTAAATTGGAAAGAGCAAATCAACGTTGCTATCGGTAAAATCTCTCGAGGAATAGGAATGCTTAAATATTCGAAAATATATCTTCCGCTGCAAACCACCCAAAGAATGTACTTCAGCATAGTAGATTCGCATTTTAGATCTGTCTGGGGATGTACTGGTGATACCATACTTAAAAAATTACCAAAGCTACGAAATCGAGCAGCTCGTGTTGTCACGAACAGTGGACCCGGACAGGCTCGGGACGGCCCTGGCCTGAATTGTATATAAAGCCTTGCATGGACTTGCACCTCCCTATATTCAGTTTGCAGAGTATGGCCGATCTTGACAAGATCTTGGGCGTGCCAACAGTCCCGCACCTCAGGTGCGGGTGCGCAAAATCCGTACAAAAGTGGTAAAGTGTGCCACTACAATATGCATATCACTGCACAAAGAAAAAAACTTCAAAATCTGAGTGGTTAAGAATTATCTTGGGTGCGCCATTGCCATACTCTGCATTCTGGCCCAATCGGTTTTGGTTATACCTGTCAGCACTGACCTCAGTATTCCACTTTGCAAACCTCAAACCCGTTTCCTTTCATATACATCTTCTTTTTTCCGTTTTCTAATATATTGGATTTTATAGCTCTTTAGTAATTTTATTCATGTAATTAAAGTAGGTACCTAATTCATTTTTAACTATATTATAGTTTCAAGTGGAGGGCCCTCGTAGATCAGCCCCGGCTGAAGGTCTTCTCTCGTTAAGTGAATTAAAAAGGAAAATGAAATGAAAAATTTAACAGAGTCATCATTAGGCCAACGTGTTGTTTAATGAATGTCATTCTCTGTCATACCACAACTGTAAAAACTGTCCATTTTGCAGATAAAACCTGTCCTGAAGCGCCTACCTTCGCCCTGCAAGAATTATATAGGTGGGGGTCATAGTTACCCTACTTAACCTCGCCTAGTGACGCCCCTGTAATTCAAACTTCCCTAGCAATCGCAGGATTTCAGTACTGGGACTTTCTTCAAACTTTCTCAACAAAAAACTAACCATTTTCAAACTTACTACCTTATCGTTTTAAATTCAAGTACAAAACGTAATCCTTAGATGATTTAGTCTAGATTTTCAACAAAATTGGGCCTTGAATGCCTTGTTTAATCAATATGTTTTTTACCTCCACCTCAGCAGTAAGAAAATTTGGAGTTTGTTTTTAGTGCTCCTTTTCAGCTTGATACAAAAAGATGTTATGCACCAGGCATATGGGCTTTTGGTTTTTGCACTAGAATCAATGGCATTAAAATAGTGAAAACAAAAGTGCGTCCCCGGGTGGGCTCGAACCACCAACCTTTCGGTTAACAGCCGAACGCGCTAACCGATTGCGCCACGGAGACATGCTTCACGTAGGAACTTAAAGCTATATATATACTCAGCCATCATTTTTATAAGAAACAATTCATTAGAAGCGAAATATCCCAAATGTACACGCATTTTAACTTATAACAATCTAAGCTCTGATTGAGTACTCTGTTTCTTAATTTTTTGTTTGATTTTAATACTAAGTTTCTCAAAAGTTTTATAAATACAAAAGTCTATAAAAAGTACCTTTTTATAGAAAAACGGGGTTTTTCTAAAATCCAGTAATTCAATTGGTAGGTATTACATATATACATCCATCTCGTTCAGTCAATAGCGGATAAATATGGATTTCAAAAATTCTCGAAAATATTATGCTCTCAACGGCAATCAAAGAAATTTCTACTTTTCAAGCAGTTTCTTAAGTTGGAATAGAATATAGAATATAATATAATCAGAGATGCAGGAAGCATTGAAGGGTGCAGGGGGGGGGGCAGACATTCTTTGAAGGGCACTTGACCACAAAAAAACATCCTGCAAAATTGTAGAAAATCAAAAAAACTTATGTCTTATTGAAGTTATATGATGGTTCCTCTCTGTCCATTCAAATGTCCATTCAAAGACGATTTCTGCTTTATTCTGATTGATTGTCAAAAAGAATTTATAGAATTGAGCAGCTGCCCCCCTTGCCCCCCTCTTTCAGCATTGCTGAATATAATTTCAACACAAATTTCTTAATTACAATTTATATATGGAGCATGATCCACCCATGGAGTCGGTTTCTAGAGTGCTTCTCACAAAAAATGCTTGTGTAACATGAACAAAATGAAACGAAGTAAATGAGAGTTCTTGGGCTAAAGTGAATAAATCTAAGTAAAATACCATCTAGAGGTCTTAATCTAGAAATATTGCGGTTAGACTATCGCATCAATGTACATGTTCTTCTGTATGTGAGAAATTGGATTATGAGGAAAAAGCATATTTCAAAACGTTAGGAAAGCTAGGATCCAGATGTTTCTCTCAGTTTAGTTTAGTTCATATTATTTCATTACCAAACTCTTGAAACAAGGCATTCTAGCTTTATAAGCTATATATATAATGCAGAGGTGGCAATTACATGCACAAGCCAATTTGCAGCAGATCGAAGTGCACCCCAAAAATTAGACCCTGCACACAGGCATGGTAGGAGTATAGGCTTAATATAGGTTTATCTGCAGTGTCAAACTACCTATGATCTTCCATCTAAACTCAACACAATCATGGTGTAACCGAGAGAGTTATGTTTGCACACTGTGCAACCCCTGTGCACCCCCGAATTTTTCCTCTCATGCGCAAGATCTCATCTTGATCTGCCATGCTCTGCAGACTCGGCCTCAAGGGAGTAAATGAATTAGCTCATTATTTGTAAAGAAACATGTGAGAAAGTTTAGATTATTGCTCATATAAAAGATAGTAAAAAGGAACCTTAGGGAGAGTTGGCTTGCAATTACTGTGTGACAAGAGGGCTATGCAAGATAAATGCGGGATTTGTAGAGAAGATGAAAATTTATCAAAATGTATTTCATTTTGAACATCAGTCATTGAACAGAAATTATTAATATATTAACACAGAAATTTAAAGCTATGCTAGCAGCATCTTTCAAATTTACCCATAAAGCATAAAGTTTGAAACTGGACAATGCTTTATGCCCTATAAAAGGTTCTCAGACCATTAATAGAAACCAGACATGAATATGACCAAACCCATTTTCAAAAAAAGGTTCCATAAAGGGCAAAATTTTGTACTGCATACAGCAGACCAATCAAAAGATTATTAGGAGCATTATCAATTGCAGGAAAAAAATAGACTTACATGGTATATTTAAGGCACCTGGTATTTTTCCTGTCTCTTCAAGCTCATGTGGATTTCTCACATCAATCATATAAAGATTTCTTGAATCAAACTTTTGTTTCAGCTCATCAACATTGCAATCTGGGTCTTTGAGGATTTCTTCCTCAGTCATGTAGCATCTTTTGCAAAAATGTGTCTTTGAAATACTCCCATGGTTTGGATGGCACCATGATGGGTGGCAATATCTAGTTGGTGGTTTCCAAACACATACATCTGCAAAAAAGCATAGTTTAAGAAATATTTTCTAACTCTACAAAACCTAGCTGTCAAATTAATCTCATCATCATAAAAAATGTGAAATTGAAGCAAATAATTATGGTATCTATTGCTGCTAAAAGAATATTAAAACTTTTGGCAAAATCTGGAAAAATACTACAATCACCTCTATGGGATGTATGCCGTTTAGTTTTGTGTGAAATTCTAAAACATGTGTAGAAAGGGTAAACACACAGCGATAGGGTACAAATATTTTATAAGACGTTTTGATAAAAAGTATTTCTTGCACTTTTTACTATATTTATTTATCTTTTATTCGATGTTGTTAATTCTATATTATACTTATTTGTCATGTATTTATGTAGAATTGTATATAGTTTTGATTGATGTATGTACTATTGAATGAATCTGAGACTGAAACTCGATACCCCTCAGTCACTAGATGCATATAGAGAAGATAACGAAAAGAATGCTTGATGGATTGAAAAGATGGATTGTTCTGACACCTCAGCAGAGATGAGATCAGATGAACAGTTTTAAGTAATAGTTTTAAGTTACTTTTTGCTAGAAAATTTCCACTTCCTAAACCATTAGGTGAACGTGTTATAGGTTTGACATTTAATACCTGCAAGCTTTGGTAACTGATGTTCATCTCCTGCCTTCCTACAATGACTCGCAGGCTTGTGTCCACCAGCATAAACGCTTGCATCTGCAAATGTTTTGGAACCATAAAAAGCAGCCCGAATACTTGTTAAAACCAGTGTGGTTTTTAGAGCATAAGTAACTCGATGAATGTTCGTTTTTGGCACCATTTTGCTGGAAATGCGGGTTTATAAATTCAAAATTATTTGCGCCAATAAAAGACCTCTTCGTATTGTTTGCATGGCATTCGAGGAACATTTTAATTTAGCCTCGATTACTATCACATCACAGGGAAAAAATTGTTTTTCAAAAACAAGGGGTTTTTCGCCATGGAGGAGCATTTCGTCGGCAAATTTTGCTAACTTGTCGGTAAATAAAGGACTGTACGTCCATTTCATTTTTCATTTTTCATTTTATCAATATTTAAACACGAAATACCTTTTAGCGCGTTAAGAAAAAATTAATAAATAACCTAGTAACAATATTTGTTTAAAAAGGTAAATAAATATAATTACGATAATATAAACTGTTGCTCTACCAAGGGGTCGTATTTGGGTCCTTCGATAGGTTCAAAAGATACTCTCTATAACCTGTTCTAAAACAAGCGATTGATCCTTTTTTCTCGAATGTTGTTAGGGATATCATTCCAGTTTTTGACACCAAAGAGGCAAAAACTACGCTTTGCATATTCTAACCTTACTTTGGGAATTTGCAAATTTCCACAGTTTCTGGTCCTATAACCTGAAATTACGGATCTCTCAGTGAACTTATGGCGAAGATTTTCGGGACAGAGGTTATGCAAGATCCTGTATGTCATGACTCCTTTGTAGAAGGAGATCAATGACTTAACAGTGAACCATTTACAAGTGAACCACGTCCATTTTGTCGGCAAATTCATCGCAGACACCCCTCTGAAACAGGACATCTGGCGACGGTCATGGGTGTCAAATCTCTGTTAGCCTTTGTTCAAACTAAATTTGCCGAGTGATTCGATGATACCAGGTGGTGTTTGCCCGTCGCCCTCCTGAAAACCTCTACTGTCCCCTTCAAAACAGGCAGAAGACCTCTCTTTACAAATTTTCGAAATTAAGGTGTTTTTTCTCAGCCATGCAACTAGTGGCGGTTTACAAAAAACATCAGGACTGTCTTAAATGCCATTATGAATAACATTATGAAAGAAATGCCATAGTTGTTGCCAGCTGAGGATTGCTGAAAAGTGAAAAGCAAATTTAAAAACAGCGTATTGTTTGCGGGTAATTGCTAATTTAAGTTTTTGATATCCCGTGGGACGAGGCTCGTTTCACCCCATTTACAGAACAATAAGGGTAGAGATTATTCGCATATTAACTGTAGCTGTAATTCATGGTAATTTATGACCTCCATTATGTTGCGACTGAGAGAGATTTTCTATTATCATTATCATAATTGTTATTGTTATTATTATCTGAGGCATTAAAAACTGCATATTCTCTCAAAGTACTTTCCTCAAGCAGATAATTCCCCAAGGCACTCGTGATACGCCCTCAAAGTACTGAATAACCCCCATAGTATAGAATGCACGTTGTATGGGGTAGAAAAGAAAAAATAAGAACTGTCATAAAATTGAATTATCTTTACATAATTTGTTTCTTTTTCATTCAATAAATATTCCCATAATCTTCTAATAATTTCTGCGTGAGAATACAGAGAAACAAAAAAGGGTAATGTTCCTTTTACGATTTCAAAAGTGCCTTGACTACAGAATTCACGTTGAGACTTCGCAAATCATTGTAGGTCTGCCCGGTTCCAACAAATACAATTGGCTGACCAGTTGTGTAAGTCATTGAGATGGCAGCACCAACCTGAAAGAAGAAAAATAAACTGAAGTGCAATGTTGACAACACTCACTATGAAGTGTTTATCAAGACAGTCTTGAAGATACTTATGAAAACAATTTTGCCCTCATCACTGGTGTCGCAAACATCTAATTTAATGTAGCAAGTAAAGTAGAGCACAAAATACCAGGCTACCTATTTGATTTTCGAGACATATTTGCGACGATGTATATAAATAAAGGAAATGGGGAGCGACGTAAAGCGGCAGCAGTAAACAACACATATGACCAAATATTAATTACATACTCATATATCATAAAAACCAATATTTCGTCCGGCAAATAGGGCTCCTTCATTCTTCTTCTTCGTGAATTTTTTGTAAGATTGGTCTCTCAAAAGTCGCTTCAAAGACACCCTGTTACAAAGGACTATGAAAGAAAGCTTAGAAGATCAACTCTATCCAAGCTGATGCGTCCAACATTTAATGGTAGATTCCATTTTCGGGGATTTCAGGTTAAGATTGCTACGCTTTGTAACAAGTCAATTGGCTCAGTTGATGCTGAAATTGAATGAAAATTCATCACTTACCTTGTCGTCAATGGTATCAAATTTGGTGAGAACAATACCATCAATAAGACGGGGGTTTTCTTGCCCAGAATGATCAGCTAATGCCTGGTTAAACGACTTCAATTGGTCAACTCCATCATTACCAACCAGAGCTTCACCAACAAACAATACCAGATTTGGATCATTGATTTTGATCAACTAAAAATTTGAGAAACCAAAAACATTTCATGAGAAGGGAAGTACAGATTTTCGAGCTCTAAAATACTATTTATTTACTTGAATTAAATCGGGAACAGTTAATGAAGTCGATTGTAGAAATATTTCGCTCTAAGCACATATATTTATATCTTTACCATTCTAGTCTTAAACTGAAACATAACTTTATAAAATATTGAGATATTATAAACCCCTAAAAGTGATTTAAGGTAATGAAATGAAACAAAAGGTAGTGAAATGAAAATAAAGGAAATAGGTGGAACGAAATCAGTTTTATGAACTAAAACAAAAAACGAAATGAAAAATAGCAAATCAGAATGAGATTAGGCGTAATGAAATGAAATAAAATGAGATGATATTGAATCCTTGATAACATGATAAATTGCTGATAATATCAGGTAGGGTTTACCTTGGCAAGGGATCTCATTAGCGGCTCATTGTTTTGCATTCTTCCTGCAGTATCCACAAGCACCACATCAATTCTTTGTTGTTGAGCTTCAAACAGAAAAGAAACAATTTACAATCAAAGACACATCCCTGTAGGGTAACCAACTAAAGCTTCCTTAAAGGTAAAACTAAGAGCATCTCTAACCACTAGGGCACCAAAGGTGGACTTTCTCTAATCAAGTTAAGCTGAGCCAAAGACGGAAATCTAACATGGCTGATTCTTAATCATCCACAGTTCCTGTTATTTCGATTGCCATAACCCAGCTAAAAAAGCATCAGTTTTATTCAGTTCCAGCAGCAATGATAAACGAAAAAACGAAAAGAGCTGCGTGAGGTGATCAACTCATAATTTCTTATTTAACACAAATGCATGGGCAAATATAATATCTTAAAATGAATAAAACACATAAAAAGTTCTGCTTTTCATAACCTATAGAACAAGTCGAACAATTTTCGAATCGAACAAGTCGAACGAATCAAATTTCCAGATGTCTTTCTACCGTTCTCATCTTTTGACAAATATCAAACTGTCGAAAATAAAAATCATAATGAGCACCATCTTAATTTGGCTTCTGTAGAAAGACCAATTTACAGCAATCATAATTTCCATTAAGAATCTTTTTGTCTTACCAAGATTGATGGCTTCCAAGGCAACACCGGCAGCATCTTTTCCATATCCTTTGTCGTAAAGGAAAACACTGGGTGGACCATTTGCATGAGCAGGGGGATGCAGAGAGTTCAAATGACGTGTGTGGGTACGAAGCTGTTCCACTGCACCAGATCGAAATGTGTCACAAGCAGCTATCATGACTCTGTGGTTGTTTTCAAGTAACCAAAAGCAGATCTTGTGTGGGGAAAAAAAATTAATTTTTAAAATTAAAAATTGCGATAAAAACAAATGAAACATGAGGACTAAGGAAATTTTACTTCTCAAATTTGGTCACCACAATGGGACTTTCGAGTGCTGAGTATTCAAGGGTGCCGAAAGAAGGGGGTGAGAGGGACAACTGCCCCTGCAAAAATGACCCAATGTTCTTGTTTTATCATTATAATTAGCATTATTGTTATTATTGGTTTATTAGGAAAAGAGGATGTTTTATATGGCGAATTACGATAACAATAACACACCTTAAGCAGTTATTTTCTGACGGTTAAATCTAATGTAATGTTGCTTGTAATGAAGAAGTTAAAACTCGGGCTGGGAAAAGTTGCTATGACAGAATTGTCCAAAGTGGCGGAGTGTGAGAAGCAAGCCATGTGACGTGCTTAACACATTTATAATGGCAAAAAATGATAAATAAAAGATAGATACAAATAATAAGAAGCCAATAATAAATAAATGAGAAATAAATGAATAGCAATAGACAAAAGAAAATAAATAACCTTGGCAAGATTGGTTGATTTTCCAACTCCATTAACACCACAGAACACGATAACAAAGGGTTTTCCTTTCTTCTCTGTTTCCATGATGTCACGCAGAATGTCAATTCTCTTCTTTGGTGACAATATTTGCACCAAGGATTCCTCCATGCTCCCACGGACGGCAGATGTCACTCCTGTGTTTAGATTATCATTCTCAATAACCAATGATTAAAATGCCAGCAGTGGAGCTGGCACTGGCACCACATGAGTATCTAGTAATACGTAAGGAAACCCGCTGCACTCCAGGCAAAGAGAGTGTGACAGCAAAAATAAAGGCAAAACAATAGCAAAATAGAAAGGCTCAGCTTATTTGATAAGGCAACTGCACTTATAGCCAATGTCTAAAGAAATCAAGGGTTGTCAGGCAAACGTCGTTATTAACCCAGTGCCCTTTCTTTTCCTCATTCCCACATTTGCCATTCTCTTTCGTCTTGGCCTTCTTCCTTTTAATTCCCTTTTGAGTAAGAACTAATAACCTGCTGTCCTGTTCCCGTCACTTGGCTACCCATTAAAATTTGGGGTTATAATGATAACATAAATTCTTAATTGCTTTTTGGCTCAAAGCTAACAATATCTACCTGTAAATGTTCCCAATACTTTTCCTTCCAATTTCGTAGAAACTGATTCACACAGTTGATCCGATATGTCTGTTGCAACATTCTTGGCTGGAAGAAAAGGAGTAAAAACATTAACTCCCACCTTGATGGCTTCTATTTACGGCTAATATACCGCTACTCAAATTATCTAACTTCATCGCAGTGCTAAGCTTACTTACAAAGTCCAGCAAAAAGATTTTCCTGCTATAGAACCTGGAAATGGACGCAGAGGTCTCTGCCAGAAGAGAACAAAATAAATTGCTCTTTAGGTGAAACACAGCTTATGCAAAAAATTTGAAACTTGTCTGCATTCTAGATAAAAAAAATAGTAAAACCTAGTCCGGTTATCGTCAACAAAAAGACATGGATGAACTGTTAAGGCGCAAGGTTGCGATAGTTGAAGGTCCTCTTTTGAAGAACACAGTCAGAGCTTCTTTTCAAAGCTTCTATTCAGCAAATCCAGGTGTATGTAATACCAAATTCGGCAAATCGGTACTCAACCCCACATCCACTGCACAGCGATAAGAACGCCAGTCTGGGGTTACTACAAAAAATGATACAGAACGAGGCATTACTGGCAAAAATACTTACAGCACAAATGTTCCCTCATTTTATCCAAAACAGGTTCCATCGCTTCTCTTGTAATCGCTTTCTGTCCAGCTAACCCTTTGAAGAATGAAAACAAACCACCACCAAATGAGGAGCTACTTGAAGAAGTTCTAGAAAATCAAATATATCAAATTACAATTTCCATCTCACATCATATACAATTACATTACATCCAAATTGGCGACATAACATTAAAGCTTTATCACTTTCTTTTAATTGCATTACATTTTTATCACATTACATTGCATTGCATTGCATTGCATTGCATCGTATTACATTACACTACATGAAGAACTTCTATCGAGACATGATGATGTCACAATACATGTGAAAAACCTACAGAAGCTGCTATTAGAAGTTTACAAAACGCTCCACCACTTAAATCCGTCATATCTCTGGGAGAGTTTCCAAACAAAATCTATAACCTATAACTTACGTAAAAATTTATTATGCAAACTTCCTCAGAGTTCTCACACTATAAAATATGGGATCAACTCCTTAAGATTTAGGGGAGCTATGCTATGGAATACGCTAAATGATGATGCAAAGAAAATAGAGTCTGTTGCAGCTTTCAAAAAAGAAATAAAAACTTGGAATGGAACCAGATGCCTTTGTACAATTTGTAGATAGACGCTGAATTACTTTGATTTTGATATGTACTTTTTAGTTTTATTTTAGTTTTAGTTTCAATTGTAAATAGTTGGTGTAAATTAGATTTACTTTGTAGAACTATGTATGGAACCAACTTTAAATAAATATATTATCATTATTATTATTATTATTATTATTATTATTATTATTATTATTAAATTGAATTACATTACATTACATAACATTACATTACATTGCATCACATTACATTGCATCACATTACATTACATTACCTTATATTACATTACATTACATTACCTTACATTACATTACATTCCATTACATTATATTACCTTACATTACATTTCATTACATTACATAACATTACATTACGTTGCATTGCATAACATTACATAACATTACATTGCATTGCACTGCATTAAATAGCATGAACATGTGTGAAATGCTTCATAAAACAATCAATTACTTTTCTGGCTCCTTCTTGTTTCCGGTTTTATTCGTTTTTTCCTCCACAGCAGCCTCTGTTTCTTTATCAACATTATCAAGATCATAGTCAACATCAATGCCTTTCAAATCCCCTTTCATGCTACCAACTAAAACGGCCTAAAATACATTGATACGTTGAGAAAAAAAGCCTTTTTAGCAGACTAACCATCAGTTTCTTTTTGAATTGATAAAATAATATACAAATATATAAAGCAAAAAACGATGCAAAATGATGAGAATCGCTAAAGAAAAATCATTGTAGTCCTCAGGAAAGAAAAGTGAAATTTTGGTAGCCAAGCATAATTTTCATACCTCTAGCATTTTAAGACGCGAACAGACATGGGCAGGACAGCTAGAATACTTTGGCTCGTTTATAAAGGATCTTTTAATTTTTGAGCAATTTTTAAGAAGTATTGACAAGCAAATGAAAGTTTGAATTAATGCCAATGGTGCCAAGGCTATTTTCCTTTCGTTATTAATATCCGGACACCTTCAAATCATTTGGTCTCAGTTTTATGTAATTTGTGTCCCAAGTTCATGAAAAGTTTTGGACAATGAAAGTTATGTTTCTGCATGTTAAAAAAACTATTTACCACAATTATCAACCCATAAAAAATAACAATCACACCAGCGACTGGCCCGCAAGATTTGACATTTCTTCCAAGAGGGCCCCCTTTTGATGAAAATAGGCCCCTTTGAAATTGCTTTCCACATTCAAAGAAAATGAAAAAAACTTTATTGCGAGGAAATGAAATGGTAAAGGTTATTTAGGAACAGGTTTGGACAAAATAGTTACATCTTATGTGAGAAGTAAATGAAAGATTAGTTTGACATCATGTTAAATAATATGGTAATGGAAAAGATATCAAGAGGCTCAGTGACTCTCATGACCACGCCCTAAATCAAGCCACACCCAAATGGGCCAAACTAAGTTCTCCATGGTCGATGAGAAATTCTAAGTCAGTGTGTCACATCATTATCGTGTGCTGTTTATCATACTAGGAATATCTTTGGAGACGGACAATGCTCTTATTCAATCCACCACATCTGTATCTACAGAATATCACCATACCCCTTGGGCAGCTATGCAAGGGGGAAAATATGATCAATAATGTTAATCTTACGTCTTTTCCCGCATCACTTTTTGGTCCCTCTTCTTGTTTTGTTTCACTGAAATCCAATGCTTGCATATCTTTTGATGTTCCAGTATTCTCCCAAACCCTACCTTCCTTTACTCTGTCTTTCTTTGCAGAGGGTGAGCTTTTTCTAGATGTGACAGAAACATTTTACTGCCTAGAGATGCGTTACAGCCTAACAGAATGATATTTCAGAGATTCCAGAGAAGGAAACCTAGAGGGAGCTAATCAGCCTCTTTCATAAAAAATTACATACATAATTATAAAAAGTAATTGACTACAAGGGCCTGGCAGTTACTTGAGGAAAATTTGTGAAATAAATTTATGAATTATTAACTATCTGTATTCCTTTAACTATATATGCATAAGGATCATTTGATGATTTGGGATTTGGTTTCTTATAAAGGGGTTTCTTATGGATAAAATATGTTTAATGAAAATGATGCAAATAATGGTGATCATGACAAAGGCAGTGATTCTTTTCCAAATCCAGCCCCCTTTCCTTTTATTCAACAGACAAAAAAATTCTTGAAACTATGAAGAAGTCCTGAAATCAAGGGCAAAATGTTTGCACAATTCTATTTTTTTGCTCTTCTCCACATAGTTCTGCAAAGTTATGTTATTCATAACATCATCATTCTCTTTGCAAGCATTTGCAAAATTCAGCAAACACTCCTATTTTCAGAGGAATCTCCATTCTTGCTTAATTTTGTAGACCTGAACAGCCTAATTTATTCAATAGTTTTCAATGGAATAAATGATTTCAAAATAATAAAAAAAATGTTATAAGCTCACGGTTTTTCAGCCTTTTTAACTGGCTTCTTTTTCAAACCTCCTTTCAACATTCCTTTCTTTAACAGTTCTCTTTTTCTCATAATTTCTTGCTCTTCATCATCTTCTTCATTTTCCTCAATCACCTCATTTACTTCTTCAGTGACTGCTTCATTTGCTTCATCCTTCTCTTCAACACCATTTTCAACAACAGGAGCTTCAACTGAAAGCATGAATTAAGTTAATAATGCCAAAGCTCATTTGTGTTTGCAGGGGACTTAAACTCAAAGAAAATAACTTTACTTTGGATTCCAATCTTTAGTTATCCGTCTAAATATCATTTTTGCAAAAATCATATTAAGAAATATTCATAAAAAGCAGTTTGAACAAACCTGGTATATTTTCTTTGTTTTCTTCTGTCTCATTATTCTTTCCTTTTCCTTTTTTGCCTCCCTTCTTAACAGGCACCGTTAATTCCCCTTTATTCTCTCTTATTTTCTTTGCCTTCTTTGTTTCTTCAAATGTTCTCATCACAGTTTTTTTATTTTTCTGTTCAGCTTCCGCATCTTTCAGCAAACGATTGAAGTCTTCATCAAAATTGCAGCTTTGTAATGATCCCACCTCAAGTTCATTCTTGTATTTGTCTCTAAATTCTATTTGGATATCAGTCAACAGTTTGTCAACATATCCCAATTGTAAATTTTTCTGATAAGCCACCTGGAATGATTCAAAAAGAATAAGGGCTCTCAGTAATTGATTTTTACTAATGCATAATCAGTGACATATATAATAACATTATGGAAGTTTGTGTGAATAGAATAATATTTTGAGATCAGCAGTGGCACCACCTTCTAGAGAATAGGGTGGGGGGAGGATGACAAAAGGGTTCAAGGGACATCCACCAGAAATTCAGAAATGCCCTTTTAAACACAATTCTACTGTTCAAAAAAATTGAGAAAGGTCCAATTTTATTTGAGATCAACTTGAAAGACAGGTTGTGACTAAGAAACAAACTTAATAAGGGCCTACTCCTACCCTAGATTTTTTGTCAAATCTTCATTACCATGTATTCAATTATTTGGTGGCAGTGGTAATTACCCAAACATTCCCCTAAACACCCCTGTGGATCTGCCACTGTATTTGAGGTTAAATGATATTAAGGGCTTGATGATGAGGGGAGAAGAACTCAGCTAAAATGCTTGCTTTCAAATTGAGGGTTTGGGAAAATTTTAACTTACCACAAAAAGCAATTCAAATTCATTGTCAAGCTTATATTTCAAAGCCAACGGACCATGTGTAAATGTGTCCAAGCCACCTTTCTCCTGAAATTCAAATAAAATGAAAACCCATTTCAGTTGAGAAAGTATTGAAAGGATGATGCATACATCAAGATCTTGTTAGCAGTGCTCTGTTCCCTAAAAACTTTCTTTAACCCTAATTTTCTATGGATGATGATCATAGTTTGCAAGATAACACACCTGCTAAACCGTATACCTTGAACGCTTTTCACATTCATTTCAAATGATTTTCTTGAGACAATTTCGATGTTTTTAATCTACAATTACTTTTAATGTAATTTCAAACATTTTAGTTGAAAATTGTGATATATGTATGGAACTTTTAAATCGATCATTGTAATTACTGCTAGGTTTTATCAGAGTTGTTATAGGCTTTATTTTCTTTTCTTTTTATTCCTTTACAGGACACATATTGATAACAGCATGTCTATGTTGAAATGTATATCCTGTTAAAAGATTCGTTATATTATATTATTATTATTATTATTATTATTATTCTTTGGTGGTTCACAAAACACAAGATGAACCATAGAGTTATTTTGTCCCTAAAAATAGCAAACTGTGCTATCTTTACAGTCTTTACAGAAGGGAAGATAAAATTGAAAATGATAATAGGTGTCATGAATAGATGAATAAATGAGATTTATGAGTGGAGCTATTTTCGTCATCTTACTTGTTATGTTATGATGATTCATCACATTACTTGTTTTTCACACCACATTTACTCACCGAAAGAAGAACATTTTGGATGAGATCATTTACTGGAACTGTGAATGTACCGACTGTTCCTTGAAAATACCAAAGAACGATCCCTCCTTTTGTGAAAATTGTGAAAAAATCTAACATTTTTTACGTGAAATAACCGACTTTCTTTGTGTTCCCTTTGCCCCTTATATTGTTTGAAGTACTTTATGTAACGTGATTTTGCTTCGCAGCGTCCCATATTACGTAAGCATATCGAAAACAACAAATATGGCTGCTAGAAAAATTGATCTTTCTCCAGCAGAAGCAGTGCAAAAGCTGTTCAATGCCGTGGACGAAGGCGACCCAAAAACGGTGATACTATCCCTCAGAAAAATAACAGAGCAAGCGTTCTTCAATCTTGGACCAACTTTGTTACAGAAAGCAGCTTTGCTTGGCCATTACCAAATCTTGAAGTTGCTACTTGATTTAAAATTGGACCATAACAGTGCCCGAGTTGACTCCCGAAATGCACAGTTGCTGACTTCCTTACATATTGTGTGCACTGAGGGTCATATGAAATGTGCAACGTTCCTTATATCACGAGGTGCTGATGTGAATGCAGTTGATTTTGATAACAGAACACCATTATACTTTGCTTCGTATAATGGAAAGTATTATTGTATTGAAGAACTTTTGAAAAACAATGCTCTAGTCAACCTGGCACGCTATGGGGGCTGGACCCCCCTTCATGAAGCTGCTCGATTTGGGTATCTTGATTGCATCAGGCTTTTAAATGAGTAAGTTTGTAAAATGAACTTTTTAGTTTGTATGACGTATATCTGGTCTTTGCAAGATCAATTTGTTCTCGCCTTGGATTTGGTGCAAATGATTTGCAAGGCTGTGGTGCAGACAAATAGTGCATGCCATTTATATGTTCAAAATAAGCAAAATGCTGCACAAGAAACTAATTAAGGAAATAAAAGTTATGTTTCATAATAAGGGAAATAACTCCATGATTACAAGAAGCGAGTACTTGACATTAAATTGAAATTGAGGCCTGGGGCCTATAATTGTAGCATTGGAATTTGAAAGCATATTTACGACGATGTACATTCATAATAGACATACCGCGTAAATGATCGATTAAGCCCCCACTCCCGAATAAGCCCCCATAGGCAGTTATTCGAATTTTCCCCAATTTTCATTTCGGCTGAGGGGATGAGAGAAAAAGCACTAAACCACGTTTAATTGATATTAATTAATTTTTCATATTTTACGTCAGTTGCGATATTTGTCACAATAGCTGTAAGAATCTTAAATTCAAAATTTGAATGTTTTCTTTTCTTTTCTTACAACTTTCCTAATAAAACATTTGCAAATGTTTTGCTTTTTGTAAGAGCAACATATTTTGCTGAACAACAAGTCCAACTTCCCGTTTTCTCTTTCCAATTACCATCGCAATGATCTTATTTTCAGGAGATGCTTCTAGGAAATAATTTTTATGAGTTTATAGCTTTTAAAGACATCTTGAATTATTTAAAGATACTCATCTATATTTTTGCAAAAATTAATAAGCCTCCACTCCCGAATAAGTCCCCCTCCCGAATAAGCCCCCACTCTTAAAAATGATGTTGACAAATAAGCCCCCGGGGGCTTAATCGATCATTTACGGTAAAGAAAAAGCAAAGTGGCAGGAATACGAAGCAAATACGACCAGATAATAATTATACATTCATTCACTTAATAAAAATTATTGTTTTCTAGTCTGCTAAAAATAGAGCTCGATGCCAAAGAACCAGAGCTATAATAAACTTATTAACAGAACACGACGGTTAAGTTGTGATTTAAAGTTTTATGCTTGTTGGGATCTTCAGAGAAACTATTCATTCACTTTATATTTTACTCCTAAATGCAGTAACCGTAGATTCAGGGAAAACCGCCCTATGCTCCTCCGAGTTGGAAATCATAGAATGGAGATCCCTTACGATTCTCTCCACACCGTTGAGTACCGGGTGGTATGTTAACACCAAAAGGATTCTTTCCCCTCTCCAAGAGATAATTTCCTTATCTGCATTGGCTAGAAGAGTCTCCCTATCTAACTTACGTACCCTATCTATTTGCTTACCATCTAATGACTCTTCGTAGCCCCTATCCTGTAACCATCCAGCCAATTTATCTAAGTTATCTTTGAACTGGCGATCCTCTTAACAGATCCTACGATACCTAAGGGCTTGGCTATAGGGATCGCCTTCTTAGTATGTCATGGTTGACAAGTTTTCTTATGCAAGAACTGATGAGTATCAGTTGGCTTGCAAAATAAATCTGTTGTCAGGACTCCCCCCTCTCCCAAAGTAACCTGGACATCTAAAAAACTAATGGTTTCCCTGGAATACTCGCTAGTGAACTTAATAGTCTCGTGGCTACTGTTGAGAAAATTGATGAAACGCTTCAGTTTCCCCTCCCCATGCGTCCAAACGAAGAAAACATCATCGATGAATCTCATTCAGAACAAGGGTTTATCTACCGAAGCATCCAACAATCTCACTTCCAACCCACTCATAAAAAGATTGCTGTCCCCAATAGTATTTACACTCCATGTCAGCCATTGCCTAATTGAATTGATATACATATATATATATATATATAATTGCAGTTACGCAGTCCCGGCATGAATGTTTCATGTGGTTTCTACTTCTGCAGCCAGGCAAACTATGTTGGAAATGTTTCTTCATTCTATACGGCCTGCTTTTGATCTTATTTGTTCAAGGTCTTCCTTGTTCCTCATATCTGGTATTGGAAATGACCATTGATCTCACTCTTGTAATATCTTCATTTAATATTGTAACGATAGTTTCACTGGGTCTGCCTCTGGACCTTTTTTCTGATCCTTTTTCTGATTTCTCAATACATTCTATCAAATTTTTTTTAGATATGGTGCAGATCTTACAGCAGCCTCAGACGATGCTAACTGGACACCAGGCCATCTTGCTGCTTCGAATGGGAAACTTGAATGCCTTAAATATCTAATAAATTGTGGTATTGACATCGAAGCGAAAGGCGGACCATACAAAGCATCTACTCTGCTTCACGAGGCAGCACATGCTGGTCATACAGAATGCATTGCTCTTCTTTTATCTTCAGGTTTGCACGTTGCCTTGTTTAGGCAGATTTTATGGGAAATTGTGTTCAGGGACGTTGATTCATTCATAGTGTTAGGAGAGCGGTTACATCTTTCCCTGACAAAGCATGGACAAAGTCACTGTCTTCCCAGCAATAACAAAACCGTTAAAACAAAATCAAAACTGTTTTAAGGGCCTAACCCCAAGTTTTTTTTCGATACAATGCCCCTATGCAATTGCTCTTGAGGTGTTTAATTCCAGGCATCTTCAATCAATCATCATCAATCATGGGAGTACGTGTTGCTGTAAAGTTTCGTTCAGCTTTTTTACTTTCTAAAATAGTATGTACATTCTACAAGTTCCAATTTATTTTTTTCTTTTACGTTATAATTTTACGTTTTTCTAAAATCACGTTCATTTTGTGATAAACAGGAGCAGATTCTTTGGCTTTGAATGGACGTGGTGAGCTTTCGTTGCATTTAGCAGCAAGACAAGGTCACGAAAAAACCTTGGAAATTTTGCTACAACATTACAACAAAATTGGGCACGGAGATGTTGTTAATGCATTTCCTAAGGTCCATGAAGGCGGTCAAGACTCCGCGGTACATATATCACAGAGCAATGCTTTGCATTCAGCCAGTTTCCATGGCCATGTACGATGCGTGGAGATCCTATTAAGAAACGGTGCTCTACATTTGCTGAACGGAGCTGAGTTGTATCCACTTCATATCGCAGCAAAACAGAAACACGTTGCTTGTATAAGAATCATGCTAGCACATGGCGATAAAACATTGATAAGAGCCCTTAGCGGTAATGAGTACAACGCCCTGCAGTATCTTTGTATGACAACTCATGCATTCGATAAGAAGGCCATAGCCTGTGCTTGCTTGCTTGTTAATGCAGGAATAGACTTGAACGCAGCACCAGAATTCGACGAGCGACTTTGCCCGCTTTATCTAGCTGCAAGAAATGGAGCCTGTGAACTTGTTTACTATTTGTTGCATAGTGGAGTCAATGTTAACGTTGAGGTTAATTTCAACGAAAGGCAGCTTGCGAACCCGCGTATTGCCGAGGCTGCGCGCGTTATCAAACTATTTCAAAGTATACCAGAAAGTTTGTTTATTGCGAGCCGCGTTGCCATTAGGAGGTATTTGCAAAATGGTGGCATTTCTAATGCATTCTTGCTTCCTGTCCATAAAGTGCTACAACATTATGTATTTCACGGCCATGCTGACACTGATGGCCTTTGTGACCCTTAATTTAATTTAATTTTCGATAAAGATGCAACTGAGTGATTGGGCTTGTCTGTGATATTCTTTTCAAGTTTGATTACTTTCAAGGGTTTTAGCAATAGCAATTATTAGATTTATTGTAACATTTCAGCATTTCTGAATTTCAGAATTTTTTATTTTTGCATATTTCTTTAAATATATTTATGAAACCTACGGATTTCAAAAGTAAATCAAAATTATAATTCCCACATAGCAGAGGCAGTTTTACGGGGCGGGGGGGGGGGGAGGGCAAGGGGGCAGCAGTCTTTCCATCGCTCGGCTAGTCCAGGCACGTCATTTAGCTCAAAAAGGAGCCAAAGCCTTGACTGACTTTTTTCGATTTATTCCGATAGAAGTAGAAGCTCCCTCAATCCCAAATGAGAATGTTGGCATGTATGCTTGTCGGCAAAATGACCAAAAATTTCGAGGAAGTTGGCAAAAGAACGTATAGGCGTACTAGTCACCTGAAGTTTATCTGTAATCGTTACGTGTTATTGAACAAGGGCTAAACAAGGTGTGGATTCATTAACAGCCCCCATCATTGAGAATTGCAGAAGGTCTATCTAGTACAGAAGAGTCTGTCGGGACTTGCACTGCTTTCGTTTGAAAATGACATTTGCTTCTTAATTATCCTGTTAAAAATTCTAAAAACGTAAAAAACTGCTGAAATATGAACTGTATATCGAAAACAAGTGTATTTAGATGCTTTGCACCTCTTTAATATTATTATTATTTCCTGTATTCCCAATAAAGGTGTGTCATCAAATTATCGTTATTTTTACTTCCAAAGTCGTCCGAGAAGCCAAAGTGCTAGGCCCCTTAATCTTTGCTTTCCTGATTCCCCTACCTCCATTCCCAATTTTCACGAGCTTCCCTTACGGCTCACCCACTACGGGCTGGTTATCAGCGGTTAAGAAATTTTGGTTTTGAAAAACTCAACATTTTGGCCGGCAAATTATCGGTTTGTGCCCCCCCCCCCCTCAAATTCACAGAGTTTAAAAGCAGGCAAATATTGGTGGGTACTTCCAATTTCCATACCACCGCAGCCATTTTTTCCTCTTTCCCTCTGACGACACATGACCGATCCCGTATTTTGCCGGAAGTGCGTCAAAGACTCTGGTCATAGGAGATATTTGTGTCACAATGGTCATGACAATAGTCTGAAGAACAGTCTGCATTTCGACACAGAAAATGGAGGCGAAGATTTCTATTGTGGCTTTTATATTCACACTTTTTTTTTGTCAGTTTGTGGAAGAATATGCTTGCTTTAGGAGGAAACCTATTGTGCAAAACAAGATAGAAAAAGGAAGGAAAACAAAAATCCAAGATGGAAGTATTTTGAAGGGACTAAACGAGTTCGCTTTTAGCTTTCACAAAACTTTGCCAAAAGATGGCAGCATGTTCTATTCGCCCTTCGGAATCGCATCGACATTGGCTATGGCGTTTGCTGGCAGTAGTGGGAAAACAAGAAAAGAGATTGCAACTGCGCTAGGATGGAATGACTACACCTCAAAAGAAATTCACGCAACCATGTACCACTTGTTCTTGCGTTTGAGAAACATTCGTGGCGGTAAAAAGTCTTTTCAAACTGCGAACAGCATTTGGGTCGAACGGCAAGAGACTGTACGAAAAAATTTCAAAAAGTTGATAGAGAATTATTATGGTGGTAAGTTCGCCAAGGCCAACTTTTATGGCGATCCTGAGGGGTCGAGAAAGAAGATTAACTCTTGGGTGAAAGAAAAGACGAAGGGCACAATCAAGGATTTGATTCCAGAGGGGGCTATCAGCAGTGACACGCGCCTCGTTTTGACAAATGCTGTGTTTTTTAAAGCGTTATGGGAGAAACCGTTTGACAAACGACAAACCAAATCGAGAAAATTTTACTTGTCTTCGAACAAGGCGAAGGAAATTCCAATGATGCAGGGTTATTTTGAAGTTCCTTTTCTCAAGAGTGCCCAGTTTACAGGCATTGAGCTGCCCTATAAAGGTGGACGATTTTCAATGGTGGTACTGCTTCCCAACTCTAAAGAAGGCCTCGCAGAAGCTGAAAAGAACCTTGACTATGAAAGTCTGGAGAAATCATATCAAGAGAAAGTAAAAATGAACGTGGTTCTACCGAAATTCAAAATATCAGCAAGTTATGAGCTGGTTGAAAAGTTGCGGGCATTAAAGATCAAAACCTTATTCAGCAATGAATGTGATTTGTCCAGGATGCTGAGAACAGGAGGAAATATTTTTGTGACAGATGCAGTTCATAAAGCATTTGTTTCTGTAAATGAACACGGGACAACAGCATCAGCTGCAACCGCCATGTATTTAGGAAGATCGTTTGTGCCAACTTTCGTTGCAAACAGGCCATTTGTTTTCTTTATCAAGGACACTGTTGCAAATGTTATACTGTTTGGTGGGAGATTCTCACCATCTTAAAACTTCCAAGAACTATAATTTGATTTATGGTCATTGTAGAGCATTTCAAAAACAATTATTTTAGCGAAGAACAGAGTCAGAATTTATTTTCTCCAAATTTTTTTTTGAAGTATCTGCTTAGCTTTAAGTAAAAGATAAATTTTCTTCCGTTTGCATAAACCTTTCCTGTAAAAAATCTTCCGTTTTGTTCATTGCTACAGATAGATAGCTTGCGTCACAGACTGTGAAACTCGAAATTTCGGCCACAGACATGTCAATTGTGGTGTTGCAGCTTAATGGAAGAACCGCCCATCACTAATCTCTGAATGGTTTTAGGAGTTCTATTTCAAGAGGGCAAAAAGGACTAAATTTGAATAGCTACCGGTCACCAAGTCGTGACCTTAATAAGCATATGGATGCAAATTTCATGCCCTCTTCAGTTATCTTATAAGGGGTATCGGAACGAGGGGCACATGGGGGTATATCCCTTCTCTAGACGGAGAGCGCAGGAGCTTATCAATGATAAAAACAAGCAAAACCATTTCCCTGGCCCCTCGAAGCAAGACAGCGGGAAAACGGAGGGTGGCATATAAAGCCTGAAATATAAGGAGCCTAAGAAGAAAGCCTTTCCCCTCTCGAAGTCTCTTTTTTCTGTGGCTCTAATGACATGGGCTTACAAATTGGGATTTCATTCTAGATTCTAGAAAACTACCAATGGAGAATTAAAACCTAAAATTGCATCTATCACGACGGATTCCAGAAAAATATTTTCCCTTGTAACTAGCTAAAGGAACTGTTGAGTTGATTCATAGATGATGGTCAATATCAAATGTTATCGAATTTCAAAATTGAAGGGGGAAAAGTAGGAAGGAATATTATGCCTCAGAAGGGTGTAAAGTGGGGGTATGTGTCATGAATCCCACAAGACCCTACCCAGCAGTATCCTAAATTCCACTTTCAGAAGATTGACAAGAAAGAGAGTATTGAACGAAACGAGAAGAAACATATGAAAATATTGCTACCCATCAAGATTTAACAAGAAACTATTATATACATAATATTTGCAAATACTAAATTACTTTTGTCAGATAACTTTCGAAACAATGCTTAGGGCGATTTTCACGCTATAATGTATTACAGGGGAGGGTCTGCTCTGAATGATCAGAGGTCAGAGAGTGATTACATGGTTTTTCCTCCTCTCGAAAGCTGTACTAGTCACTAGCTGGTGTGCAAAATCACTAATTGTAATGCCAAGACACGAAAAGATACCAATTATTTTAAAGAGCTACCTCCAACAGCTTCACACTGTAAAACAGCGGTAATTGTTAAAGTTAGGGGAGGGGGTTGAATCAAGCGAGTGTAGCAAAATAGCTCTGTATCATCTTTAGTGAATGATCGATGGCAATTGGTAAGACTTGGAATCTTAACAAATATCCATCTCTGAGCTAGGTCAGAGAGATCAAAATCGGCATTTCTTTGGCTTCCAGCGCTTACAAGAGAGCTCTTACATCGTCCACGTTTCACAGGGCGGGTTAAAAGATAGGAGGGTTAGGAGAAATGGGGCTTAACAGAAAGATGCTTTATATAGAAGGGGCTTAATAGAGAGGGAATTTAATATAGCTTTAACAGTATCTTCATAACTGGTTGGGCCCCCATTATGAACAAAAAACAATATCGACCCTAAGCAAAAACACGCGCCAGTATATAGCGCCATTAGGCAAAAAAAAAATCAGGTATGCTTTATCAAAAATGCAAATATGTCTACGAAAATGTATACTATTCCGTTCATAGGAAACGGACGAAAAATTTTTACAGACCAAATTGTAAATGCTACAGGATTTTATTACATACTCTCTAAACAAGAATACAAAAATTACAAGCCTAATATCCATCAGTCCATATCTGGAATTGCGCAAATAAATATATTAAACCAGTTTGAATCTTTTACATTAAGATAGCAAAACCGTGTGATTCTTAATTAAAAATAATAAAAGTGTCCAAGATTGTCTACAAATATTTACTACTTATTAGAGAATGTAAAAGAAAGTAAAAAGATGAAGTTTTGATATGCGCCTTAGAATAACCTGGTGTTATCTCGATGTTATTATGAGGTGTTATTAATATCCCTAAAAATTATTGTGTTTTCCAGCGCGAAACGTTGTTTAAAAAATGGACAAAAGTACTGAATCCGGGATGAGATTCATTACAGCATTCCAATTATTTGGAAAAAGGCATATGCAAATGCATGATATTAGAAAATCAAAAAATTGTTTTGTTTCGAGAATTGGCGCTACTTCAATTGCCCGTGAGTACAAGGAGTACACAATTGCAACTCATTTAGCAGCTGATGGCCAATCTTATCCTGGTAAATGGGCAATGCCACGATTAGAGGTATTAGAAGACTCACAAAAGGAGGAAGGGGTGGCTACACCATCTTTATGCTTCAACATTTATGTCATTTTCTTCCAGTACCAAGTTCTAAATTATGACCGCACATGTTTTCTTCCATAATCTTCCTTCACCCTCAGCAGTTCTATCATCGCTCTTTCTAATGTATAGTGACGCTATTCTATCAAAAGGGGGGGGGGAGGGGTGGGTAAGAGCCATTAGAACATGCAAAATTACCATGCTAATCTAGGCCAAAAAATAGTCTGTTAAATATCATATTGAATTATGTCCTCACCTAAATCATTGAATAGTTCAGGGTCTCTATCACTTTCTTTATCTGAGTCACTTTTGACTTTAACCATGTCGTCTAAGTCATCTCCCTCGAAGATCGTGTTATCATATGACAATGGATCTTTACCGTCTGAAGCAAACGGGTCTGGATAATGCACTCCATCTGTGTCATCTTCCTCAAAGGGGTCATAATCCTTAAAGTCATCGTCATATTCTTCTGGCCCTCGTCGGTAATGATCTATGAGATCATCTTCGCTTTCAAATTTCACTCCAAGTTTTTCTTTGGCTTTTTCAGGATCAGGGTTATTATGTGAATCGTCTGTACTCGATACTTTTCTCTCATTTCCTTCCTTTACGTTGTTTTCATAGCCAAGAGTGTAATTCGTATTCAAAATGTAACTATCAATGTCGAATCCTTTCTTTGAAAACTGCAAAGGTACGCTGGTTTGAGTTTTCTTTTTAGATCGACGCCTAAATCAGAAAGAAAACAAGGACGCTGATTATAAAAACAATTCAGAGTTCACGTGATCGTGGAATCTTTTCACGTGATCAACCAACCTGACATTAGCAACCAAGAGGCTCCAAAGAAAAACCGATAAAAATATACATCTCTCAAATCTTTTACTTTTTTCTTTAGATACTGCTGTTCAAAAAATTGTATTCGGCTTGTAAAATTCGCCGTAAGTTCAATGTATCTTGTACAAATGCAGGTATTAATTCCTTTCATGATGGCAATGGATCGTTAAAAAATCTTGCAACTTCTAAACGGCATGGAATTAAGTAAAAACCCACCCTGGATTTGTATCGACAGATCTGGCGAATCTTGTGTTAAAATATTTTCCAAATCATCGAAAGTTGTCAGATATATGTTGTCAGATTCTTTTTAAAGGAGGGCTGGTCTTAGACCTAAAAATCCACCTCCCTGTGTTTTGCGAAGTGCTTGCGCTTATTTTCATACACATGAGGACAATGAAACTGGTATTGCTTTAAATGACATAGGAAGGAGAGGAAAAATGTATCCATAATAACACTGTCCTTATAAATGTAGAGCAATTGATCTCCGAACCCATTTAATAAAGACTGCTGATGGCCAAAATTTCTTGGCTATAGAAGTGAATCGTCCTAAAATCTTTAAAATGCTAATAGCAAAATGTATGAGGAGGGAGATGCTTGTCCACGATTTCCAAATGATCAAAGGAAGAATTACCTCTTGATGATGCAATATACCAAAATTGGAATGGTAATCAGCAAGAAAATTGCAATTCCAATCGTCAACCAGGCCCACCACGGTAAAGAACTACTTTCTACAAAAACAAACAGAAACAATCATCAAATCGATCAGAATTCTGCAATTTATCTTATTCTTCATAACAGCAATTTGACACATAGTTTAAGATAGATCATTCTTTATGGCCGATAGAAATAACCCCATCAACCCCGATGGTGATTCAGCTGTACATGCTACCCAGTCTAGCTAACATTTTGGACTCCCTGAAAAGGGCACTAGATTGCCTTAAATGGAAACTTTGTAGACACACTAACAATTGCACTTATTACCTAGATCATAGGATGTGGTATAGTACCATTGGATCCATTAGATAGATAGGCAAATAGATAGGCAAACAGATAAATGGGTAGTTAGATAGCTTTTGATGATTTTCTTTTGAAGATATTCTAAATTGACAAGTAATAAGGACTTGCGTCGTAATCAAACAGGGCGGCATTTGACACGCATAGCCTGTGACGTTGGCCATAGCACAACAATGTGATGAATGAAATATGAAACCCACCTCCAGTGCTTCCCCCTGGATTCGGGGATGCTTTTGTTGTTGGAGTTGTCACTGTGAAGGAGCACAAAGATTGTTATTTTTGTTTCTCATTAAAATTAACTGCATCTGACCCCCTAAGCATAATAATCGCAATTTACACTGCAACGATAGGCAAGTCGGAAGAGAGGAGGGGGAATCGAGGAGAACACTCCTATAAATATTAGTAACAAAAAGTGTTTCTACTGCTTAACATTCATGTTTTCGCATCAAATAACACATCTAGATAAACGATATAAAAATCAGCATCAAACTTAAGTTGCCAAGCGAGCAAGATAACTTTTACAGTAACGGGGGAGCGAACTCTTTTTAGGGCACCGTGCTCCTTCAGCCCTTTTCCCTTTCCGACGTTGCCTCTGAGTGAGAAAGGTTATGAGTAACTATTAGTACCAGATTAGGTTATTATCAACAAATGCAAAAGTACTACCTGAGATGTATCAATGTAAATAATAAATACATGCACTGAAAAAATATATAAACCATTATAAGGAATCACACACGTTGTAACAAAATAAACAATATTAAAACACTAAGGCAATTCAGAGACAAAAAAAAAACAAAACAAAACCGATAAACTATGACATTTGAAAAGCACGGGCCTACTTTGCTAGCTCTACAGGTATGAAAAGGCCTTGCTTTTCTCCGCAATATCACAACCCTATCATTCTTCACATCCCTATTCATTATTCTAATTAATGTTCTCTTTTGTTACTTTCATTCTTTCCTGTGAAATTGTGGGCAAAGTACCTCTAACCTTTGAATCTTTTTTAGTCACTTCCTTGATATCAAAACATAGCAACATTAAGAAACGTTGCTTCTGCTAATTTTGGGAAAACTTTAGAATGGCATTCGCACATTCTAACAAAAATAACTTACAGTTGACTTGTCCTGTTCCACTAGCTTTTGAAGTTGATGGTTTTTGTGTTGTGGTTGTGGCTGTAACAACAGTTTTTCGTTGAGTAATGTAGAAATGATAAATATATTTGAAACATCCTTTGAAATTTAAATCACTTGAAAGTTTTGCCAGTTTTCAACATTTAAATTTATGTCTTGAATTTTAGATTTTAGATGCTTAAATTGGGTTCAGAAATATTTTACCTTGAAATTAGATCGCCGTGTAAAAAAAAGAATTCAAAATTTTTACATTTTAATGGATTTTGTTGCAAGAACGAAAATTTTCTTTCAATCTGATTTAGAGTTAACGAAACTTTTTATAAGACTATTCTTTAAAATATTAAACATTTTATATTTTTTATTAGCCTTTCGGAATTTAATAAAATTCTATTGACTTTTTAGGTCTCTAGAAAAAAATTTAATACAATATAAACCTTAAAACCAGTTTAAAACGCCATCAAAGAGTTTATTGAAACGTTTGAAAAATGTTTAGAAATAAAAATTTTATGAGAAGCACAACAAGAGACCTTTTAATAATCGAACATGAACGATGTTTAGTTCTATTTTGCTCAATTGATAACATTTCCTTTTCAAAAAAGCAAGCAATCCTTTGAAAAGATTCGAGCTTGAACAATCCTAAAATTTTAACTCACTCCATTCAATTTAATGTATCTGCCTTTCACTATTCATTTCATAATGATTTATAGAATTGACACTGGTGAAATGCCTCTGTTGATGTATGAGAAATTTACTGCTTTCTTTGTTTCTGTTGTATCTTATAAGAGGTTTTTATTCATTAAAGGCCAACCACATCAAAACATGAAATAATAACAAAAAGTAACAAAACGAACAAAACAAAATGGCGAAAAGAAGCAGCGATGGACAGAAGCAAAAATTGAACAAATATTGTTCATACAAAATAAAGTGAATTATAAAACATGACACACAATAATACACAATATAAATAGAATCAACAAAAATAACGATATTATTTAAACCAAGAAAGTAAAAAAATACACTCATAACTTTTAGAACGATTTAGAACAATTAAAAATTAGAATGAGTTGATTACGTTAGAGGATGGCAATGAACTGACATCGAAAACGTTTGAACCAAAAATCTTATCTTTCTCAAGATGGGCTAGCTTTAAAAATTAGTAAAATACAAAATGTATCCCAAATTTTTTTAATTAGAATTGACTGCCAATGAAGAGTGTTATCAAAAACGTACATCTTTCGGCCAAAAATTCGCCCCTGATTAGATGGGAAATAGCATTAGAAACATTTTATTGCAGTGCTGCAAGAAACTTCTTAATCGAATTCCAAAATTTTTCGATGTTGAACTACCTTGGTTAGTAAATAAAATAAATCATTAGAAAATAAATCGTTTAATACGTGTTAGGAATGTTCTATGATTAGAGTTAAATAGCATCTTTAATAAATTGAGGTTAGATAATTACAATTAAGTGTTAGGAGTTATAACAATTATGTTGTTAAATATGTTATCTGTGATTTCTTAAGCTTTTTTTTGAAGATTTCAAAGATTAATATTAGCTACAAAAGCTGGTTAAATTTAAAACACTAATGTTAATAGAAATTAGGATTAAATCAATAAAATTTTCAGCAATGTGACACAAAAGTATTTAAGGTTAAGGAAAAGTGGTGCATTTTATTAACAGTAATTGATAAGTGCGATAGTGGCAAGGATATTATACAAACTTTGTAAAATGCAATTCTAAAACTTGATTTCTCAAAATAGAAAAGAGTGGGTTCTGAAATTATCTCCAATAATTTCCCCTTTTTTCAAGAATTGAAAAAACCGAGGGCATATCTTAAACTTAAAACTAAATGTGAAAGATTTATAGGGCAGTCAATTGTTGAAATAATCCCAATATGTTCAATGGTACAAAACAACCCTATACAATCCAAAAATATTGAAAAATACGAAAAATCTTTTTTAAAATTCAGTCAGCAAATTGAATGCTAATGCAGGATATCTAAGACAGGTATAATAAGTGTTTCAAGAGATAACATCCAGTATACTATGGCAACCGATCAAGATTTTTCGTATAAGGAAATTGTGCAGAAAAGGCCACCCTTTTAAAGCAAATAGTGTGAACACAACCTCAATGCAAAGATATCAGTAGGGGGGGGGGGGGGGCAAAGATATTATCTTCAGATAGGTGCACCTATCTTCTAAGGTAAAGAAACTTTTCTCAGTACATCTGAACAAACCTCTGTCAACAGGGGGAGGCCTTCAGCATAGATGCGTGGAAAACTGATTATGGATGTAGGCAGGATCAAAGCAGGATTGTGGGGCATTTGTTTCAGTAATAAGCTGGGAACATGTGACCCTGGACCATCGTGCAGAGGCATGTTCATGTTATCAAGGACATTTCACATAGCTATGAGGACTTAATACCCTTTCCGTTCCTTTGATTGAAGATGTAAAAAAAGTTCTGTAACTTACTGATAACAGGTTCAGCATACAAAAACCACACACCAACAACAGTTGCATTGCTGACTTGGTTCTTAGCCATGCAACTATAGTTACCAGAGTCATTCTGACTAAAACTGGATATAGTCAGAACACCAGATGTTGAATTTTGTAGAATCATGGAGCTATTGTGGAAGAAAGTAAACAAGGAAGGTGGATTGGAATCAGCTGTGCATGTCACTGTTACTGATTGGCCACGTAGAACAGCCATTCCTGAATTTGCTGATGATACTCTAACATTCTCCGGTCCATCTACAAAAATTATACGCCAAAAAATGAAAAATTTATAATGTAAATGACAATGCAAACTGACAGGAAAAAGAAACTATATGACAAAATAAACAAAATAATATTTTGCCCCGAAACAATCTACACCAAAAAGTTTTTCTTTAAACCTAAAACATATATATCTGTTTTCTATTTGCTAATTCCACTGAAAGTCACATCAAAATATTTACTTAAATTACAAACTGAAAATACTTACACCAAACAGTAATCATTATGCTTGCATTTGAAGTTGGACTGTGCGTCCCATAAGTAGCCTTGGCAACTATCACATGATTATTTATGTTCCTCCTTGGTGATGGAATTGTCAAATTACTTTGCATGACTTTGTCAGAATTTGCATTATTCCCTATTTGCCTTGAACTCATTTGGAACTGGGTTGCATTGGCAAGGGTACTGTTCTTGTGCCAACTAATTAAAGGAGCATAGTCCCCTGCTACTTCCACTGTGATTACAACAGCATTGCCACCTTCAACACCGATAACTCTGGGAGGTGATGTTACGAATGTTGGGGCCTTGCCTGGAAAAGATAAAACTGGTCAACACAAGACATATTCATCTATGAATAGTTTTTTTTAGAGTAAGTATGACTTTACAAAGAAGGGAAGACAGCATATGGAATTGATTGCTTTATCTAAAACTCTTAAAAATATGAAATATCTAATAATGACAGAAGGATAACATTCTATCATTCCTCTTGGATTAACAGAATAGTCCTGATTATTATCAGTAGACAAAACTAACCCATGGACTTAACTAGTGGCCTTTAAAAAAATAAGCAAAAAGTGATGCTGGAACTGAAAGATTTCAATTCTTTATAGGCAAAAATGGCAGCCTCAGGGCAATTTTTCCAGCCTTTTGGGTGCTATTTCATTTCATTGCAAAGTAAAATTACTAGTGTTTTTTTAACACAAAGCATGCTTGAGATAGTTCAACATATGATGTTTTAAGCGTATTAAATGATCTTCTAAAAACTTACTGACAACTCTCAATGCAGTGAAATTTCTCAGTACATTGCCATCTTGAAAATTCAAATGACATTCATAATCACCATCCATACTCTTGTTAACATTTTTCAGAATTAACATAGCCCTCCCTTGCAGTTCAAAATGTTGACATCTAGGGTCATCAATTTTTATAGGTGCACTTGATCCTGATTGCATAATACAATTGACATTGATGCCTATTTTCGTCCATGTTGCTGAAAATAAACCACGACTGCTACCTAAATCATAATCCCAGTTAAATGTAGCATTGCTCCCATGAAGAACATATTGCAGGTATGGGGGTTCCTTGGTGAATGATGCTATTCCAACAATCCCTGAAAGAAATCACATTAAATATGCCTTAAGATTCTGAACTTCCATTTCCTAAACTTTCAAGTCTTTGATAGATAGATGTAAAGATAGATTAATTGACAGTAGTGATTTTTATTTGTGCATAGTTTTTTGTGCATATTTGTGCACAACACCACCACAGTGGGAACCACTCTCTGCAAGCTGTTCAGCCAATCAAGCTGTCTATCTAATGGCAAGGCCTTAGTGCAACAGAGCCCCATTAGCTGGATAGTTTCCAAAAGCCCAGCTTGGGTTGCCAAATAAAATTGCTAGCCTGCTTGGTGACAGATTTTTATGAAGTCAAAAGGTCTGAAAGAGCATTTTATCAAAATTCTACAATGTCTAAAATTAGAAGGGCCTGGGCAAGCCTTATCATCATCTTACCCTCCCACTTTGCAGAGGATGATTCTGCCACTGGTGTTACAGGTAGAAGGCAGTTATCAATTGTTAATGTAACACCAGCATGTACCCAATATTTGAATAAACATATCCCATCAACAGGCATATAAATATATCATGTAAAATGCCTGGTTAGAAATGTACTATTCACCTAAACTCTGCATAGAATCAGAGTTTAATTCTATATTTAATGACATTAATCTGAAAATATCACAAATCCAAGGGTACAGTATCAGTTATCAGTCCTCAGAAAAGTAAGGCAACCACGATTCTGGTTGAAATATAAACCATTGAAAGAAACTGGATCATTTGAGGTTGTGTTGAGGATGAAAATTGATTTGACTTGGGATACACCTATCTTATTGACAAAAGAAACTTTGTTATAAAAAGATCCGGCTAAGGTCAAGCCATTTATTGTAAGTTCCAATCATACCACAGCTACTTTTGACATGCTAACTTTGCAGGCAATAACATCTATACTCCCTTTAGTAATTGTGTCATTTTTATCATTTCAAACAATAAGTTTATTGTCCCCTTTAACTGAAAATATTATTTATGCCCCCAAGGTTTGGTCCCTTAAAGAGGCTATGAATCTAACATGTTAAGCATACACCAAATTCAAAAAATTGAGCTTGTTATTGGGGTGAGGCAAGGTACAGAAGTAATATTTCTTTGAGAATTAAGGAAAAGCTGAAGGTTTTCATTATGTCTACTTGCCTTTACTTTACTTAGCAAGTGATTCATCATCATTATCATTATCAGAGTGCGCTACCTCATCTATGAGGAAGGACAGAGTAAACTAATAATCAGCCAATAATGTTGGGAAAGGTTTGTTTTCCACAGTTCAGGTCAGGTACCATCAGATCTTAAGTCAAATCAAGAATTTATTTACTGCGCTTTTAATGTCAGTATTAGATTACAAAGGTGTATAACAATACATTTTTACAATATGCCGAGGGGTCCATCTTGTTCACTTTCGCAAGACAAATAGACTGATAGATGAGTCCGTTCTCAGATTGCAAGGTCATTCGCCATGCAGTCCTTTTTCAAGTTCTAAATGCTTCTGAATTAGCACAAAAAGTAAAATAACAATTCTCTAAAAGTCCAAGACTTTTGCAAAATCAGATTATCGACTGGATGCTCGTTTAAACGTTTGGGGTCGGTATTTCTCTTTTACACCTCCTGCCATGACAGGGTATCGGTTGACCCTTCGCCAAAAAACGAATTTTGATACCTTGAATCCAATTCTCATACAAACTTTAACCTCATTTACTTCCAATCAACAAAGATATTTTCTTACCGCTTAACTGAAACCACAAAATCAAAGTAATGGTAAATAATGATTTCTGCTTAGGCCATAACCGGGTCGCCATCGCGCTCAATTGCAAGCTTCTGTTTTCAACAACAAATCTTCAATGCGCAGCAGTTAGCTCTACACACCATTTCTTTGTTTATTTCTCTGTTGGTTCAAGCTGGTGGTCTTTCATTAAACGAGAAAGGTCTATGAATATTCTGAATTTTATTTATGCTATTTGTTTGTCGTCGTTCTTTCAAATCCTTTCCATTACTCATCTTCATCACCAGGGAGAGATTCCATTGTTAGCTCCTCCGCATCTAACTCACAATAGGCATCTTTGATTTTTGTCTTAGCCAGTCTGCAGAGCATGGCAGAATTCGTCAAGATCTCGCGCGTGCAAGGAAAAAATTTGGAGGTGCACGGCGTGCACACCTGATTCTCTCGGGTGCGGTGCACTCCTTGGAACCAGTCTGCAGAGCATGGCAGAATTCGTCAAGATCTCGCGCGTGCAAGGAAAAATTTGGAGGTGCACGGCGTGCACACCTGATTCTCTCGGGTGCGGTGCACTCCTTGGAACCAGTCTGCAGAACATGGCAGAATTCGACAAGATCTCGCGCGTGTAAGGAAAAATTTGGAGGTCCACACAGTGTGCACACTTGATTCTCTCGGGTGCACGAGATCTTTTAAATACGTATAAAACTGCAGGTGAACCAATATTGAGCCTATACTCATACAATGCGCGCGTGTAAGGCCTAGGTTTGGGGGTGCACTTCGATCTGCTCCAAATTGTCTTGTGCGTGCAGTTGCCACGCTCTGCAGACTGGTGTCTTGGTATAATGAATCTACCCTCAGAAGGAAGCTATCGTTGAAGGGGGCCTTCATCGGGGGGGGGACTAGGGAGCTATCATCTATCTTTAAGGGGGACTATAACTGAATGGAAATATCATTAGATAGGCTGCAGCAGCTGCATCTCTGCAGCTAGGCACAAACTTAATCGAAAGCATGGCTTTATTTTCTTGAAACGATACATGAAAATGGCACTGCAGCAGGCCGGCCATCGGATCCTTCATAGAATGCTTGCGACGAAGTAATGCAAGGTAGACTGTTAATAAGAACGACGCAATACAGCAAGACAAATACAAGAAACAAAACATTTTAAAAATGAGAATGTTGTTAATATTACGCCCCGGTACAAGGATTTTTTCAAAATTATTAGACTTCAAAGGCATCAAATGTGTAGTATCATTTTCGGATAAAGTAAGCAAAAGATGGCATTGTATTTTGAACGTGTGCAAACTATGCTCATGGTTTCAAATTCTTCCCCTTTTTCAGTCCTTAAGATGAGGGTTAATTTGCTTTCACTCTATTATCACTTTTTAAGTCAACTATAAACACATTGAAGTTCAAATAAAGTCAAAATTTTTAAGAGACTCTCAAGATTCCATGAAAATGAAGAGGCATATAGCAAATCAAAAACAAGGTGAGGCTGAACGACTGTCGTGAAATGTGATTTTTGGTAAAGGTGCATCCGACGTCCCAGGGGCGTAGCTAGATGTTCTGTTTCAGGTGGCTGTCTACATTCCTTTATTTGTCGACAAGTTAGCAAAATTTGCCGACGAAATACTCCTCCATGGCCAAAAGTGCCTTGTTTTTAAAGATAAAATTTTCCCTGGGGGATGTCACGCCCCTCCAACCTACTGTAGCTACGGCTTTGCTGCACCTCCATATGAAGAAGCCTTTTGACCAGTGCTCCTTTTAAGAAGTGGAATTTTGAGATCAACCCTGTTGAGCGTAAAACCCGCTACCTAGCATCAGAACACTAAGAACAGTTTTCTCAAGTAGTCTGGAGTAATTGAATTTAAGGATTTATATGTTAGCATGGCTGTCTACATTTCTTTATATATATATGTCTATATATAAGATCACTAATATTTGATCAGCCACGATCCTGAATTATTGGAGGTGCTGATACATAGTACGGACTACTAGTTACAATTCTAGCTGCTCTATTTTTAATTCACTGCAAATTTGCTTACTTTTGATTCACTGCAAGAGCCCCAGACCGAACACCAATATCTCAAATAGGGCTTAACAATCCCTATTTACATTTTGTTGAGTATATCAGGTGGTAGATATTTTTAGAATACTTGAGAAATCAGAGTGCACGATTTGCTTTGGTCTCAATAGCATCAATATGATTCCTCCAGTTGAGTTGTAAATTGTTTGCTCACCTATTGAAGAATATGGTATAATGTTTAATGAGCTGATCATAGAGAAACGACAACTGTGTCTGAACTCCATACATGAGAACTCTCTAACCAAAAGACGTCTATACGAGGTTACATGGGCGGATTACATACGGGACTTCATGTACATACAGGATACTAATTATACTAATTATGTGAACATTACATCCCTCCCTTACTGAATATAAAATCGCTAATGTTTATAAATCTTAAAATCATCAAAGTTAAATTCAAAGAGTTTTTTATTTAAGCAGCGTAAGTGTTTTTATTTGTAGTCCTTTATCTACGTTTATGTACAGTAAATATTGTTGCCATACCGGTGTACTGGCTGACGACTTCTAATCGGGTACCTTACTTGAGGTTGTTCTTCTTGATCAGGAATAGCATCATCATGATCATCACCAAAATCCAAACAAATTTCTTCTGTGCCACCATTATCCATATAAACTTTATCATCAGGTAATACTTTGAAATGTGAAACATTGCGAGTTATGAAATGTCCATTTCTGCTGACTGTAACACGGGATCCTTTTCTTTCAGTTACACGATAAGGTTTGGGACAAAAGTTAGTTGATAATTTGTTGACTTTCTTTTGACGAACAAGTACTGTATCTCCACTTTTTAGGTCAGAGGGCTTTGCTCTGCGTGCTCTGTCTGCATTTTCTTTCATTTGGGATTTAGCTTTCCCATCCTTTTCTCGAAGATTTTCGTCAATGTTTTCATGTATTTCGGAGAAAACTTCAGGTAGTTTGGTACAAATTTGCCTGTTGAATAGCAGCTGAGAAGGCGATTTTCCTGTAGTGGAATGCGGTGTAGCTCTGTAGTTCATAAGAAACTTGAATATATCGCGTTTCCAGTTTTTATTTTCTGCAACAGCAGTGCGAATTGATTTTTCGAGAGGTTTCATAAAGTTTTCAACCTGTCCATTTCCTTGAGGAGAAAGTGGAATGCTAGGGCGATGGTTTGCACCAATTTCTTTCATAAAGTTGTAAAATTCTCTTCCAGGGAAGGGGGGTCCATTGTCACTACGAACGAAATGAGGGATACCATGAGTAGCGAATATTCTTTCCAATTTGGGCAAAGTAGCACTAGCAGACGTAGAATTTACAAAGTCTACTTCAGGAAATTTGGAATAAGCATCGATAACGACTAGCAGGTACTGTCCATCTGGGAAAGGTCCGCAGAAATCGATATGTACGGTATGCCACGGTGAGGGTGGAAGGGCGTTCATCTTCAGGGGCTCAGGACGACTATCTTGGCCTACAGCGTGACACGGAACACAACGAGAAATGCGCTCACCAACTTGTTTATCGATTTGAGGAAACCAGACTTTGGTTCTCAGGAGGCGTTTGGTCTTTACAAGTCCCTGATGTCCTTCGTGCGCGATTTCGATGGCTTTCGCACGAATAGAGGAAGGTAAAATCAGACGTGAACCACGTAAAATAACGTTGTGTGTGTCATTAATCGTAAGTTCATCTTTCAGTTTACTGTAAAGTTTCAATTCTGCAATATCAACTTCACCGCTGTGTGTCATTTTTGACAGTTCATGCCAAGAGTTATTTCGGATAATCTCCACAAGTCTCTGCAGGGTAGCATCTGTAGATGTCGCGTGTTGGATTTCTGACAATGACATCGCTTTTGGCACAGCATGTTCCGTAAGAAAGTTGACATATTGTTCCGCAATGTTTTCGAATTGAATGTTGTTGACATTAGGCCTTGCCTGTAAATGACGCGAGAGAAAATCGGACGGATTGGCGGTACCTTTCAAGTATACAACGTCAAAGTCAAAATCTTGAACGCGGAGATACCAGCGTTCAATGCGGGCGGGCGGTCTTGATGCGGGATTGTGAAGAATCATCTGTATAGGCTTGCAATCAGTGAGAAGGGTAAATTTTCCTCCGGATAAATACAAATGTAATTTCTCCATGGCCCAAACAATTGCTAATGCTTCTCTTTCCGTTTGAGAATAACGTTGTTCAACGTCAGAGAGAGAACGGCTTATGTATGCAACAATTTTGCGATCTTGTTTTCCTGGGGTAAACTGAGATAATATCGCGGATAATCCAAACGGAGAAGCATCTGTAACGAGTTCAGTACGTTTTGAATTATCGAAGTAGGACATAACAGTTGAGCTTGTGAGGGCTGATTTTACTTCGTCAAAAGCGTGTTCGTGTTCAGTTTTCCACTGAAACGGCGTGTTTTTCTTTATGAGCTCTCTGAGCGGGTGCGTAAGGTCGCTGAAGTTTTCGATAAACTTTGAGCAATATGTGGCCATGCCAAGGAAACTTCGAAGGCCAGACTGCGTGGTAGGAGCAGGGGCACTTTTGATAGCTTCAACTTTGATAGGGTCAGCTGAGATTCCTTTAGCTGAGAACACGAATCCGAAGAATGTTAGTTGATCTTTATTAAATTCGCATTTTTCCTTGTTAAGTGTTAGACCACGAGATGAAAAACGTTGAAAAACTTGTCGGAGAGCGTCATCATGTTCTTTTTGGTTAGCTCCAAAAACTATAACATCGTCGCTGATGTTAAGCGTATGCGGTATATCCCGGAGTTGTTCTGCAATCACGTTTTGGAAAATTTCGCTAGCGGAAGAAGTTCCAAAGTTTAGCGTACGGTAGCGGCGTAGACCTTTATGAGTCTGAAACGTTGTAATATAACGGCTTTCTGCGTCGAGCAATAATTGGTGATAGCCTGAACGCAAGTCAAGTTTTGAGAAAACTTTCGCACCATTTAGTGTATGTACTAAATCGTCAACAGTTGGCGTAGGGTGGCGTTCGCGAAGTATCGCGCGGTTTGCCATCCGCATGTCAACGCAAATACGAACATCGCCATCTTTCTTCGGTATGACTACCAAGGGAGAAATCCAGGGCGTTGGACCATCTACTTTTTCGATTATTCCTTGCAATTCCAGCTTTTCAAGAGCGGCAGTGACTTGTTGACGCATGTGGAAAGGAATTTTTCTGGGCGGTTGAGCGATAGGCGTAACATTGTTATCAATGTGCAGTTTCACGGCGTGATCTTTGAGCTGGCCAATACCATCAAAAATATTTGGAAATTCGGCAATCAGAGTTTCGTGTTGCGAAATTTGCGGTTGAACGGTGTGAACATCAACGGTAACCAGACCTAAACTAGATGCAGTTTTATAGCTAAGCAAGCAGCCATAATTTCCAGGTACCGCATGGATTGTAGAAACACTAACACGATTTTTAGATTCAACCCGTGCTTCGAACTGTCCTAACAATTTCAGATTTGACGCGGCACCATATGCAAAAAGACGGGCGTTCGAAGGCTTCAATGTTATTGTAGCTGATTTCTGAATTTTAGCTAGGGTAGACTCATCTATTATATCAATTGCGGCTCCAGTGTCCACCACCATATCAATAGGAACATCGTTGATTTTAACGCTAGCTTTGGGCGTTGTCTTGTTATCCGTTGTAACGGTGAATAAATACTCATCTGCGTCAGAGAAATCTGTGGCACGTGTTGCAACATGACGCACATTTTGAGGGCGGTGTGGAGAATTCGCTTGAATTTTCTGAGGCTGTTTGTTACTGCTACTGCGACAGCATTTGGCAAAATGGTTGAGTTTTCCACACTTCCTGCAATCTTTTCCGCGGGCGGGACAAGGATTGGTGTTGTGCGGCCAATTTCCACCACAGTTACGACAAACAGATTTTGTAGGATTTGTACTATTTCTATGTGAATTATCTCTTGCAAATCTAGATGTAGACTGTCTACGACGGTTGGTAACCATATTTACAGCGGAATCTGAAATATGTGTAGAAGATAGTGATTCTTCGATGCCTGTAGCTTGAGCTTCGCTTATTTCAAAGGCGCGTCCTTTAGCTAGCAGTTTTTCCAACGTGAGGTCGGTTTCCAGAAGTGCGAATCTACGAAGACGTTTCGACAAACAGTTCTGAATAAGAACGGATTTGATTTCGTGGTTTATTTCTGGAAAATCACATGTTGCGGCGAGTTTCCGCAAGCATGTCGCGTACTGATCCAAAGTTTGTCCAGCGGTTTGTACAGTCGTACGAAACTTGAAGATTTCGAAGTCAAGATTTTTCTTTGGTGAAAAATATGCATCCAGCTTTGTTAATGCGGTTGTATAATCGTTGGTGTCCCCTGTATTGGCTAGCGTCTCAAAAATTTCTTGAGTGGACTCTCCAGCTTGATAAAGCAGTAACGCACGTTTCTGGGCGTTGTCTTTAATTCCGAGCGCGGCGAGATACGTTTCAAAGCGTTTCTTCCAGGTGGACCATCTTTGCGCTATAGAATTCGGTTCTGATAGCGGATCAAACGGTGGTAAAGGATGAAGATCTATTCTACCAGTAGCCATAGCTTTGGTACCGGGTTTTCAGTGAGTTTTAAAATTTATCCTCGTCGCCAATATAATGTTTAATGAGCTGATCATAGAGAAACGACAACTGTGTCTGAACTCCATACATGAGAACTCTCTAACCAAAAGACGTCTATACGAGGTTACATGGGCGGATTACATACGGGACTTCATGTACATACAGGATACTAATTATACTAATTATGTGAACATTACATATGGTTGAGAACCAGGCCGGTTTTCAATCCAATGGATGTTTGGAGCAGAACCTAAAACAAGCGACTGAGTCTTGACAACATTTAAAGAAACTTTATTTGCATGTAACCAATGATGCCGCTTCAATAGATCTAAGTTTAAATCATTTTATAGTTCATCAATGTTTTAAGAAGAGAGTGAAAAAGCAATACTTGATTTCTGCAGGGAAAACGGAAGATTATTGATATAGGTCCGGAACAGAAGTGGACCTAGGAAAGAGCCTTGAGGAACTCCACATGCTATTTCCTTCTACTATGAGGATGTACCATTTATCTTGCAGAATTGTCTACGGTTTTCTAAATAATACGTGAACCATTCATGTTCAAGACCAGACCAGATACTCCATACTTTTTCAGGCTTTTAAGTAGGATTGCATGGTCCTACTTTTCTGATTTGCCGTTAATAATAATTACCTTACTCATAAACATCCCTTGTTGTTTAAAGTTTAAACTGCTTTCATCCCGAGTTCAGAACTTCAACATTCAGCCTTAAAATTGTTGAGTTGAGATTGACAACAGCCAGACTCAATTTTGCTAGTTCTTATAAAAAAGCTGAAGGATCTTTGTAAGTAATGTAACCCAGTATCAGTGAAATTTGAGTTCCCCCCCCCCCCCCCCCCACTTTCCAATAAGATGGCCCGTGGGATTTTTCTAAATATGCAAAAAAAGCTTGCTCTGCCGCTGGTGAAGGTTTCAATGCATCTCCACCAGCATTTCCACAATAAGGTGACAATCTCCCCAACGTTTTGCATAGAAGTTAAATTTAGTTAAATCTTGCTCAATCACTTTTAGAACCTGGAACCGAAGGCTATTAAGGGTAATGTTGACATTATGTGGTATAGCTCAGCCATTTTGGTGTTGGGTTGCGGTCATATGTTGTGGCATTCTGGAATAATTGATCAATCCTCTGTTAAATTAAATATTAAAGAGATTTATTATTGAGGAATAAAGCAAACAGGTTGTTCATTAACAGCCTAAATATTCATGAGAAATTATGACAAGCTCATTGGATTTTAAAAGTATGAAATTTTAATACTCTTGGTGATGGGATATTTGATAAAGCACGGGGGCTGGCAAAGAGAAATGCTTTAAGGGGAAAGGGGTATAGGGAGCTTTTTAAACAGGCCAGGAATTTCACAGATATCATCATACGCAGTCTTAGTAGTGATCTCAAATAAAGGCCCAGCTTTAAATCTTTGTCAAAGACATTTTTTAGCAGCATCATCCAGTACTTTTTGTTTGAATCCGATTTCTCCCCCCCCCCCCTGATTACGAAAGCCATCCAAAATACCGAGCTTTATTTATAACATAACAGGTGTATGTCGATTTACATCCTAGACTCTCGTCAATGTAACTAAAGTTTGGTAACCAATTTAGCTTATCTCTTTAGCTTATCAGTTTGAAGTATGCATGTGCTAGAGTATATATTTAACAAAACAGTTTTTGTTTTCATTGCTGTTTGTTTGATTTTACTCATTCGATTTGTTGGTAAGTATGCAAGACATTTTTGTCTCAATAAAAGAAGCTTGTAATGATTGTAGAGCTCTTCAACAAATTCAGGATTGTAAATATTTGATTTTGCAGATCGGAAAAAACGCACACTTCATATTTCTAAACAGCTTACTAGGGTTGAAGTATAATAGTCATAATAATAATGATAATGATGATGATACTTTTACAATGATAAGTTAAGTTAAGTTAAGTTAAGTTAAGTTAAGTACATAAGTTAAGTTAAGTACGTCAAAGAAACTTAATAACAAGCAAATTGGCTACAATTAATTAAAATTATAAAGAAATAGTTTTTTTGCGTGAAGAATCAGGAATCGCTTCAAATTAGATCAAAGTTTTAGTAGTAAGTAATTAGAGAATATATTATAGAGACTTATAAATAGGCCCTTTAGGTTTTCGTTTGAACTTTACTCTTCGGTCAGTGACCCTTCTGGTGTTATGCCAATTGGCCTTGCAAAGTATTAGCATAGATTTAGATGTAGATATATTAGTTTTCCTTGCTCGTCAAACATTTCTTTAGTTGGCTTTTTAACAGACACAGCGATGGCAGTTCTCCTATATTATATTGAATACCATTCCAGGCTCTAATACCATATTCTCCATATTGAAATCCTGTCTTAGAGAATTATAGTTTTACTTGTGGAATATGCAGATCTTTATTATTTCTAGTATTGTATTTAGATACCGACGATCTAAGTTGGAACATATTCCACAGACCTTCAGGGCTTAGCTTACAGTCACTAAAGCATTAAGCAGCTCTAAGCAGGCGTTGCAATTAAATGCAAATCTATGTTAAACATTGCTATGGTTATTCTATAAGTTAACTTTAAATTTGATTAACATTAATTTTTTTCACTGCACGATTTTTAAAACTTCAACTGAGAGAGGCTTCATACTCTCATCCTGCGTAAAGACAGTCCGGCAACTTTGAGGGCTAAAGTGCCCGGAGTTTAAGCAACTTTCAAACCTGGCTTGTTCAAGTTTCATGTTCAAGCATTGTACACAGGGCTGCCAAAAGATTTTCGTGGCCTAGGGGCAAAACTGTAAGATAAGGCCCCCTGCGCTTAAGGCGAGCAGAAGGGGCAGAAAGGAAGGGAATCAGGGTGTATTGAATCTGGGGGTACTCTTGGAACCTTCTAGGCTGCTTCTTGTTGGAGTTTCCTTTCATACATCAGAGGGGGCTAGGAATGGCGATATTATTTAAAGAGGCCTCTTAGACCCTGGGGGAAATTCCCCCCCTCCTCTCGGCGGCCCTGATTGTACAGTACATAAAAATGATTTTTCCTGTGGTCAGCAAAGAACAAACCAGTAATCAATCCCTCAATAATTCGAAATGAATTTGTTACAGCAAGTTGCACGCCTCAGAGAAACGAAAGTTAAGGAGGAAAAATGATGGAATTATCATCCATCTGGTCGAACCATGTGGTTTACAATAAGAATGGTTAAAACTCATAAAACCCAAAAGTCATTAAATGCAATAATGATCAAGTTTTTCCGTAAATCATTCTTCTTGAACTCATGCATTTCTCATTGATTGTTGGATGGATTGATTGATTGATTGATTGATTGATTGATCGATCGATTGATCGAACGATCGATTAATTCATTCATTCCTTTATTCATTGATTCTTTATATATTTAATTAGTTGATTGATTGATTGATTGATTGATTGATCGATTGATTGATTGATTGATTGATTGATTGATTGATTGCTTGATTGATTTATTTATTCCTTTATTCATTTCAAGAATCATTCACAGATGCAACAAATAAATGACAATTTTGATTATGTAATATGATTTAAAAGCATAATTGATTTTTGCCAATTATCAAACAGAATCTCAAAGTGTATGGACGAAGACACCCCCAGATGTTGTCCAAGCTCAACTCGGTGCGAATGTTACATTGGTTTGGGATTATGACTTAAAAGGGAAAACGATATTCTTTGCTAAATGGGGAAAGTTGAAAGAAGACAAATCTTGGGACAGGAGCTACATAATGAGAGGAAAAGAAGATTCAGAGGCAAATGTTTTGCCAATGTTTATAGGAAAAATTCGATGGATTGCAAATGCTACGATGGTGATCATAAATGCTTCTCTTTCTGACATCGGGATTTATGGATGTTCAATAGACTTAAATAATGGCAATCCAATGACGAGAAACACCCAACTTGAAGTTTTTCGTGAGTACATCAAATTTATCTTTCTTTGCCTCAAAAGCTAGATCATCCTCATCATCATTATTACCATAAACATCACCATTATCATCATCATCGTGTTCTTTTTTAATAGTTAGAATCAATTATCTACAACATGATAATCATCATTCATCATCATTGTTTCATGCCAAATTTCAGAACTAACAAAAGCAAACCAATCTAAAAGACAAGAACAAACACCGAGTGAAGGATCCAGCTTTGTGTTACAATTTGATGCTCTTGCGAATTATCAACCGAGGGCAATTTGGTTCAAAGATGGTATCCAGTTGCAGCAAAATTCTTCAAGATTCAATTTTACAGTTGCAGCTGTTTCGAATCAAAGCAGCCAAACACTCTATAGATTTACTTTAATCCAAAAAATGGCTCATAGAAATGATTCAGGCCTGTACCAAGGATTCATTGAATTTGTTAAGGATCAAGTTCTTATAAAGAGTTTTACAATTATCGTTAAATGTAAGTTGACATTGCATCCCATTGGTTTATTTATTTTATGTTCCAATGAAAATCATTCATTGCTCGTTAAGTACCAGAGAATTTTACGTACCAAAATTATGATTTTCTTGGGATCTCACAAGCAATTTTCTTTTTTCGTTCAATTGTCTTGTTAACTCAAAAATATCGTAGAAAACAGAACTTTGAAAACAGAGCTTGAAAGACGGAATTTATCTCGCGCACTTAGATTTTTTCATACGCTCTTCCTTGCATTGGTACACAGGAAAACTCAAACATAACCCACGAGTTTTGAATAGTGCCACATTCTCATGCGTTTCAAAAGTTTTCTATCATAAATTGCATATTTCGAGCCAGCGGTTTATGCTCCGCGTATTGAATTCAAACGGCATATGCAGGGAAATTGCGCACCACATACTTCAGTTCTTGTACGGAGGAGCCTTGGTGCTGCTAATTACAAGAGCAGAATCTCTTCTGCTCCGTAGCACAAGTAATGTCTACTACGCAACATAACGTGGAGGTTTTCTGATACTATTGGGTTAAAAACTTTGACGACTGTCCGTTATTAAAATATTAATGGCAAATTTAAAATAACATCTCATTACTGCACACAGTAACTTTGTAATACATTTTTGTCTTTAGATCCACCACAGAATTCAACTAAATTCCATACCAGTACAGGATCTAACATCCTTCTTCAAGGCTCAAACGCTAGTCTCATCTGCGAAGCCGATTCATACCCAGTCTCCAGCCATGACATACGAAAATCGATGACGTCATTATCTAACAGCACAAGTAGTTATTTGCAGTTGGTTGGTCTAAGCGTAAAGGATGAAGGGATATATTCGTGTACACCGAGAAATGGAATTGGAGTTGGAAAAACAGAATTGATTGATATCCAAGTTGGAGGTAGGTTTAGTCGATGTTTTTTAATTAATGGCCTCGTCCTATGATGCAACATTGATAATATTTTACGAATACTTTGACAGATTAAACCATCAGAACATACCCTACTGTTATCATTAAGATCCTGTTTGTAGTTGTAATCTGGCAAAAAGCTGCTTTCTAATTTTTTCACGCCGGAGACATAAGAGGACAAGGAGGCACAAAGACCATAAATAAGGGAGGACCATAGCAAAGTAAACAAGTTAAGATTTAACTAAGGAAGGAAGGGAAAATTGTCACCCCAACTCCTCTTCTAGAAGCGATCCTGGGTATTCGCTGTTGGGAAAGGTGCTAAAATGATAGGACCATTTTCATTTCAGTCCCACCTTCATTCAGCTCGATAAAAACAATGAGTTACATTGTATATGGGACAAGTATAACTTTCCAATGTGTGATAAACGCATGGCCAATACCAGCAATCACGTGGTTCAAAAATGGCGGACCATTACCACTGCGATCAAAGTTACGTAATGTTACAAACAACAGGGAAACAACAAGCCATCTTGAAATTGAAGACGCGAATCTGCTAGATGCTGGTAACTATTCTTGCAAGGCAGAAAACATGTTTGGCACAGAGATGGTTCATATGGTTCTTGAAATAATCAGTAAGTAAATAATTTTGTTTATAAAGATAATTCAATTTTCTGCTCTCGTACATTTGTGTCTGTTGAAAGTTTTCTGTTCAATGTATAACTGATTCTATCTAGACTTTAGACGTATCTTTTTACAACTAATAACTTCCTCTTTTGCCATTGTGCCTGATCCTAAAGCGATTGATAGTGTTGGAAATTTCATAAATCACATATTGCAATATATTGACCTGATATATTGATGCATAGCAAGGCTCCACCACGCAACAGAAAAAATGAATGATGACCAAGCAAGCATTGCATCAAAAAGAAACTGGCATTACGTCCTCATTACGAAATCTAATATTTTTCATTAATGGTAAAGAAAAAGAAGGAAACTTCATAATTAGTCAAGTTAAATAACAAACAGAGTGAAGAGTAAAGGACACCCAGTACCCGCAAAATCAATGAAATATCAGTATTTTCTCTACTCTACAAAATTTACCTGCTTTGCTGCAAAAAGTCGAGATTTTTTTCCCAAATCAAGCAGGTATTAAGTTCTGGTTACATTTTTGTATTAACTGATAACTTTTTTCCCCAACAGAATTTATTCAGCCAAACAGCAGTCTCCAACAAGAAGTGATATTCACAGAAGGCACATATTTCTCAGTTTCGTACAACATTTCCTCAAACCTGCAACCGAATGTTTCTTGGTTTAAAGATGGCAAACAGATCTTAAGAGGCTTCAATATGACAGTTGAAATTGTAGGAACGAAATCAAATTTAACAATTTATCGAATCACTCTCTCCAAAGATGTACTTGAAAGTGGTGAGAATGGCGTTTATCATGCAACGGTGGCATATGGACCATTCAAGTACATCTTAAATTCTTCTACAATCAAAGTGCAAGGTGCGTATGTTGCTATGTTTATCCCAGTTTGGATGATCTCACCTAAGAGGTGCCGTGGATGGGATATTAGGGGCTTAGGCAGGGACGTCGAAATGATTTTAGGAATGAAGGGGCCTGGTTTACCTAGTTTACAAGTGTAGTTATCTATAGGGTCAAAATTCTACTAATCTGCGTTGGCTATAGCATTATTTTAATAGCTTTAAGGATGTGAACAAATGGTCTTTTATGGTGTCTTATTCTTGAAAGATGTTTCGAATAATACCATTGTATCAAATCCTAATTCAATACATCTGCCAACTCGGTTAGTACAAAAAGATTCGCAGGAAGTTTCAAATACTTCCATATCAAAGTCATATCATTTGAAACTGTATTGCAAAAGTTCGGGGTCAGTGCCCCCCCTTTGGCCTCTGATTTTGACTCAACAATCTTCTGCCACTGTTGAGACTGTGTACTAGAATGCAAAAAAGAAAATTTCGGGCTTTTATTAAGATGACACAAAAACCAATTGATGCTAATCCATGCTTCTTATTGACACAATCAATTTTTTTCTCTTTTTTAGCTGTAGAAACCAGCTCGCAAAAACAAAAAGGTAGTGAAAAATTAAACATTGAGTCGAATAAACTAGAAGTATGGGAAAACGGAGCAATTTGTACACGTTTTCTTAATTCAAATCGAGAATTGTATTGTTTACAATGCGACACAGATCATGAATGTATGAAAACATAAACTGCATAGCCTACATCACCTTCGACTGTGAAACTTGAAAGTGTGGGAGAGGGGGGGAGACAAGTTGGTGGAGGGAGAAGAGGGGCATGCATCACTGGGAGTTAGAGATTTTGTGTCAATGGAAAAGACAAAGACTACAAGGAATATCATCGAAGGGCATATTTCAGCCATAGTTGACTCTTTGCACCAGTTCTACTGTTTGTTCCTATTTCGTTTTTATTTCTTCATTTCTCACTTTTCCTTCAACATATTTTGTTGTTTTTAGACAATGAACTTGAAGCCTGGGTCATTCCATTAATCATTGGATCGATAGCGCTAATATTAATTGCTATAGCAGTTTTTTGTGGGGTTTTCAACGGCCGCAGGTAATATAAACTTTATATTTTTGAACTATTCAATGATGAATTCTGCTAAATTTTAAGTATAACAATTATTGCCAAACATTAGACTGTAAAGCAATATCGCTAGGGTGGTCGACCGACAAAGGCTCGAATATGCGATGTCGGCATATACTGCCCTAAGCCGCGCCACGGACTTACTGATAATTATTAACAAGATGCCCCAGCTTGTTAAAGCAAAATGGCTCGAAGGGTCACATGCTTGCTTCCTTACATAATCTGTTACCAATAAATGAACCAGCACTAAAGATGGCTGAACCTTAACACAACACTATCTTCGTCAGTGCCTCTCCCTTGTTCTATCTCTTACCCAACTGTCATAACCCAAACCACGTGCTCTGAGAGATCACTGTTTACACCATTTCCATCTTATTCAACTTTTCACGTCTTCTAGAATGCGCAGTTCAGCCTCGGAAAACAATCAAAGAAGAGATTCGGAGGCCAATAGAGGTTCGGTGCAGTCCAATGATAAAGAAGGAGTGAAAAGCACGCTAAGTAATGGAGTAAGAAATGTTGCATTTGAAGGTGAAAATGGTACAAATAGAGTGTCAAAAGAAGTTGAAGAAGGCCTGGGACAGAGTAATGATTTCAACCGAGACAGCATCTATAGGTTTACGGTCAATCCAATGTTTTCAAATCCAGAAGAAGAAACTATAGGTGATGTCGACGACCAACACATTCCGTTAAGAAACACAATGTATTTACCAACAAATACTTGTAAGTGAAAAGGGTTAGATGTTGATAAGGCCGGATAGTTGAGGCCCTCAATGGGTTATAGGGAACAAGTGTTCTTGCCGTTTTTATTAGGGAATTCTTCTAGGGAACAAGGGATCAAAGCATTACTTTTGAGAAGCTGGGAAACGGTTTGATATTTCGTTTGAAAGGACATTGAAAGAAAGTTATAGGGAGATTTCAGAAACTACTTTGGGAATATGGGAACACAGAACCCCCTTGGGCCTCATATCTGGAATGTGGAAGTTATTAGAATTAAAGAATTAGAAGGCTTAGGATGTGTAGGAATTTATGAAGTACCTTGGAATAATTTTAACAGCCATTGTTAAACGTATCTTTGTTCACTTTTCAAAATGGGTATCTTAAAGATTTTGAATATCACACCACAATTATTTGTCACATTTATGAACAAGTCTGCAAGTATTTACAGCTATATTCATTTACATGCATCCTTTTTTTAGCTTACGAAACAAGCGAAGCAGCAATCAGTTTTGAAAATGAAGATGAAGAGGAAAGTAACTACCTTGAATCACCACCCAACCTAGAGGAAGAAAGAGAAGAGGAAGTGATAATCCCACTGGAAGTAGAAGTGGAGGAGGAAGTCGCAGATACCATTGAATCGGAACAGGAAACGCCTGCAACGGATGTTGATGAAATAGAACCGGAAGTAACGATTTTCGAAGAGGTCATAAGTGAAGGAGAACAGGTGCTTGAGAATAGCGTTGATGCAAATGATGAAGGGTTTTTGAGTGAAAGTTTGATCCTGCCAGAAATTCCAAGCTCAAGAAAACACGAAGAATCAACAGCATCTTTTGAGATGTATATTTCAGACATGTTTGACTTCAGAACTAACAGCTCTTGAACAGTTGGGAAAGAAATTTCACAGTGAAGTATTCGTTGCACTTTCAAATTAAACTGCAGTTTAAAGCATTGCAAATGGTGGAGTATCAGATGGATAAGGTGTTTGCTCAACTCCTGTGAAACAACAGCATAGTGAAAAATGCAGGACTGCTATTACAGAAACGAACATCATGGGAAAACAGTTCGCATTGCAGTCAAGAATCACGCAATACCTTTGACCGTCCATTGAATGTTTTGATCATATCCTGTAGTTGTTTTTAATTAGAGCACAATTTATAAAGGCGTTGAGGCTTGGAAAAAGAACAACATAAGAGTGTGCCAAGCCCTTGGAAATTAGAAAATGACGTTGCCAGATTGGATTCTTGTACAAAAAAGTGAGTCCTGACATTTCACTTGAGCCCAGTATTCTGCATCAAGGCCTTTCTTCAGATGCTGGCCTTTCCCAGACAAATTGTTCATTGTAAACGCAGGTTTTCTACAATTTGGCAGCGTTTGGTGTTTTAAAACTTAATGGCAACTACGCCAAAACTGTTTGCCTATCGGCGAACGTCTTTTTCCCAAAACTCTCCCCTTACGGGTACACACTAGTCTTTAGATTAATTTTTTGTATCATGTTGTTGTGTGTTTGCAACACTGGAATAAATGTTGCACCAGTGAAACTTTTCTGAAAAGAATTTTGATTTTGATGTTCTCTGATTTGTAAACTATTTATTTCCGTTTAATTATCATAATGTGAAATAATTTTTTCATATTCACCTGACACGAATTTGATATGCACATTAAAATTTTTCACACTTAGGTATTCACAAACTGCGAGTAATTGATTATTTAATATTTAGACACAGTCAAAGCCTTTTTATAGAAATTTTGCTAGTTTTTTAATTGTGAAATAGACTTAAAGTCAACACTTGAAATGTCATCAAATTGTTACTTTCAAATGTCGTTTTTGACTCTTTGACCTTTAAGTTTCAACTTTGATTCGTACAGTAACCATGTACAGAAAATTTGCTTATAGTAATTGTCCCTGGTAGCTAATGAATGAATGAAAGATAAAATCAATTGACAAAAAGTGAAGGAAGGAATGATTGAATAAACGAATGAATGAATGAATGAATGAATGAGTGAGTGAATGAATGAATGAGTGAAAAAATTATTGAGTTGACAATTGATGAAAAAGACCAATAGATGAATAAATGAATAAATAGATATATAAGTAAATTAATTAATGAATAAATAAATAAAAAAAATTAAGTAAATAAATAAATAAATGAATAAATTAATTAATTCATAATTAATAAATGGATGAACGAATAAATGGCTGAACGAGTAAAAGAATGGATGGATTGATCATGGATGAATGAATGAATGGATATAGAAATATGAATGACAAAGTTTTTTCACTCAACTTGAACAACAACAACAGCCTTCACAGTCCATGCATCAAATTCCCCTTTTGATCACATGATTTGATTCGACAAAGTTGATGCAAAGATGGCGGACCCAGGTATTCCACCACCGCCACCACCACCTCCCCCGCCAGGGGATCTTCTGGGCGATTCAATCTCCATGCCACCTTCAATTTCAAGTGGAAATGCTTCGATGACACCAAGCCAAAGTGGCTCTTCTTTGCAATCGGCCAGTGGTTCAGAGGCTGCCTCAGTTAATGGCAATGGTAGTCCAGGAAAAAGGCCTGCGACAATTGACGAAGTTAGACAATCAGCAAGGAAGTGGTCATTAGCCGGTGATGCTGGGGTATGAACCCAAAAATAGATTCACAGCTTATTAGATTCCATGTCTTTTTGTCAATTTTTTAGATGAATTATCCCGAAAAGCAATGATGCTAGCTTTTTACCATTTCGAAATCACTTTCGATACAAACGGAATCCACCTTCCTATCGGTATGCCGTGCTATACCTATTGCCTGACTGACAGGTGACTGCCCCGATTTTTAAAAAAGAAGAAAATTTGCATTTGGTGAAAGCTACAGAGCTTATTTTGAATTATTGTGAAATGGAGAGGCCTAAAACCACCCAGTCTCTGTGAGGTACCCCAGTACAAAGTTAAGAAATCTAACATATAGGTAAAGGGCATGCTGGGATTCTCACTAACCACGCATGTTTGCAACTTGCATATTTTTCAGGAGCACCTCCCACTTCTAAACAGCACCACACATCAGACCAGTAGTGATCTGTAACAGGCTTTTAGCCTGCATTACAGTAATATGTTATGTCATGCTCCAAATTTTACTGCTTCAACTGTCGTCTGACGATTGCATCAAGCGTGAAACTTTGAGTTTCAACTTTAACCTTCGTGTACTGTTATTAATTTATGCAGTGTTATGTTATGTTATGTTATTTTATGTTATGTTATGATATGTTATGTTTGGATATGTTGTGTTATGTTATGTTATGTTATGTTTTGTTATTTTATGTTATGTTATGTTATGTTATTTTATGTTATGTTATGTTATGTTATTTTATGTTATATCTTATCTTATCTTATCTTATTTTATCTTATCTTATCTTATGTTCTGTTATATGAGAGAGATGCACAGATGCCTTTCGTAGAGTGATAGAGGGAGCAAAAGAAAGGAGCTAAATTCTTTCATGTTGTCATTTTGCTGCTTTTATTCTTTATGATCCTGTCCCCCTTTTCAAATGGATCCCTTAAATGTAACAAGTATCCCCCATCTTGAACTTTCTGCTTTCCCTAATATCACTTCCTTCCTTCTCAAGTATATCTATCTATTTTTTATAAGAATTGTCTTTGATTGAAATAGTATTTTAACTGCTTTTTTTGCTTTATACAACATGATTAAATAGATTAAGAGAGGAAATGGTTTTAAGAGCTCATCTGAGTTCTTTCTATTTGTCCTCCTCAACAAATCCAATTTTTTAGATCTTTGTAATAAACATTAATCCAGTCTCCAGAGCATGGCAGAACTCAGCGAGATCTCTCTTATAAAAAGTGGGGTTGTGCACCGCATGTACATCTGATTCTCTTGGGTGCACCAAGCTGCTTTAGGTATTTTGAATCTCCATACATGCAAGGCAAAATTTTTAAGGTGCACTTTGATCTGCTACAAATTTTCTTGTGCGTGCAGTTGCCATGCTTTGCAGACTGGACCTAAATTAAATATTTAAAATTAATATGTTTGTAATGCGGCTTATATTTGTGTTATTAATTCAAATTTGTTGATAAATGTAAATGTAAATGAAATGAGGTGCAAACATGAATCTAACACAAGTAAGCCAAGCAATCATTGAATTTATTTACCAGTGGTTTCTTATTGCCATGGTTTCACACCTTTTGCCTAATTATTTATCTTTGCTATTTTTAATTTCAAATTTTACTTAATACTTTTGATTAATCATTTTTTAATTCTGATTCATATGGTTGATGTTGTTTGCCTTTTTTTAGGTTCTTTTGTACTTACGACAATTTTCACAAAATATGATTTTGAAAACACATGAACTTGAAAAAGCAGTTGATAGTCTTGCCTATGAGACAAAGGTAAGATTCTTACCCCTCAAATGAATATCTTTTATCTGAATGTAATATTTATCACTTTTAGTGGGTATGTCTGGTTTAGATTTTCTGAAATGCAATTTATATTGGGGTTGTTACAATCATACCCTTTAGAATTAACCATGAAGTGGTTATTCAAGTAAAATATTTAATTGAAAATATATTTCAATAAGCCTTAAGCCATAGAGAACAGTCATTTATGTTAGACTGCGACTACATTTGGTTGACATATTTAGAAACATTAGGACTAATTGTAAAACTGTTTAAAGTACATCTCCTTGTTATTCCATTGTCAAGCCTGCTTAATATCAAATGTAATGTTGTATTAGTAAATTGCATTCAAAGAATCACAATAGCTTTGAACATTTATCTTCTGTCTTATTGTAATTTGTATATACAGCTTCATAATCAGCCAATTAGTGGCCATATCTTATCTTACCTCCTTCTCTGAAAATTGATTTGTAACCACTTGTTCTATGATAAAAATCAATACAACTGATTGTAATAGTCACAAGGAGGTGAATTAAAAATTTCTTCTGCATTTACCAGAAGTTTCACAGCTTTATGCTTGATCTCATTGAGATAAGACAAGTTTACAAATGTGCATGTAAGAAGTTCTTATTGTTTTTAACTTAACATACCTGAGCACATAATCAATTCTATTTGAACAAAATTTTGAAGAATGGGCATCTGGTATTTTGAGGATCTGCGATGGGATCTTGTTTTTCCCTGTTTCATTTTCTGGTTTAAATATCTCTATAACCTTTCCCCCATCAAATGTATAAATTATAATTGTGTTTTTGGCATTATTTTGAGGAAAAAGTGACATTGTCTGATCTAGCCCAGGAAAGCATATTAAAGTTATTTTACAAATTGGCTTTGTCACTATAAAAATGTATTTACAATAGGCAATTATGTATTTATAGGTTTTTTTGATTTATTTGTTGTTTGTTTTGCAATGTGTCATTAATTCTGAAAATTCCTAGGGACTTGACTCAAAGGTTCATAACACATTCAATGATTTTTTGATGTTATCAAACAAGCAGTTTATTGAAAATGTGAGTATATTCATTACATTTAAAATAGAAACAGGCTGGAAAATATGGTTAATTGCATAACCAATCAGTTCTGAATAAGCTACTGTATGCAACAAGATTATAATCATTTTCATTTCATGTTTAAACTCCTCAGCAATGCTAGGTATCTTTATGCCTCCATGTGGCCTTTTTTCTGTTGTTGTTTTTATGCCTTTATTTCATGAATCGAGAAGAAACTAGGAACTATATTTCATTTTGCCAATCAATTTTTAATAATTAAGATTTGGAAAGTTAGTGAGCTTTGAAATAGAATATTTTCTGTATTCTATTTGACTGTGGAAAAACATTAATGGCTTTTTGCTGTTAGAGGCAAAGTTATGATTGTGTTTAAATCAGAACTATGGTATAATTAAGAATTATGATAAATGATTGTTATGAGGTGTTTTTTTATAATCAGAGTTCTAATATTTATTTGCATTTGCAGAGAGTTTATGATGAAGAGGTCTCTCAGGAAGAAACTGCTGATAAAGAATCTCAACAACAGCAAGTATGTATAATACTGTTTGTTTGATCAATTTTTGAGTTTCTGTGACTCTTTTCTCTTTTACTACGTGACTGTTTTTATCTTTGATGGTTGCATTCAAGCTTCCAGATCTTTAACAATCATCTGCTTAAACAATGAACAGAATCCAAGCTCTTTTTGAAAAATGCTTTTGCTCAGGGGAAAAGTATTAGCCATGGAGAGTTTCTAAAAAAGTATCCAGGATGAACCAGAATAGAATGGGAGGCAAAGCAGATTGTCTTGAACAATAAACCAGGAGATTTAATTTAAACTGATTGTGGTTAAGTTTCACAGATCATCAAAGCTCACACTGTAATCATAAATTGATATGTGGACAAACTCCTTAAGATTTTAGTAAAGGAGATGCACTGGTGACTCCTTCTCTCTCTCCCTCTACCTTGTTCATCCAGTCCCTTCTAGTCTCGCTATAAGCCTCCATCTTTGTATTTAATTTGCTTGTAAAAATTAGTTCTAACAGGTTTCTTGCACTACCTTGGATTGCTGATTGTACCATCTGATGAGTTACATTGTACAAATAATTTTAGCAATAAAGTAAGGAACAAAATTTGCCAATCTCTTATCGAAGTCTCAAAGAATGCTTGTGCAATATATGTAAATGACAAATGCTTGGAACACCACCAAGTGATAGTAACGCAAATCAAATACAACAAAATCAGTATTTAACATCTTAAACTGTAAGGAGTTTGGTTATTTTTTGCTTTGTTGTTCAGAATATGAGCTTCAATGAGTCAAATTTGTAGTGTAACATTTTAAGCATTACATTTATTTTTCTTTGAAATTCAAGAACAAAAGCAGGGAACAGCTTGAAGCAGAGATACTTCCAAGGTTCAGCCAAGCTGTAAATCTTGGCTTTCAAGTTTTAGAAGATGCTTTTATCACAGTTGAACTAAAGCCAAGTGAAGGTATGTTTTTGCCATGATTCTATCAGTCATCACATCAAAGATTTTCTGGAAAACAAAAATATAATTCTGCGTTAGTTAGCATACAACTATAATTGAGGACAAACATAAAACACAAGATGGTAGTGGAATGTTGATAAGGATAAAAATTAGAGAAGAAAAAAGTGCGCAAGCCTCCTAAGTAGATAAACTAACAAGAAGGAGGTCCTCCTATAGCTATAGTGCTTGCGTGGCAGATGTTTACGTTTTCAGAAAGTAAGAAATCCATTTTTTTTTAAATTCATTCACAACATTTGTTGAGAATGAATTTCAGGGTTTTTTTTTATTTCTTATCTCCTTTATAGAATCTGATGATGAAGATGAAGAAAGTCTTCCTGCTGGTTATGTTCCTGACCCAATCATTGAGCCAAAGGTAAATTTTTAGAGCCAAATTTTGGCAGTTTGTTTTAGTTTTATTTCTAAGTTGCTTTTGCTTGCGCCACTAAAGTTGTGGATTTTAATGAATTTATAATGTCTTAGTTTAGTTAGTCCACATATTTTTTTATGTTGCATTTTTTTTGCCTTTTGTTTCCTTCAAAAGCCTAGAGGCATAAAAATAGGTAAGTATAATGTTGCATACAGTTAGTAATTTTATGTCCATTTTTGCCAAGATGATTTATTAAGGGAGTAAGAATAATGGAATTTTATATGATCTTCGCCATTAGGTTTCGTTATTTTCTAGCACCGAATACCATTGGATTTAACATTGTTTTCTCACTGAAAATTGATTAATTTTGTATTTAAAGACTGTATGAAATTGCCTCATCTTTTGCAGGACATGTACATTTCTCGGCCTCTGCCTCACCTTATTGGAACTGCAGAGTTTTTTAGTGATGATACCCTTGGTCTTATTGAATATGACGGTAAGTTCTTTACATGATCCTATAAAATATCACTTCACTAAAATCTCTCATGGAAGCGATTAAGTTAATGTGTGGGGAAGATGCTTCATTCGAAACATTGATTCTTGGTAAAGGCCTTTACTATTTGGCAGCTAAGAACACAACGATTTGTACTCATAGCGAGATAGATGGAACTGGGGCATCATTTTAGATGGCGTTCAATAATCGTTTTACTTAAAGGAAATTTAAAGGTATAGGCAAGATGCATGACTTATTGATTTAACCAGAGTAAGCCTTGAACTCGTGACCTCATGACCTCATGACCTCATGACCTTGTGACCTTATTCATCAATGCTGTAACTTCTGAGCTGTATACCAATTGGCTGTCTCATATTTTTGATTATTTTTTTCCGCACTGCAAAACAGTAAAACTGCGTGAAAAGGTGGAAACGTGAGAAGGAAGATTAGCTCACGTGATTTGTTACTTGCAGTTCATATTATATATTTCTAATGATTTTGGTGTGGCTCTATAACTTCCATTATTTCAGCAACCTTCCTCACGTTTTCCAGCTGTTGACCTGCTATAATTTCTAGGCTCCAATTAGCTTTATTTGCGACATTTTTTTAAAATTTTTTTGTTAGAGGAAGAAGGAGAGAAAAAGAAAGACGAAGAGGAATCAGATGAATCAGAAACAAGTGAATCTGAAGAAGAATCAGAATCAGAGGTAAGATTCCGAAAGAGAAAGGAGGAGTAGGGGGTTAAGGGGCAAAGGGGTTAAGGGTCGAGGGGTATAGGCCAAAGCAAGGTATACAATACATAACCATCTTCCTATCTGGAGTAAGTGAACAAACTCCATTTTGATTTGTAAGCTTTGAATCAAAGTGATTGATTTGTGTGAAATAGCTCTCAACTTATTCACACCTTAAACTTGGAAGAGTTTCATTTTGACCTGCTTTAAAAGTGGTAACTTTTGTTTCTTAAAAGTGTATAAGCTGTATCTTAATTTTTAAACATCGCTATATTTCAGTACTCAGAAACTTCAGAAGAAGATGAAATTAAAAAGCCATCGAAAAAACGAGTATCATTTCTTCTTATTGATATTTTGCTGTTTGAGCTTTTATTTTGTTTGGGCTTGCTGGTATCGTATAGTAGCTACCTCAGGTCTTTTGGTAATCGTGAATAAACGATTGTTGTATCTGATTCAAAATCTTGTATCCCAGATTTGGATTATTGTTGTCTGTTACTGGTTGTCTTAGGATTGAAAAACATTTTTCGGATTTTAGATATCTGAGAGTTCAGAAAGTGAAGATGAATCAGAATCAGATGAAGATCTGTTTGCAGAAAAAACCAGAAAAGAAGTTCATAGCTCGGATGAAACGGATGAGAGCGAAGATGAAGAAATTTCGCAGGTTTGAAACTGGTTTTCATTTGTCAAACGTCGCGGTTACTTCTAGCAAGAAAGAAAAAGGACATTTTTTTAAGTTTCGTCTTTACTTTTGATCCCATATTCTCAAATTCAATAATTATTTCGCCACAAAAGGTCGATTTCAGTTGCATCTACTAAGCTAAGATTTTGCAAATAAGTCCTGGTTTTGTCTCATTTTGATCATTAAGTCCGGTCATTGCATTTTGAGTCTGCTTTTAAATCTTATGATTTTATGACAGATTTTGTGCCATCAAACGGTCATATTTCATCACATTATTATAAAATTCGATTGCAATTCTAAGCAATTTTGTAATTCCAATGCTGGATAATAATGTCGGCATTTAATTACTCCATCGCATTCCCCTTTTTGTTTCCATTGGCTCTGTAGCAAAAGCCGAAGAACGCCATTCAAGCAGAACTTGCAGCTAAACTTGGTCTTCAGGGTCAAGTGCCAAAGGCCAGCATACAAGAGGACAAAGATGATAAGTCAGACACTCAGTCAATTACATCGAAAAAGTCAACTACAGATACAAAGTCTATCGCTAGCACCGCGGAAGCAGCGAACGTAGCGGCTGGGCCAAAGATCAAAAAAGAGGTTAAACATAGATCAAGTTCAAAAAGGTCAGAAGGAGGTCACAAAAAGCATAAAGGTAGCGTCAAACATCACCATCATCATCATAAGTCTAAAGATGAGCAAGAAGGTTTGTCAATTTCTTGGCCTAGTTTTTCAAATAAAACGCATGCGCCGGGTCAAGCCCGCGTCTTCAAATATTTAGTTAAAAGATGTAGTTGATTATTGGAAAATGGACACACTCTGAGTGAGTTTTGTGTAATTGATATGTGTGGAAGGTCTACAAAGCAGTTTGGAAATAAAGTATCTTTTGAGAGCTCAACGGTTTGGAAAGAAGGAAAGAATGTATTTTGTGTAAACACGAAGAGATTAAAAAACGGTCTGAGCAATATAATGATTAATTGACCGATTGAACAATTGTTTGATTCGTTGTTCGGAGTGATTAATTAGCTTGTTTGGTTTTTGTTGGTGTTTGGTAATTGATTGATCGTTTGGTTGTTTGATCGATTGCTTGATTGATTGTCTATTCAATCAAATAATAAGTTGATTGAGTGATTAATTGTTGATTAAATATCTGATTTATTCTGTAATTCATTTGCATAACCATGTAGATCCAACTATTTATTGATATTCTTTTTTGTAAATTTTGACTAAAGATTTAGAATCTGATGACGACTTATTTGGCGAACCGAGAAAAAAGGAAGAAAATTTTGAAGATGAGAGTCCATTTGGGAAAAAAGGTGGAATGTTTAGTGGTGGTGGTACACTCTTTGGTACTGAACCAGTAAGTGCCATTTTGGTGCCTAATAATTTTGTCATCATACTTTCGTACAAATATTTGGAAAAAGAACGAATAAAAAATAAACTTAAGTAACAAATAGGAAAAGAACAGTATATCGCACTGGATTCTCGTGGAATGCTTGCGACAATTTATGTAAATGATAGATATGTTTTGTTTTTTTTAAAGTGGCAGGAACACAAAACAAACACGATAAGATTATTGTATATTTTTCCAAATCATATGGGACTTTTTCAGCGTATTTTGGCATGGTTTCAAATAGAGAAAATCCAAATTTTGGCACTTACCAATTTGATTGATCTTTAGGCAAGACACAGTTGAAGGAGCTGTAAAAAATTTCGTGTTTTTGCAAACCCCAAATCTTGTTCACTTTGTTAATTTCATTGTCAGTCCTTTAATCATAGTTTTATCGTCTTTTTGAGCCTTAACATCAACCTAGGTTTGTTTATTTAATAGGTTAAAGATATCAAAATGAATATTTTTATTTACTAACAGGAAAGTGATCTCTTTGGTGAAATAGAAAACGACAATGCGCCTTCACAGAGTACTGAAACGCCGCAAGAACCTGAAAGTAAGGCCTCGTTTTCATAACCATCATCATCAATAAAACTAGAACCTCCTTTCCGCTTGGTCCCTTGGCCATTTCGAGTCGTACTCACTGACGCTGAAATGATAATAAGGCAAAGGGACAAAGACGGAATCGTATTTCAGACCGCATTCAAATAAAAATTTTGGTGTAGAGGGGTTTCCTGTCACAACAAGTTTTGTCGATACATCTGGTATCTGATAGAATTAATTAGAAAGTGACAGTGACAAAAGATGCTTGTCTGTTGCACCCCCTCCTCCTTCAACCCCTTCACCCTACTTCCCTAGACGTCTTGAGATACCCAAAATACCCCGTGACTGAATGAAAACTGCGGTGTAGCATTGAAAATGAAGGCCTGCCGCGTTCATCCGATTATCACAGATTGATGGAACACAGTGGACATTTGCCCTTCCCCCCCTTTCGGCCCCTTTGTACCACTATAGTTCTTAAGGAAGTGTCAATAGACAAGTTGCAACAAAGTAAGGAGTTCATCTTGCTTTTTAAGTCAATCAAGTCAGTCAAATTTATCGTTAACGAGGCACCTTGTTTTTTGCAGCTCCCACTGAAGTAAAACCAAGGACAAGAACGACTAGCAGTGGCAAGAAGTTACCAGCTGGGGCTGTTTCTCTGTTTGGAGGTAACCCTTATTCTCTTCATACGTAGGTATTTCTCTCCACCTCACTCTTCATGTCTGCAGATGCTGCGCGCAGGGTATTGAATAGAGTCTGTTCTGCAAGCCTATGGGACAAGTACAAACATTCGATCTTTCAACTCGAACTGTCCAGAATAAGACACTGTTAAGATCGTCAGATGTTACAGGACAGAGTTTCCAAAAAAAAATTATCGAAACATCAATCGATGCCCTTGCAAATTTCGTGAGCTGCCAACATTATACTTTTTAAAAAATAATGCATCTACAGATTAAAAGCAACTCCCTGGGAAAAATGCTCCCCTCGTTCTGATGCAGTATTTATCCGAAATGCGGCCAAACTTCATGAGGTTAGTTTGGACCGGATTGAATCTAAAATTTAACCTGGATTGGTTTATTGGTTGATCCGGATTATTTTATCAAGGTGTAGACCGGAGCATCTTTACATTGGATAAATATTAGGTTGGTTTCAAATAAGCGGCGTGGAGAGGGTATTAAAAGTGGGGGGGGGGGGGCGGGGAGACAGGAATGAGGGTTTGGGAGCGTAGCCTTAGCAAATTTTTAAGGCCACGCCCTCTACTTTCCTGTAGAATGTCTGCTTACCATAGGTAAAATGAAAACGTAATGTTTTAAGACATTTAAGCAACACATTTCTTACCCCCGTGGCCAAGCCGGTGCTTCTAATAAATCAAATTTCATTTGACCAAGATATAATTACATGAGTTTTTTATTGTTTGTTTTGCTGTTTTTTATGCGTTTTATTTCAATTCATTTATCGCTTTACGCATTTCCAGCTGGTTGATTCGATATTGTTGTATTATTAGATTACTTTCCTGAACATTTCATTTTGTTTTGATTTCATTTTCAAGAGCTGATTTTCCCTTGAACATGCTGCGTTTTCAGAGATCTTGTAATCCTTTTAGGAGCCAATCTCTTCGGTGGTGGAGACGATACAAAAGATCACACTGTAAGTCAGTGCGACTATTTATTTGGTGCTCGTTGTTAACAAAACGGGGGTCTTTGTTAGAAAAAACTTTCTCAAATTCTCTCCTGCAAAGTCCCGCTGTAAACTAGGCAGTTATGTCGGGCCGTAGGCATAATGTCAAACTTAAAATAGTTTGATGTCAAATTAAAATTGTTTGAGGTTCTTTTATATTTAAGATATTGTGTTATTACAATTTGCAACTCAGCTTTTCTGAGAGACATATGTCTGTTCTTAGAAATTTTTATTAGACCAGTGTTTAGCATACTTTTTGGGAGAAGACTGGTCTTACTTGGCCCCAGAAATTTAGGAAAGGAAATTCTACTTCCAGGTTGGCTAAAACCAAAATCGAACCCTAATCATTTCCCCGAATTCTAAGTAGTTGCTATAAAGTAAATCATTAATGAACTCATTTATGAAATCTCCTTCTATAGCAAGCAGTCTCCTTCAGTAATGATTTACCATCTTGAACTTAAATTACGCTCGCTCTCCATCAACCATCAATGCTAATCATCATTCTTCCAACATGGGTTACTCCATTAATGTCACAAACTGAGTTTTGGCGTATGGGGTGCTTTCTCGATATTTTTTGAAGGAGCTCCTCCGTAAGAAATTCCTCCGCAAAAAAATTTTAATGTAATCCCGTTGTGCTGTTATGATAATTGTATTTTAGGAAGATTTTTTAAATGCAGTGTATTTTAAGAATTAAACTGAAGTGAATGGAGGAATTTTTTATTTTGTTCAGATAACAGAAGAGGAAATAGAAGATGTGAAAGGAACCAAGAAGCCACCTCCAATTGTCAAGGGACTTTTTGGTGATGATGATGGAAGTGATCTTTTTAATTCAAAACCCAAGCAAAACTATTTGGAAGGTATTTAATTGAGCTTCAGCCATTCATTCATTTATATTATTTTATTTTATTTCCTTTTAATTTATTTAATTTGATTTTTTTTCATATTTTATTTTATTCTATTTTGTTTTATTTTATTTTATTTGTTATCATTATTTTTTAAACGTTTTTTCATCTTTTAGAGCCTCCAAAACAGAAAAGAAAGAAAACTTTGGAATTTTTTGATGACAAAGAGGATTCTCTGTTTGGAAATGATGATAAAAAATCAACTGAAAAATCAGCAACAGAGCCTAAAAATGTACAAACGAAAACTCCGACAGAAAAGACAGGCGGATTGTTTACCGCCGCGGCCGATAACGAGACGACGCAACGTAAGTTTTTTATTTTCATGTAAAAGAGCTCCTAAACCGTCTTGATGTATGTGGTTTCAGAGTTTTGCTGATATTTGAATATAAATACATAATTGTTGTCGGCATATTCTGCCTCCCATTTTATAAGCGAGCGATGATGGCTTTCTAGTCAGTCTTTGATGAAATAATTCAATCTTTTAATATGATTGATGTTGAAGACGAAATTGACTTTTGTACTGATTCATCCCATTTATCAGAGTGCAAGGAATTCTGTCTGATCTACGTTGTTTCGAAATTTCCAAAATTGTCATCCCTCAGCTTGGAGATAAGTTCATTTGGTTGCTGTGTTAAAGGAAAATAGAGAATTAACTAAAGCCCATCTCAAATTTTTAATCATGGGAATCATTCAAAAAGAGTTTTTTTGCAAACATTTACTTGTTGCTGGTAAGATTCGGTGCAACTAATCGATAATAAGTCCTTTATTTTGCTTGTAACTAGTTTCGATTTTTTTATATTCAGTAGCCTTCTTGTTATCTCTATAAATTGACCTGCAAAAATGAGTTAAAAGTTAAGGAATAACTTGTCTATTCGATCTATGCTGTTGTCTTTCTAGTCTCAGGTTTTAGGGCCTAAGACAGCTAAATCTTTAGCGCTATCAAATCATCAAATTCGTTTCAAATACTTTCTTTGCAGGCTTCGTATGATTTGAACTATTGAAATAAGAAATTTGAAATAACAAAATATGAATTAGAAGATTACATTAAAGATATATGCGACACTTCTAGGCGCCCTTATCGAGCTAGATGGTACATGGTGCATGGTACTGGCAGGGTAAACACAATCCTTACTTGTTCCAAAAATCAAGTCTATAAATATGAAAAATTGTCATGTTAAGTTTAAAAAAATATTGCGTTATTTCATGATAATTTCTGTGATATTTTTTATAATTATGAAGGCTTTAGTTGATTATTATCATCATTATTATTTCATCCATTTTTTGTTGCTGCAATGAAAATAAGGAAATATTTGAGTACCATGTTAATCGATCAATAACATTAAAATCGAACAATTTTTCTCAAAGCCAAATCGAAAGCCGATGAAAAAAAAGCAACAACCAAACCCAAAGTTCTCAGCTTGTTTGATGATGATGATGCTGAGGAGGAGGATTGGTTTGACAGCATGAATTCGAACAAAAATCAGGCGTAAGTTGCAATGAGTTCGAACGATTTTTTACTTTGCCGGTTTGCATGAGGCGGCTGGTCCATTCGGGTGGATTGGCTGAATCTAGTGCGATGGGAAGGTCCCAGTCCGCCATCCGAGCCAACATTTTTTGCACCTGCGCAGGCGATTGCGGCCCCACGCAGCCAAACTGGCTCGCTGCATTTAAATGGGAAATTTCATCCCACCTGAGATGGACTCACCTTCTAAAGCACAGAGTTCACCTATCCGGGCTAGTTCACCTCTCATATATACATAATAAGATTTAACACAAGAATAAATTGTGATATCAGATCTTAGGTAAGGTGAGTCAGCCCAACTAAATGGGCCAGCCCGTCGCATGTAAACAGGCCCTGTAAATTTCACCATATTTATGAATCAAATTTTTAACAATCAATGATCCCGGCCTGTGCAAGAAATTATACCTGGCGTGCTTTGCGGCCATTATCTAGCGTTTGTGCTTTGAATACTCTTTGATGAAAAGACGTTTTCAGTTAGCCGGATAATGTTTCCGCCGTTTCATGCAATTTTAATATTATGGTTTTATCAAAAGAAGCCTTAGGGCTCATTTATTAAACCAGCTGTCTCAATTAGAAAAAATATATTCATATTCACCCCAAAACAGTGAGAGAAATTAGTCCAATTTTTATTACAATGTGACATATCTTAATCGTTATAAAATGTTTGTATGGATGAAAGTTGAGAACTTTTCTTTACCTGGAAAACAGACATCGCGGATCAGATGCTACTTAACTGGATTAAGAAAAACCCACATAAAAACACATGCTTACTGTTCGTATTGATGAGACTCTAGCACGGTAGATTCTGGTTTCACAATAGCCAGTTCAAGAGTCCTCACAAGACTCACAAGTTATTCAAGTAGCTACTATTTTTGGAGGCACAAATCAGTATTCAATTTTCTCTCGACAACCTCTCAGACAGTTTGTGATAGACCATAAATGCAGGGCTATCGGGCCTAGCCTCTGTATGCATCATAACTTGGGAAAACTTTTTAGTATTTCCGTATTTACCCATTGGGTCGTTGTCGGCCGGTCAGTCTCTTCAAAATAAGAAACCAAAGAAATTTTCAATTTTATTATCTATTACCAAAAATTATTTTCTATAAAAGATCTTGTTGGGTAATGTATGTCAACATTGGTGTTCGTCTTTCCAATTCTGTACAACGTTGCATTTAAGTAGATTGAACTGACTTAACTGCTTCATTGAATTCAATTTATTTCATTTCATATTTATTATGAGAAGATCGAAAAAAACAGTGGCTGTAAAGGGAATAGATTTGAGTTTTTTAAACCATGTTATTGCATGTGATTGGGAGTGAATCCATGTTCTCATATATTCATAGTGTCACCTGGCCAGAATGTTTTTGTTAACTTAAGCGTTTTAATTCTTATTTCGAAAATGAGTGTCCCGCAAGGCATATGGGGTAAATAGGAGTTGAAATATTTCAAGTTTCCTTGGCTATAATGACAATGAGTCAATTCCTGGAAGAATGCAGGAACTTGTCATTTTCTTCTTTTTATGGCAATATTTATTCAGCTTCTTTTATTAGGTTGGTTTTCAGACAACTGTGAAAATATTATTCCAAGGATCATTCAATGCACTAATGTTGTTGATTCATCTCCAGACAATCGTTTCAGATTTCATGTTTCAACATGCTACTTCCACCATTAAGGCCACGCCCTTTCTCAAAGCAACACAGCTTCACATTTAGCTGTCGTCCATCTTTGATGTTATAAACTGTGAAATGTGATCGGATCGATAACTTTAAAGTAGGCCCAAAATGGCCTGATCTTTGCCCGGTGCAGTATCATATAACCAAGGTTAATTAGTTTGCAATAAGTTACGTCAGACACATTTGCGATTATTGACTGACATTTTGCTGTTTTTACGATGCTACTTTTTCAGATAATAGTGCTATGTTTACTTTTGGCATCTTGTCTTTCCATCACACTGTCACAAGGCTGGGGCTATTTGAAAGCCTGCTAAAAGTGACATTTACTCCTTTGTGAGAAGTATTTCATGAAAACACTAGCCTCGATTTTTGCTCGAGTTTGAGAACATGCCTAAAATAAACTTAGATCCAACTAAGAACAAGCTAAAAACAAGCTGAGGCTAAAAAGCTTGTAGTTTATTCCTAACTGGCATATTGTTTTTCCTAAATTGTGTCATCATTTATATTCTACTTTTATAGTCTTTGATGGCTCCACCGGTAGTATTCTAAAATTGCATTTTGCTAAAAAACATGTAAAAGAGAGGTTAGAGTACAGAACAATTTTATAGTATTTTAGTCTCAAAAAAGAAGAAAAGTGTTAATAAAACCTCACATGACGCTAGAGCTAAAGGGGAACCCCTCCTGTCCATAATCGCAGGGGGGTCACTTCTTGCTTTTAAAGGGTGTTGGTAGTTTAGCCTTATGATAAATGCTTTTTTAGCAGCGAGTTTTGTCCTGCTTTTTTACTTGATCAAAACGTAATAAAGCGAGGTTTTTCAATTTCAGGCCCATCATTCAACCAAAAGATGACAAAAAGTCTGAGATTCCTAAGCAGACCAGTTCCCTTTTTACCGATTCACAGCCTAAAGAAGCAAAAGTACAGGCAGAGAAGGTTGGTCTTTTAAGTCATTTTTGAGTCCGGAAAGTAACCCAGCTAGGAATATAATTTGTTTTGCGAAAGAGAAGTTAAAGGAAGTTTTAGTTTATGCGAGACAGTTCAGCAAATGACTTAGATATAAAAATTGTTAATAAGTCGCTAGATCTTGAGGCACTCTATCCTGTGTCCAACATTTTAAAAGTTTTGGATCTGATAGCTCAATTTCATGCTCAACTTTGTCATATTAAAATTTCATAGAAATCAATCTAGGTGTTTTAGGGTTAGTTGCTTTGCAAGATAATTTCCCTTTCCTATGCATTGTACAACATCCACCCCCTATGACCCCCCTCTGACCCCTTCTCGCTTCCATATGCACCAATCTCCGGCATTTTAATGTTCTTGTTAACGATTTTTAATCCAATTCCAGCCTGCTCAAGCAAAGAAGCCGTCAAAATCGAAGAAAGTCGTTAGTTTATTTGACGATGAAGAGGATGAGTTATTTGGTTCCACATCAAGTTTGCCGCCTATTACCAAATCCGCAGCGTCAAAGAAGAAGGCAGCTGTGGAGGAGAACCTTCCTGAAAAAACTGAAAAAGAGGTTGAACAGAATAATGCTGAAAAAGGCAATGAAAATAAAATTATAAAAGAAAAAAAAAGTGACAGTTTAAATGTGAAATCGAAATCAAAAAGTCAAAGACCCCGTTCATTCATTGATGATGATAATAATGGACTATTTGGAGATGACCAAGATGATTTGTTTACAGCTCCAAGCAAGGTATTCCTTCTCAAGTTACCCCATCTTCACCAGAAATGCAAGATTTGCATGCTGGAAATTCTCTTCTCCCGCCTTATTATGGTTTCTAATAACAAATATCTAAAGCCTATAACTAAAAACCAAACGATATCGAAAAGGGACATCAATTCTGATTTTGATAAAAAGTTGGTAAATGTTCAACACCTAGCTTATTCGATTTTGGCATGTTGTCTGGATTTTTGTTTACATTTCACTTGATCCATTCTTTTAAATTGTCATACATTTTCCTGTAATCTTTGCCTTAATGATTTAATCTAGACATCCGATCTTCATATCAATGTTTGCATCGTTTTCCTTTGAATATGGCACCAGATCTCAGATAGATTATTTGAAAACATATCCACATAAAGTTCAGCCGTTTTTGATATACAATACATGTGGCACCTGCTTTTCTCTCACTGCATTTATCTTTTATCTGATAAAAAAACTACCAGCGATGCTTCGAGTTTACCAGAAGCATCGACTTCAGTTTATTGGCACTCTCTCGAATATCTAGCAAACTTTAATCTGCATCACTGCATAACTCTGAAGTGTATCGCTATCAGGCGCCTCCTCTTTCTGTGACGTTAACAGTAATTCATCGCCAAACATTTCTCCGGCCTAATGTGTTGAATTTGATAAGGCCTTCCTCAATAACCCACGAAAAGGGCATGGTCGGACGTGGCATTATTTCTATTGCCTTGCGTAACTGCCCGTTCAGCTGCCAGCCATGTTTCCAGACCGATTGATAATCTATGATCTATGATAAATACATTTGTAGCTTTTAATGAAGAACCCAGTCAATTATGTATCCACAAACATGGTCCTTTTCTCATCCTCCTTGCCTATGTTTGAAAGGTTTACTCCTTGATCGTCACGCGATAGTCCCCCTCTCAATTCAGACTGATTTGTTGCTGACATCTGCCTTTAATACGAAAGCTTATGACAACAATAACATTTTTAACAATTTGTCTGCCTTTGCAATTTTGAAAGGGATCGTGATAAACATTGCGTTCTTACGAAGAAACATTCCATTTCGTTTCGATATTAGATCTTTTCAATGATTCCATTCTAGAAACCACCAGCTCAAACAGAAAGTGCAGCAGCGAAGAAAAAACCCAAGAAATCAGGTGTTTCGTTCCTAGACGGGGATGATGATGATGACGATAATGATTTCTTTGGCGTTTCATCACAATCTGCTACGAATCAAGAAGCTAAAACTGAGCCAAAACAAACAGAAAAAAGCGAAGAGAAATGGAAAGTTGAGATGTCAGCGAACCAGGAAACCACTCGTCAAAATTCAGATGAGCAGAAAAAAGCAAACAAAACAGAACCAAAGGGCATCTTTGGTGATGATGTTGATGAGGATGTTGATCTGTTTCAAGATATTGGTTCATCAAATGAGAAAAAGGTACCAAATGTAAACGCATTTTGTAAGAAACTCAGGAGGCAGATGATTGGACGCTGTTTGGTCAAATTAAGTTACCAATCATGCGCAGTTCTCACGTGGTTTGCGCGCCTCAGCTATTGTTGTTTTCATATGCTTTTGTTGTTGTTGTTTGACATCAAAATTTATTCGAAATGGATTCATTAATGGCTAAGCCCTGAATGCAATTTTTGGGTTTAATAAATGTTGCTCTGCTGTAACTAAATGAATCGTTTAAGTTTTGTTTAGCTCCAACTGTCAACAGGGGCGCGCTCATTTTCTTCAGCTGGAATAAACATGGGGGCACTAGATGAAGGACTATTTTAAGGAAGGGACCATTAGACAGGGGTTTCCTGTTCAACAGGGGTCTCCTTTTCAACATAGGTTTCCCTTGTAATAGAAATTGTCCATAGATGAGATTATTGTGATTTGCTGCGTTGTATATGTGCAAACAGGGTTTCAACATAAAATTCAACCTTTTGTGCAATGCCAAAAGTCTAAATCAATGGTGCTGATTAATACTTTGCTCTTTTTTTTAAAGGGATCGGATGTCCAAACGTCAAGGGAACCTGAACAATCAGCAACAGCAGATGGAAACGAGATTGACACGAAACAGAAACCGAAGAAACTTGCTGGTGCCGTTTCTTTATTTGGTGGAATTAATCCTCTTGCTGCTAAGAAAAATCTTCGATCTGCGAGTAAAGAGGAAGCCAAATGTAGGTTTGATGTTACTGACTAATTTTGTTATGAAATTAGAGGGTCTTGTCCGCAAAGACTGACGTATATTTTAGAGGGGTTGCACCTCCAGTCTTAAACACATCTGCTGGGTTGGGTGGGATTTAACTGGATCACGAAAAACGTTTTAGACAAAATCTTCCTTGGACTATGATCTATTTCAGACATAGCAGATGAATCTAGAATTATCTGCTTAAGATTTGCGCAGAAATATTCGTACCGTCAAATGTTACCGTCAAAGCCGGTTTTGAATTTTATCAACTTTATCATCTGAAAACATTGGACAATAATTCTGTTTTCAGGCTTCTTTAGTCCCAATGTCAACAACCTTGAATGGTTTGTTTTGAAAATAGCTCAGCTATGATTCAAATCATTAGGCCATGCTAATTTTAGATGATATATCTCACTCAAAATTTGTGATCAGCTGAATTTTGGTGATTTTAATGAACCGATATTAATCTATACATCCAAACTGCTTCATCTTTGTTGATTTTTGCCAGAGCATTAACGTCAGTCTTAATTCGAAATCATGAACGCAGTTAATCTTTTTTTTGATAATTTTCTTTCAAGATTTTTCAAAATCGAGTTGAAAGCAAAGGTCGATTCCGTGCAGTTGAAAGGCTGATTCTTAAAAGTAGTTAAACAGTTGAACAAGTGCTTTCCATAAAACAGAAACCTAATCACGTGAACAAGCCAAGCTCATTTTTGCGATAAGGAAACGTGATTGGCTGTCTATTTTTAGCAATTCAGCCCCATTGTTTGTGACTTATTCATCGCGTGTGCAAAAACGATTGCTTTTCGCCATCAATGTCTATTTTCCGTTACCAGCACCCGTTAAAGATATCGTTGGAGATAATGATCTGTTTTCGAACACGTCTTCAAAACAAAACACGCAACCTGCAGCTGCGCAGGCACCTGCTCCTTCGCATTCATCAAAGGTCGGTACTCTTTTGTGTTCCCACATTGCCTCATGTGTAGTCTTTTCTGTAGCCTGCTTCGCAGTAAGACGTTGCCCGTATGATGATGAAAAAGGCCAAAACAAGCTTTGATAATATATTTATTTTCAATGAAATTGCTAATTACATTTCTTTTTTATTATTTAAGCCGTGTTCTATCCCTCAGTTCTCAGTGCCATTTCTCACGGGGATCGATATATTTTTCCTGTGATTGACTTTCTTTGTCTTTTGTATGTATTCTTTTCTTCAGCATTATATACTTCATTATTTCTTATATACATTTTCTCATGTTTGCTGCAAATTAGTGGTTTTTGCTCTCCCCGGTTTTTTTTAAAGATTTGTTTCTTCACATTCTCTCTCGCACTTGGTACTTGACTCCAGAGCCCGTTAAAGCGTCTTAGTAACTTTAGCAACCAATGTGAAAAACAATTTGTCAGTGATTTGTATTAAATTCGTACGCTGCTTAGATTCAATTGAAATCAAGTGAAATGAAGTCCAAAAATAACTAAAAGAGCGGGGGTTTTCAAGTGTGGAGAAATTTGTCGAAGTAACAGTCATTTTGAGAAAAATCTAAAATGCAACCGATCATTTTTAACAAAAATTTCTAGCAGCACGCTAATGATCCCCGATTTTTAAAAAAGGGGTTAATGATATTACAAAACAACCCAGAAACTGTTTGTTTTGTTTTCGAGTTAATTGTTTTCATCCATTCTGATACTAAATGGAAAGGATAATGATTAAATGTGATTAATGCAAATGCTGCTTAGCTCGTTTTGTGTCCATTGAATGGAAGAAAAGAAAATAAAAAGTTTTGATATGGAAATGTGAAAATAGGAAATCAAAAAAAAATTAAGGATTTTCTCCTTAACTAATAGTTTTTTGTATTTTCTAACGTCAATTTAATTCTCGTGAAGTAAGCCTAAACTAGGTTTTTTATTTAGCAATTGCTTCAAGCCCGTCGTTAATGATAAATTATTGTAATAATTGTACAGTTTTCTGTTAATTTGAAACAGGTCGAAGAGGAAGAAGTTAGGCCACCTAAAGAAGCAACAGATGGGCCCAAGAAAGAAGACGCGAGAAAAATAGTAGGCAGTTTTAATTGTTACATAATTATTGCTTTGAGGGTGGATTTTTTTAGTGGGATAAAAGTATCAAAAAGATGTACCTTCGTCAATGGATATTGTTGTGTTTTTATTCCTATCCTATTCTTTGATAATTAGCAGAAATTAAGAGAGAGCAGAAATTGAAAATTTATCAATGATCAGGAAATCTGCAATTGCAAATGATTGATATCTTTAAAGCAAAATTAATATAAAGCAAACTTTCATGAGCAGTATTCTAAAAAACAGACGTTCTAATTGAAGACAAAAAGTCGTTGCAATTGCTAAATGCAAAAAAGATTTCATTAAAATTTTGGAAATATAACCCGAGATCTTACAAATTGAATCTCGTCTGAGTCAAACGTCAGTCCTAATTATAAGTTTTATTTAGGCAGAAGTATATTAGTCTGCTTATCGAACAATTTCAGTTAATCGTCATGTTTTGACTGTCTTGGTCTTGATGGGGATTTAATGGTTTACATAACACATCTACGTCTGATATTCCATAAAGTCACGATGTCTTAATCCAGAACATACAGTAAGCTGTGCGGCTGTAATTTTTTTAATGTTAACAAAAAGATGTATTTTGCATCTCACTCATAACTCTCACGGTTTTAATGTAACAACAATTTTTTCCTTTTCCATGCTGCATTCAGGCAATGATTATTTCATCGATTTTAGGGCATATAAAATTTTAAAAATGGGTTCAAATCTAAGTGGACGATTTTATTATTCATCTTTTTTTGTTTTATTTCAGCCAAAAATTGTATTCGATCCAGCTACGTTAGTCCCTGGAGCGAAGCCTCCGCAGCGTCTTGTTGAGCCGCCTCCGGTATCATTTGATGATCCTGCTCCAGTACAAACCTTGACCAATCCAAATAAGGTGAGATCAAATGATCGTTATTACATTTTTTTATTGTATATGATTTGGAACTTCTACAATCGAAATAAGATTACATCACTAATAAATCCTCTTAACTTTGGGCGTTTTCCTTTGAAGGTATTAGATTATGAGACATTTTCAGTTGTATTTAACTGCGACTACATAGCGTAACTTGATCTCGGCCTGTGTCGAAATTTGTTTTGAAACCAAATCAGACGATGGATTAGAATTTCAGCAATGCTTATCCCGACCTGCGTTGCTTTGGAGTGCCTTATATTTTGTTATGGCTCCTCCTGTACCTTTTGGGACTCTCACCGTTCGTGTGACAGTAATGTTGTCAAAGTCTGTCACTGATTATGCTGTTGTCAATGTTGTGTATTGAAATTTCGCTCTCTAGGATATTTATGTGTGGAGGAGGGCTTGCATGTCTCCATAATGCGATAGGTTAGTTGTTTTAAACAGCGTATTGCCAAAATTGCTTCTCAGATAACAATGCCTCTAATAAGAGTGCTTGTTTTTGACAGGACCGTGCAAAAATACAGAAAAAACGCCGCCCACCCTCAAGACAATTGAGACAAGGTCAAATTTCTACAGAACAAAACGCAGCAACTGCTATCAATGTGCCAGGAACGATTTTGGAAAACAAAAGCACTGCTCATGCTACAAAAGCAGCAACTCCAACAGTAGAACATAAACAAGAAGTTAAAAGGAGTATTACAGCTACAGAGAAACCATCTGAAGAAAAAAATAGAAAAGCGTTGAAAGCAGAAGATATATTTTCAGATGATGATGATGATTTATTCTCGCCCAAAAAGACATCTTCTTCGGCCAAGAAGGAAGACAAAAAACCTAGAAATTTTTCAGAAGAATCTATTACAACAAATAAACAATTACCTGATAATGATATCGTAACGAAAACGGTGGAAAAGGAGAAAAAAGACCACGCTGATTTATTTTTAGAGAATACGAATGATGGAGATGATATGTTCAGTGTAAAGAAGGATTTAGCGAGCACTGAGAGGAAACAGGAAGGGGATGTAGGTGAGGTCGAAGACGATAATAGCGTGAAAATTAAAGAGAATGTAAAATCGGAAATGATTGAGGGGATTGCCCCATCGCGATCGAAAGATCTAAAGGAGAAAGAAGCAAAGTATGGAAAGGATTCTGAAGAAGAAGATTTATTTAAATCACCAGAAAAGAAAGAGAAGGCGACAGTGGAAGTTAACAAAGAAATAGAAGAAGGAAAGGAAAAGGAGGAAGAAGAAGTAGTAAAAGTGAAGAAGAAGAAGAAGGAAAAAGCAAACATTTTTGATCAGGTATTTTTTTGTAGCAATATACTGCAATGCAATTTCTTGTTTGTCATTTGTCTTTGCAATGTGATATTTCCTTAATTTGCTACATAAACTAACGAAGGGAACTTTATAAAATTATAAATGGACCATTATATTCTGGGGCAAACATTTATACTAATGGATAGTCTTTTATGATTTTGTAATAAGGAAGCCGAAGACGATCTGTTTGGCAATAAAAGCAAGAAGAAGGAAGACAAACCGGAAGGTGCGAAAAAGACAAAAAAGGCATCGAAAATTGTGACAGATGAAGATTTATTTGGAGAACATGATTCAATCTTCGATGTTCCTTCGAAGACGAAAGAAAAGAAAAAGAAGAAAGGAGACAGCGGAAAAGACATTTTAAACTCAAAAGAAGATGGTGAGTTTTTTTACTTTATCATCAATGATCGCCTCAGGATGTGTTGATAATTTTGGGATGAACCTGGAACCACTGCATGTGACAATTCTTCGAAAGTGGAAAGTGTGTCGTTGATACAAGGGAAATATTGCTGTCCCAGGACCGGCATCTGGAAGAGTAGTGATTGAAACATGTTGCAATACAACGCAACAACCAAACTGTATTCTGTAACTTTGGTCTCTCCCTCTTAGGATTGGATTTCTTTTGAGCCTTGTTGAAAACAAAATCCCTGGATTATTCTAACAGAGCTGTTAAAAATTCATTAGGTGGTAAGAAATATAAAATAATATCACAACCTACATGCATTTGAATTCCTTTGGGAATGCTTTTCGCAGTATTTTTACAAGATGGGATTATGAACTAGCATTTATCAACACACGCAATTTTTGTTAACGAATTTTTGTCAAATATGATGAATTCGACAACATTAATGTCACGCATGAGTGATTCTACCCTGAGATGCGTTGATTTTGCAAATGACTTTCAGGCGCCGTTTGTTGTAAATTTTTTGTTTGATTTTGTTTTAAACAGAACATCTGCCAGACCTTTTTGAATTCACCAAATTGTCATTTTCAAAGTTTTAGACATCTACTGATTGTTCTACAAGTAAATCGTCATTTGACTTAATAGATCATTTGCATAAGACCCTATTAATATTTAAGGTCATGTCTGGTTAAATATAATTCTGAATTTCTTTGAAACATTCCCCCACTTGTGTATTTCTCTATTAAAAATTAAAGAAATGCGGCAGCTTGGCTTATTTTTAAGAGCCTCGCACGGTGAATGCAGTCTTTCGGGCATGAGTCATACTCAGAACTTCACTCCGCAAACCGTTTGGTCAACCAATCTGTCCATCTTCCTTCGACAAAGCCTGGTTTTCAAATGAAAGCAGAGAGTTGCAGGGATAGCAACAAAAAGTGCCTTGCAGACGGAATCCGTCTCCCTAGGTCTATGACACTCGTCGATTCATGCTTTAGTGAAACACACTTGCAACACATTGCTACAAGTGGAAACCGTTTTCTAATGTCTTCCAATACATTGCAACCTTGAATCTTGCAACAATTTTTGTTGTTTGCAATATTCTGCAACATTGAACCATGACTTGGAAACCAAATTTTGTGAACACTTGACGAAACAGACCTTACATTTGGAAGTTTTTTGTTCTGCCATGTGACCACTCCTTTCACTTGCAATGTATGCGGACAAACCAGATCTTTTGTACTTTCTTGTTGCGTTATGTTGCGTTACGCATGTTACGCACTTTCCGGTCTGTTGCGCACGCGCTGGTTGGATAGTTAAATAGCCGAAAGGGAGGCTTTATGCCTTACCGTGTTCCTTGGAAACAGATAAGTTTGAAAATCTTTGGAGGATTAGGAAACATTCCAAATAAATGCGTTATAATCAAGGTAAACTACGTTGGCCATTTTTCTCAATTAAATCTTATGATAAAAAGCATGATGATAATGGCGATTCTCTCACTGGATATGCAAGTCGCTGATCAGTGAACAGTCCATACCCATTTCTGCGAACGTCATATATGGAATATGCAAAACTTCAATTCTTTGCGTTTTCATATTATCTTAAATCATAGGCTCTGATAATATATTCAACTGGTTCTGATAAGTCAGCATGCCATTCGTTTTGGCACAAAGCAACGAGTCGCTCCTGTGGCCATCTCAGCCATGCTGCCTAAACAGTTGTGTAGCTGCAAGAAAGTGCTTACCGTAATTGGCAAATGAATAATCAAATAAACAAGTAATAAACGAACAAGCTCAGTAACCAGCGCCGAACGTGCGCTCCCCATGACATGAATGTTTTGGGCCTAAATGGCTCAAAAGATCTTGGAAGCATAGATAAAAGGTTTAGTTTTAGAGAACAATGCTAACCCATGATTAAGCTAATGTGGAGAGGTCAGGGCCGAAGCCAATGGGGGGCACAAACTGTTATTTTCTCGGAAACCCGATTTAAACAATAGATTAAACAATGGATCTATGTTTTTGCAGTCAATTGTCGGAAATTTCGTCTTTCTTGCCCCCCTGATCGGAGATGTCTGGATTCGGCCCTGGGAGAGGTCCGTTTTTGAAAAAGTTGAATAAACCAAAGAATCTTGGTCAGGTTTTTGAAACCAATCATATGTAGGCAAGTTGCGAGTGTTTTGTTTACAAATGATCCTATGTTATATCACGAACCCGAAAAGAGTACCTAAATCAGGTATCCGAACCCAGGTGCCCGAACCCAGGTGCCCATTCTCAGGTGGTCTCATTCTTTCTCTTCCTCAGTTCCCGTAAAGAACACAGACTAAGAGAGTCAGATTTTCATATTGTTTAAGAATTTTTGTTGTTTTTACCGAGCGATCTTGGATTTAGTAATCTATCTATAGGAGATGCTGATTGCTTTTATTCCTAACCCAAATTAAATCATATTTTTGAAATTGGTTTGCAATTAAAAATAATCGAGAATCTGTTGTCTGAGCAGGAACAATTGTTTGCAATTATGGTATTTAAGTTATTTGTAAAATGTGCCAAAAATTGCCACAAGAGACACATTTTGGGACTATCGTTGCAGCAAACAATTCGGTTGCCAACTCGAATCTTATTACCTCTCTATTTGTCTTTATCTACTCTTTTTTTTCTATTAAATCTATTTTTTATTTATTCTGGCACGGTTTTTTCAATCATGGTTGAAATCAACTGAAATCATGGTTGTTTGCAACGAGCCTCTCAGATGAAACTATTGTGAAAGAAAATATGACTGCACTTAAATACGCATACGCAGCTGGGGCTGGAATCAGTTAAGCATTCAGCCTGCAGTGAGCAATTTAAGAGCCTGCACTGAGCAAGTTTTAAGCAAATATAAAGTATTTAACTGTTGTTAATCTGTATCTTTTATCATAGATCAATCTTTTCAATATGGGCCGTTTGTCATAGTATGTTTTCTAGATATATCAAATTTTGGAATACGCTCAAATAGGATGGAAATCTTTCACTTCGGGTGGAAATAGTCTAGCAAATTTTAAGTACGTTATAGAGCTGAAATCTGAGAAATGTCTAGCTGCTTTTGAGGCTGATATTTTTTAGCTTTTTTGTCTGAAATGTCAGAGGATTCAAACAGGTTCCTACTTCCTCCAGCTATAAATAAATTGTGTTCTCATCAATCTTTGACCATCCGTATTTGATTTTACAGATTGATTTTCGTTCCCCTTTTTATTAAAATTATGGTTATGTGGGGAGTGTCGGACATTGATTTTACTGCGCGTACATTTGTTTTCATTTCTTCATCAATAAAATTCAAGATTTTACAATAAGATTTGGAATTTTAGGCCAGAGAAAGGGGAAGTGTTATTTTTGAAATCTGATTTCTGTAATGTGATCAGGGTTGAAAACTTTAAACCTGTTAATAAGACAGAGTTTTAGATTTAGCTTCCTCTTGGCAAGAGTTTGCAGAATTATTGGTCGTTACTGCGAATCCAGGCTTGTTAATAACACGGTCACTTAAAACCTGAACCGTACAATGTCATATCAGCCTTCTAGAAATGGGTAATTTGAGCTTATTTATCGATGAGGGAAACTATGAACTGCGGCGTTTACATGCCCTGACTTGAAATTATTTGTTGGGTCATGAGGAAGAAAACAAGAATGAGCATGGACGTGTTACTTTGATTTTGTAATTAACACTGCAGCATTCGTCCTCCTTCCAAGTTAGGAGTCTTCTCTCGTTAAATCATTTTCCTTTTCTAATTATTACGTCTGATATACATTTTTCATAAGAAAATTTTCACAAGTAAATTAAGTCTCATATTCGGGGCTCCGATAATTTTCCTTTCTTAACATTTTACTTGGGTCCTTCACAAAATTAAAGTGACATTTTCATGCCTTTTGAACTAGATGTATTTGAGTAATTAGTGATTCATTTTCATAATAGCTATACATCCTTCATAGATTCTTAGGGTATCTCTACTTGAGTCAAAAAGGTACCTCCTTATATATGAAAAATGTTATGTTTACCGTCTAAGATTTCGTAGAATATCCAGGCCCTGCAAAAATTTTAATTCTTGCAACAAAATCTTCTGGCGTCACTTCTAGGGCGGGGGGGGGGGGGCATTGAAATGACTCCCCAAGACCAAGCTTTTGAGCTCTTGCCGTGTATATATCTCCACCAATCGGTTTTATTTTCATTTTCTTTTTCGTTTCATTTTAATATTTTCTTCCCAGGGTTACAATCCAGTTAAGACTACTATTTATAAAAACTTTTTATTAGAATCTATTTGCGTAGGTTCTATGGTTATAAGTTTACGATTCTTAACAGTTATCAAAAACGTTAATTACAAAGAATAAAGAAAAGTAAAACAAAACATTCCGTGAATTTTTCAATGATCAGCTTTTTAATTTTGGTTTCAAATCACTTAGTCGAAGGAATCTTTGTCGATTTGTTTCACATTTCGGCTTGTATGAGTCTTGTACAAGGATGAGCTGTTCTCATTTTTGGCAATTTTAGGCTGCAATTTGTGCCACAGATTCGTCTTTTATTTTTTTTCAAATTTTGACAAGGTACAGAATGATTATTGCCAAGCTACTTTGTTTGGAGCTGCCATTAACCGTTGGTGTCATTTAAGGCTTTATTTTGGTGAATTGGGTCCACTATTGTCCCGTGAAATTCACTTGTGCCCTCCCAAAGCCGTACAAATTTCCTATTTTGTTTTAAGTGTGCCATGCAGCGGTCATTCTTAAAATTTTGAGGGTCAGTCACCCGTAGCTCACTCAAATAGCCCCGGTGCATTGCATGGGTTTAACATCCTTTGGCTGTTTCAAGTCTGCATTGGAGGCAATTTTAATTTCTAATTACAATTACACTTAAACCCCACTTTCCTCTCTCTTTCTTTCTCTTCTCCCAAGGTAGGCTACAGACCGCGCGATGTTTGTTGCTCAAAATGGGCTTCGTTGTGGCGGTGAAAAATGTTCGTTGCTTTGACGAGCATGTAAACAGAGGGCTTTGTAGCTAAGTCCTGATATTTGATATCTTGGTTATCACATGAAAATATTTTGTAATTTCAAGTATCAAATATCAACGATTTGTTTCAAAATATTTACGTTTCTCGGCGTGCAATCACATGGCACCTTTGATGGTTTGCAGTTAAGGAGACTTTGCCCGTTCCTGGATGTCGCCCACAGCACACAAAAACATAAGATTCCCAATCCCAATCATGTGATTTGTAATGAAAATCAGCTTCAAACCCAACAGCCATACGCGCAAGCCAGGGCTTGTTCGATCAGGTTATTAGGCCGCATAGTTTTGGCTTTGATTACGTCTTACGGCGATAACTTGTTTGGATGAAGCGTTGTCTTCAAATCATATATCCCCTTCCTAGTCATTGTCTGTTAATATGAGGATAATTTCTTATCATTAAATTTATATCCGTGATTAGAAGCAAGCAGAATCTTGTATGTCTTGCGGCTTAGGTTCATCTTAACCTTCAGAGACCCCATAGAAATCAATAAATCGTTTAATGCACTCCTACTAAGAATTGCCTCATAAAGATAGGGATAAACAAAAACGTAAAGAAGTTTGGTAGGGAGGGAGGTTCCGTGTAAAACGATGTGAGAAAAGATACAGGAGAGATACTATGGAGGTGGAAATAAAAGAAAAAGAATCTTTAGATTAAGGTAACAAAAACGGTGAGAAAACAATATCATTCCAGTTAGCCTGTGTCACAGACTGTGAAACTCGAAAAATTGAGGTTGCAGTACCCAAAGTAACTCGTTAACTATAAATACGTATATTAATGTTGATTAAATGATTTATTCAAAGAATAAGTAAACTGCAACATAAACTGCTTTTACTGAACCGATGTTATTGGCAAGAGAAGCTCCAAACTTGTCAGGGGGGCAGTGCCCCTCCTGACCTTAAAATCGGTACCCGCATCTTGTTAAGTGACTAACTCTACCCTGGCTATATTCTTCTGGCCTGTTTTTCCCCAAGCTGATAGTAAGCAGCGGTTTTCTTAGAATCGTATCTTCTATGGAGCAACATTACCTTTGAAAGCAATAGTCTGGTATACTTGCTTTGGTAACAAGGTGATGCCCTGTCTATGCTGTTGTTGTTACGCTAAATTCGTTGCTTTATTCATGTGCTTAACATGTATTAAAATATAATATGTATCGTGGTTATTAAGAAAGGTCTATCTTCTTTATCAGATATTTTTGCATCAGGAGGAAGCGAAAAAAAGACGAAAACGAAGAAGAAGACGGATAAAGTTGCAAAGAGCAAAACAAGCAAGAAACAAATAAATGAGACCGATAGCACGCCTAATATATTTGAAGACCCATTAAATGCCCTAGGGGGCGACTAATTTAGAAGTAAGTAAATAGCTTTGCCAATTTGATTAATTAGATTATCTAATGACCGGAATGATTAAGGAAATTTATTTTTATTGATTAGATATCAACATTCCTTCAAATTGTCTGAAAATATTTCAAAGAAAATGCGGAAGCAATCTTTTCTCCACGTCATAACCGATATAGTTCTTGGAAAATTCCTCTTTTGTTATTACCAGAATGTTTGAAGATGTAGTTGATTGATGTTTATGGTACTCTGAAGCTTTCCCAAAAATAGCAATTTTCCGGTAATTTTTATCAAATCATGTCACAAATTTAATTTGTATAGAAATCGAGAATATCAGTTTGAATGTCAATTTGTTTGTTCTTACCCAAAATTATCAAATAATTGTTAAATATCATCGATCTGATGGGCCCAAAATCATCTGATGCATATCTCCATATGGTCGGTTTAGGAGTAACTTTTTGGATCATTGAGATGATAATTGATAATCTCTAGGGTATCTCAACTAGTACAGTGAAAGAGGGGGTTTAAGCCAAAAGTATGCAGCCATTGTATCTTGATTATCCTCCGTTTCTGTTGTTGCAAACGAGCGAGAGATGAATTTAACAAACAAAAGCGTACCTTATCTATTGATGACGACATACATTTCCAGAGCTTGCCCCACACTGGTCACCAAAACAAATATCCATTAATTTGATCCATATTTGGCTCAACTGCCGCTTATTATAACCCTTATTTGTTACAAGAAGTGAAATGCTATCTCATTTTATTTACTGCACTCCTTCCAAAGCCTCAACTTACCCAGCCTCGTTTTCCAACCCCTCTTTCCTATTTAGGATCATTGCTATTAGCATGTTGAATGCCTTGTTTCTCGCTGTTCGTAAGTACCTCGCTGTCTAGGCAGTTGATTGTTTTTTTTGTAGAAATAAAACCATATGAAAACATATTAATAAATGCCTTACAATCCGGGAAAATGATTGTTAATATGAATTTGAATCTATTCTGTTAGTAAAGGGACATTACAAAGACGTTTATAATAATAAAGTTTTGTATGATATTATGGTGCATAACTTAGTTTTAAGGTTATTCTCACCGGACTGAATAATCGTTATATTTTTTCAACATTCTTTTCTCCGCCTTGAAAGCAATCCAATAACCAGGTTTCCTGGTAAACATAACTGTTTATTCTACGTTGTAGCATTTTTTCAAAAAGATCGTGATATTTGCAATGTCACCACAGCCAAACATTCTGAAGGCAAGATTACACGTTTATTCCTTATAAGACCAACCTTTATAAGAAACATCAGGCTGAGATTTGCCTAAGCCATGAGAAAAACATATTAAGCAAAGCGAGCTGTAAATCACCAAAACTTAAGAAATAAAGTACCAACAACAATTGAAACATAGCAACAAAGTAACAAAAGACAATGAAAATTGTGGAAAAACAGTATCAAGATTACCTTTTCAAATTTGAATTGCAGTACACAAATGGAAAACATACTAAGAAAAACCTGATTTTGAAATTATATGGAAAAACAAGAAACGCTTGGCTCGAAACAAGAGCCAAATATTTTTAATTAAAAAAGAGTAGCGATTCTACCACCACCCCAACCCTTCTAATCCCCAAGATGTTGCGTTGAAATGCAATACAATTTTACAGGATGTAAAATGGTTTTGTTATTTGGTAAGAAAAATTTCTACATGCTATTCGATACCAGTAAAATAAGCTCTGGTGGCCACCATGTCCCTTTTTTAAATTAATGGGAAAGCTGTTTTTTTGTGAGTGGTTAGCCATGGAGGTTATACTACAGATGTAAAACTATGGCATTGATAAAAAGGAAAGTTCTATGAATACTATGCTCGAGAAAATGGGTTTAACACAAGTCGGAAAATACCTGGTTCCTTTTAACACTGGAAGAGATAAACTGGCCTGAAAATAGGCCCCCATAAATGTTTCAAATATTGTGATGAAACCTTTTAACTTTGGGGTTCATTCCCTCGGGTTTAATTTCATCCTTCCTTTCCTAGAGAAGGTTTTTTTACAGGAAGCCCCGAGCCCAAGAAACCGACGCTTTACATCAATCAAACCAAAAGTTCTCGAGCCGATCCTATTTCAAAAAGACCTTTTATGCAGTAAATAGGATGTTGAAATAAGCTGAGCTCTCTTGCCACAGACATTGATAGCAATATCCGTTTTGGAATGTTCAGTATTTGGCGAGTACTAAGCTACGATTCTCAAATAGTTAAATATTCATGACTTAGTTGTGTTATGGTCAAAGGTAGTGTCAAATAACCCGGCTTTCGCATGGCCTTTCTTTAAACGAAACTTTAATCTTGTCAGATACCATAAGTTATATATATTTTGCATAATCCTCTTGAATCGTAAATTAACAGTAAATGAATATGCAATATCAACAAGCTGCAGAAACCAAAAGAAGCTAGAAAAGTTTTCTTAAGCTTGGCCAATCTTTTCTCTGGACCAGGGGTAGCGCCAGGATTTGCCCGACGAGGGGGCTACAGCCCCCCAGCCCCCCTCTGGCGCCACCCCTGCTCTTGACAAATTTACTCTAATTCCTTTTGCGTTCCTGGCACTTGGCGTTGTTCCTTATATCTATTTTCACATTTTCTGCAGAAACTCCAGCATAAAGATATTTATTGCGAAACAAGAAAATTCCCCTGTGTGGGTATCGCTCAATAGAAGAATGCTTTTGATAAAATATTATTAATTTTCTCAATATGCCCCCATGCGACTATGACCCCCTCACCCAAAAAACCTTCAGGTAAGAAGTTCTACCCTTTTTGGTTTTAACATTTTTCATACTAATACAATGGGAGAAACTTTTCTGACCATAGAGAAGGGCTTTTTTTCGAAACTAGTATTTTATTCAAAATCTGGTGCTTTTTGGGGGCAGCTCCACCCAACCCCGAATAAGTTCCGTTTCTGCTCCAAATTATGATTTCTTAGAAACAGTTGCGCAGTGATTTGTCACATGGGTTGTATGTTATAATGGACTTTGAAATCCCTTTGTTGAATCGTTGGTCACCCTTTGATTTGGGCGTCGCACATTCCAAAGGCCTTATTTTGGTTTTTGCATATATAAAGTAGCTGACCAAAGCAATTTCACTTTCAGTGGAATTCACGAGGGCTCATCACATGACTCATGTGACCAAAAGAGGATTCTAATTACCAAAACCAAAACCAAGTTATGTTGACTTTTAACGTGACAAATTTTCCTCGCACCGTAATTTTGCTGCGGCAAAAGCTTTTTCCCACTATCAATCAAAGGTTTATCATTCAGTAGGAGAAGTATAGAATGATATAAAGTAAGGCTGAACAGAAATATTTTCAGTTGCTGAGTTCTGATGTCAACTTCGTTTTCCAAATTTGCAAAATCTTGCAAACCCTAATATCCTAAAAGCAACAACTCCTAAGCATTTCCTTGTGCCATCCATGATTTTTAAAGAAAATGGTTTTTACATTTGATATTTGCAGCTTCCAAGAATGACAACCAATATCATAAAGATATTATTATAGTGCAATTTAGTTTCCATTAAGACTCAACCCTTCCCGAAGACGCTGTCTATTTTTCAGATGAATCAAAGTGGCCTATGGCAGCAAAAAAATATAACCTTGTTTTGGCTTGTTGCAACAAAGTTGCTTCACAAAGGCCGCTATTTGAGACGCAGTCGCAACTGGAGGTTCGTTTTGGAAAACTGTGCAAGTTTCCAAATATTCGTCTAAAATGCCAAAACATTGCTGCTCGGTGAAATATCCCCAAAAAACACACTTACGAAAATTTTTTTTGTTTACAGTTGCAGAAGAACAATGAAAGGTCATGAGCATGTCCCGCCAAATCCACGTTGCTCTTCTCTGATTGGCTCTTTCATTCTCATTCATTCATTCAACATAACAGCTTCCATACTGAATCAGCAGCCAATCAGATGGCACGGTTTTGAATCTCTGTAAACAATGCATTTATGCCTGTTGTCCAATCAGAATGCAAGCTTTTGTTACTAAGGCAGCCAATCAACGTTAAGCGTACCCATTGTTCTTTGGTATGCAAATTGTACACAGCTTATTCATAAACCTCGTGGCGAGAAAATTTTTCAAAGATTTACTACAAACACAAATTTGTAGTAAGAATTTTTCCTGAAAAATCGCAGACCCGCCCATACTGTTTTGAATAAACATACAGTTTTGCTTCGATCCTATAAGCTTCCTGGAGAGTTTTTATTCGAATATGGAAGATAATTACAATGATGATAGTGATTCCATCGCTGATCAAAGAACGAAAAAGTTTCGCTCACTTTCAACTTCATCATCAGAATCCGTCGATTTCGAGTCAACACAACAAAGATTAGGCGATCTAGAACTCGACACAGTTAAAGAGTTATTTCAACGATATGACCTAGCTGAAGGCGATAATATACCCTGCTGCATTTGTGGTAAGTGTTTTTCAAGCCTATTTTACTGTAATGTAGGTGTGGAATTTTTTACAGGTTTTTATAGTTTCGAGGAAAGACTTTTTGTTTGAGGTCTTTCATGCTGGTGGATGTTAACTGAAACGTGTTCATTGTTCAATACAGCAACATGAGAATTGTTTTATGACCTATTGTAGCTAACTTTTTCATTGCATTTATCGAAATCAACTCATTATATTATCGTTTGGGTTTTCCCTGATTATTTTTTTGATTTTACGGCCTTTAAGGAAGACGGAAGATAACAAGGTTTTGTTCAATATTTCATAATTAATGCTTAAAAACCGATGAAAAGTTAATGCAAAGTTTTCATTGTACTGTTGGAAACATATTTTCTTTATAAAGAGCGTAATTTTTGCATACGAAGCAAAAAGTTTTGCTGCCTTTGAGAAATATTTTTACATTTGTTATCTTTGCGTGGCAGCTGAAATCTGACACACTGGTTTTGTTTTGCATAATTTTTCATTAGATGTTCGCCAAACTTTCACATCTGAGGGGATCAAACGCTTATTTTCTGCTTCAAACAAGGAGAGTTCTCATAAGAGACGATTATTCCAATAATTTTCACAGAACAGGATAGATGGCAACCTAAATCTTTCCCTATCCTAGACATCTTGTTAGGCAAACTTTTAGCTTTGTTTGTTGTTGCACAAATATTTTCTCTCATTAGCTTAAATTTATTTTATTTAATTTATATTTTTATCTATAAATGCACTCGGTTTTTTCGTTTTTTGCACAATTTAGGCCAAAAGCCTTTGTTATTCTCTTTTTTATTGACTTTGAACAAAACTTATGAAGCTTTCCAGACAAAGGCGATTGCTTGATGAAGTTGAAATGAAAAGCCAGCTGCTATGATAATGGAGTCGCCCAGTTGGAAATTAACACGCCTGGAAATATTGATAATGCAATTTGATAGTCGGCATTTATATACTCAACACCGTTTTCTTGGTCTCAACACCATTCCCCATCTGTTTTGTTGGTTTGACCTGTGTGGTAAAGTTAACGCCCTCAGAAATGTTTTCCCTTAACTAAGCGCAAATTTTTACTGTTTCCGGAAAAGTCTGTATTGTACGATTGATGGCTTTAGTTTGGAAGTTGTAGTGAAATTGGTTATTTTTCCAAATAAATCTGCAAGTGCAATTGTTCTTTTAAAAGAATTGACACGAAAATTTAAGAATCTTTGAAAGAAAAAAGGTGTGCGTTAGAGAATAAACTCACTTCTAAGTTAGATCCATAACAGTATAACTTTCCATTTACCACGTTTACTCCCACAAAACAAATACTTCATATTTATATTCAATCGAATATTTTGGTTCAAGTCTTGTGCGGGAATTGATTGACCGTTGAAACGGCAATAAGTCGCTTGGCTTGGCTTTTTTATTATGAAAACCCTGGCTACAATACAGATTTGGCACGCATTGCCGCGCTTTGATCTATACAATGAAATTTAATGTTTGTTCTAAAATTCTTTGGAAATGGCCTAGCTTATTCTTAAATTCACGTTGAAAATAACAAAAGAAAACATTCCATAATGATAACAATTTTTTCACGTCTCGCCGCGCACGCCCTTCAGTCACGACTTGGAGGACTTTCACCCCTCGCCTGCAGGGAGTGCAAAAATTAGTGAAATTACCAAGTCTCTCAAAATGGCCTCCCATCCTTTCCTAGATTGTTGCAGTCAAGAGGCGGGCCATTTTGACAGACTAAGTATTTAGTATTTCACTAATTTTTCATAGCAAATTTTGCCTGATAACCAATTGTGGGGTCTAGAGTTTTCAGTTAGAACTTCCCATTTTTTGGGTAAGAAATTTTCAGGCCTGCCATTATTTTGAGTTTGATTCTTATGGTACATTAGGGGAACTACTTTGATGTTGTTGCACAAAGCAGTCTTATAACTGGAACTTGATCATGCTGACCCATGTCTCCATAAAGTAAGCGATTTTTGGGTTGGAGATATGCATGACACCAATATTTTTGGTGCAAAATTTTGACTAGTTCCATTTTTTTTGGTTAGATTTTGACCCTTAATACGCACACCCTGCATGAAAATGAGGTCACTGCCCCCTTGGTTTGAATCCTTTCATTACATCTTATAAGCTTGTTAATTTTTATGTCAAAGTTAATTTGTTACTGATGCATTTGCCTGTCACTGAAACAAGAATGGTTGAAGAGAAGCAGATTTAAAAAGCAAATAAAAATTTTTTTACGCAAGACATCAATTAACTGGCAATTTTCAAATCCAGTTTGAACTTATTTCCATGTGGTGTCACTATTTCATAAAATTTTCTTGCCTGATGTACGTATGGTTTACAAGAGATGCTGTCTTGGATTGCCTCATCATTGATATGTTTTTATGATCCCTTGCACAATGGATTTTATCTTAAACTTTTTATATAATGTCAGCAGCCAACTGCCCATCATTTTGTTTTGACATTCCATTTGTGCCAATTCCAGTATCAGTCCAAAGGTCTTGCCTCCCAGATTATTGTAATGAAAAAACATTCTTTAATTCTTTGATTTTTAATACAATGCATTTAAAACCAATTTTAAATGCTCATTTTGTGAAAAAGAAGCAAGGAAAGATTTTATCTTCCCAGTAGTGTTTGATATTTTTATAGTGCTTTTTAGTGTATAATATAAATTTTTTTTTAAATACTTTTTATTGTTATAGAAGAAACCCCATTAGAAATTTGTTGTAAGTTTTTATTTTCATAAGGGATACTTAAACAGTAATGCAAAATTCTGCCAAGTTTCATAGAATAGAGCTTAGGGGGAATTTATTAAAAGTAAACAATATCCTCGTTTTTACTTGAAACTTACTGAATCTTTGCAGAGAAATGTTTCTCAGATAGTGTTAGATATAACACAAAATTTCGTAGGTTTCTCAAAACTGTTTCTTTGTACAATTTGGTTTATTGAATAAAGAAAGTAAGTTATTTCTGTACACTTCATTGAGGTTGCTTTAAAAAATATTCCTTTTAGTACCTGCGCGTCAATAAAATTTTGGAGTTTGTCTAAACCGCATAGCACCAGATAGCGTGTTAATGACCAATTTTATAGGCCTAGATTTTCACAAATGTTGATTGTGCAGCATATATGCCTTGTAAAATATCAAATTACAATGCTTTGCTTTCACCATATTTGTACCAACTCGTTTGAAACAAAATGTACATTTGAATCCATAGGTAAACACTACAAAAGCCGGGTTTGTGTGAAGAAGCATCTATGGGAACACAGCCTGTATTGGGATTTGTTTGATGGTCTGAGCAAGCAGCAACGAGTCCTTTCGATTCAAGCAGCCATCATTCTCTCAATCAAATCCAACCCGTCGCTTTCAGTGCTCCTCGTCACATCACCAGCCAGTAGCAAAAAGAAAGAGAAGAAAGATAATGCACCGAAACTGCCAAACAAAAGTCCAACACGAAAAGACTTTCTTCACGAAAACCGCAAACGAAAAAGGAAGCATGTAAAATCTGTAAGCGTGCCGTGTGAAAGTGATTATATTTCGAAGCCTAATTTTGGCTATGTGGAGAGCTAATTTCGTGATTAACTTGACATTGTTCAAGTTATATATTATTTTATTTCAAATGAAGCTATGCTGAAGAACCTTGCAAATTCCTGCGCGGTTTGTGGTTTTCCAATGCGGAGATGACGTATTTTCTTGGAAACAATTCACAGGGTGCCCATTGTGCTTTGTTGGCACCGTGCAAAGGTCACTTTGCAACAATAATGGGTTTCTCCTTCAAATCTTTCAAGTCCGCTTCATATTTTTTTGGCTTTTATAGTGATTGTTTATTTGAAATTACAATCCCAATCATATAACCCTTTTTTACAGCATTCTCAGCTAAAATCAGGGCCTCTAACGAGATTTGAAAAGTGGGGGGACAAACTTTGAGGGTAAAAATTCTCTCTAGCACAGCTGGATGAGCTACCATTCAGAGCCGAAAAGTGGGGACCATGCCTCCCCTGCCCCCCCCCCCCCCCCTGGTTGAAGGCCTTGAAAATACCTATTGGAGGTGAGGGTTCTTAAATAGGCCCATTGTTTGGTAAATGTTAAAGCTTCTCTCATCCCCATGAGAGGTACATCTATAGATTTCCCATTATTTGGGAGCAATCTCTCTGGGGTGCGCTTTTCCCTATATCAGCAACATGACACAGGTCTATCAGGTTATCAATCACTGTAAAAGCATAGTTTCATTTGAAAAATTAGTATTAAATTATGTACAGTTGTAAATAAATTGCTGACTGAAAACATATATTACCTCTTAGGTAAATGATGATTATGAATACATTGTACAAATTACGAAGTAGTGTTATGTTCACATTTTAAAAAGAATAACAAAAGCTTATGAACAATGATAATAATATCTGTCTTAGATATCATCATTATTCTCACCAGGAAGATTAATGGCATGCTAAGAGAAGCTTTAGGAGGCTTGTAAGGGGAGCTGTAATTATATGGAAATGATGTACTCTTCACCTGAATTTTGCTTATTTACCACTTCCACAACATGATGGTGCAAAGTCCAAGAATGCCTGCAGCCAGGGGGACCATTGACCCTCCTGCCCTCAGAGAATAAGCATAATTCTTCCATTTCAATATTTTTGTGGCCCTTAGTATTACTATCATGGTTTCCTTACCCTGGAATGCAACAGGCATCCCTGACAAAGTTGCTACTGAAGAGTTCCTCAAGGGGGCACATAACACCCTAATCAAATCCAGAAAGGTATGTTTTTGGTGCAGATGATAGCTAGCTGGTTTGCTTTAATTATCAAGGAAATGAAATTATAGGATAGTGGCGAAGTTTCTATCCAAGGGGCCCCTTTTCAATGAATTATCGCGTTGCAGGCTCATCAGTGCTTAATTTGCCGAGGGTTGCATAGAGAGGAAACCATACTTTGTTCCCGATTTCATGCACCGATTGTCTGGCTCTAGGGGCCTTCCTCTTGCCATTGCATGCCCCTTTCAACGGCCTATTGGGGAGGGGTAATCAGTTTGTATGAACAATCTTTTTTAGATGTCGTAATATTGTCCTTCTTGAAATCTACCGCCCCCCCCCCCCACCTCTACCTGGACACGTTCTTTTTAAAATTCCCCAATTTACCCCAGATCTTCACAAACACTCTTGAAGGATACTAAATTGAACCGGCTTAGACCTTCTTCACAATGTACTCTACATTCACATTGCCGACGACTTTGCACATTTGTCTCCTCTTGTTTTTCTCGTTCATTCGTGTTTAAATCGCGGGCACGATATTCTCCAACTATGATGTAGGAATATTTGTGATGTAAATAGAGTAAAAATACTTAATTGTTTAGAAATAGCTGAATCAGCATTAATTATTATGTTCGACAGTCTTTATTGTTGTATATTTTTCTGTGTATTTCATCCATTACATGGTCTAAACACCCGGCAGGTGCACTCCTATAGAAATGATGGTACTCATCCATGTTCCCAAATTCACTGAGAAAGAGGGGTAAATTTTTTAAATCCTAGGACTAGGATTTGAAAAAAGGGGTGTTTTGAGTGCCTCAAGTTAGAGTTTTGAGAAAAAGGGTCTTTTAAGAAAAGACATCTAGAGTAAACTTTTTATCTAACATATAGCTAATAGCTGTTTTAAGATACTGACAAATGGAAATTAAGACCATAAAAACTCAATATACTCCAGTTCCATTTAAAAAATTCAACCAGATACTTACAAAATTTTGAAATATTAGGTTGCACCTAAATTGGAATGTCAGTGAAAAGGGGTAAATTTAGAAGTAGAATTGTCAGTGAAAGGGTGTATTTATCAAACTCTAGAATTAGGATGTGTACTACAATTTATATAAGAGTGCTCCCGCCGGGCCTTAACGACACAAGACTGATAATCTTGGCTTTAGACTGCGTAGTGTTGCGAGGAGCTTTCCGAGGGACGCCAAGGAGCGTGTCGCCTCTACCTTCTCTAAGGAGGGAGCTTTTGCCCTACAATTTTCACTTTCTGCTCCGCCCAACATACAAGGGCATAATTGGTAAAAAGAGTTATTCTACTGCCCCCAGGTTGCTTTGCAAAGAGCCTATACTTTCATAGTTGGAAGAAAGCCTCGACTTTCCTTTTCATTAAAGGGGCACGCTTGCTGTGTGATGGGTTATCATCAAAATGTTCTTGATTTTCGCCAAATAATATCAAAAGTAATCAAAATACAATCAAAATAAACATCAAGGTAAAAAGCCACTAAGTGATCGTATGGTAATCAGAGTAATAATTTCATCGTGAAACTATCAGAAATCATGCACATAATCATTCAAAAACGAATTACTAACAATGAATACACAAAATGATCATAGAATATTCAAATATAAACGAACCAAATATTTAATCATTAGATCATATAATATTCTGCATGATTAGTTGCAGGGCCGTCACTTCATGCTCTGTGTTGGGAGGGGGATGTTGGTGGCACCTTAGCCCTAGAAAAGTCACCCTTTCCCCAACCCTAACGGTAAACGTCAAAATAGCAGCTAAACACTGTCCTGCATCGCCTAATTTTTGCCTGCAAGAAGACGATATTTTCATAATTGGGAGGGTGAGTCATCCCCAACCCCCTCCTCAAGTGACGCCCCTTAGCAATAAGCATTTTTAAATCATTGGACAGGTAATTTCGATTGATAGTTTCTTATAAGGAGAAAGTGTAATTTCAGGTAATTCGAAAAGTACTGTACTTTCTAAGACCAATCCAAGGAAATTCAATTACTCCTTTAGGTGGGAAATCGTTTTCCTTAAAGTAGAAAATCAGTTGCATTGAAATATGCTCATGAAATATGTTCAGGGCATTATTGACAAAAACAGCATTCTTCAAACAACTGAATGGCACATGAAAATGCCAAAGATAAAAGTAGTTTTAGAATCTTTCTCGAAAATGGGCAGACAATTCGCAGAAAAGGCAATTTTTGGTTCTCGATGACTCAATTTAGTTCTATGTTTCGTATCAAAAACAAATGTTAGATAACAGCATTTTAAGTCATAGCCAAATCAAGCAATATCACATTTTTAGGGTTCACTATTGATTAATCAAGCAATCAATTAATCAATTAATCAATTAATCAAGCAATATCACATTTCTAGGGTTCACTATTGCTATTGATAGTTCTAATTTTCTTAAAGATCTCTAGTTTACTGTGTATCTTTACGACCTCCTATTTACTTCTCTATTTCCAAATCAAATGCCAAAGACCGCAATTTTGTGAACTCAAATTTGCCCTTGCCCAAGAAATTACTAGTACTGCGTAATAACCAAAATTGGATACAAAAATTTGAGAAATTGGGAGGCTTGCCAAGGAAAATAAGAACTGTATTCATCAAGATATGGTCAAAGATTAAGTCTCCTGAAGCCAATATCCAGAAGCACTTCCGTAGTGTGGGTGCCACGCCCTTTTAACTTATGGCAAAAATTAGCTACGCTAGGATCGCTTATTCAACGTTTGGTAGTATGGGGTGGGTATGTGTGTTGGGGAGGGGTGGAGTATTCATGCCAGGAGAACTCCAACATTGGTCATTGAAATAAATTTAAAAAACTGGGCATTAATAATTAAATCACTCTAATTTATGTATTATTTATATATTTCTTTATAATCGTATAGAATGAATCAGTAAATGTTTGCTTCAGCTTTATCATATACCAGTACTTTACTGCTCAAGGTTACAGGGCAACAACAACTGCATCTGCAGATGATGAAACAGGAGAGGGGGGTAGGGGGTTCCAATCCATCATTTGTCAGTCTAATTAGCTATGGGTTCCACTTCCTTGCATTGTACTTCTTCTGAAGGGCTTGACCATTGCCTTTCATCACTGTTTACATTGACTTCCGTCCCAATACACTCTTCTATATCATCATTCACTACCAATCGGTCGCCAGTTGGTATCAAATTTTCAAAGGCGTCTCTGTTATTCTCCTGTCGTCCACTGCATGTGTGACAAGCCTTGCACCATGCACAGCATTGTCGCCAGCCTCGGGGAACTATTAATTTCATGAAGAATGCAATAGTTACTAAATTCACGATCAGTATTAAATCATCTGCAATTGAGGAAAAAGAGCTTGGGCGCGATTTAAGATACACATAGATGATAACATTGATGATGACCAGAGAAACGATCGGAACAATTGCGACAAAGTTTGCCCATAAGTCGGTAAATGGCGTAACTTTATAATAAAATAGAACCATTGCAACCAACACAAGAGCCATGGCAATAAACCTCCAATCTTTTTCCACCAGTATCAAGAATACTGCTAGCAGGAGACGAAACAGCATGAAATAGATTTCATAATATTGCCAATTTCTCCGTCTACTCAAAGCATTTTCTTCCCTGTATGATTTGTACAGAAAGCCCAACCACGACATCACCTCCTCGCTGTCAAGACGATTCCTGTGTCGATGTGGCAAAAACACCAAAGATCCGATTGAAAGCACTACGAAGAAAATGCAACCCGCAATCGCTATCTGGATTTCTGACCCAGTGCCCAGCTGGTTTCTGAAAGCTTTTAATGCAAATGTAGAAACATTGAAAAATGAGAAATAGGCTGAAAATACCAAAGCAAAGGCAAGCTGATGTTTTAGAGGTGTGACATTTTGTTCCGGCCGTTTGCAGCTTTCGATGAGGTTCTTGAATAAAACGAAGCAGACAGTGATGAATAAGACAATCAAAGATGCGCAAACGGAACATGCGAAATTATTAATTTCCCGATTCACCGAATAAATGAGACTTTTAGGGAAAATGCAAGGTATGGTTGTGAATTTCAGGCCTGTGAAACGGAATATGACGTAGACATCCTCGATAATTGCATTTTCGACTTGAGGTGGAAATATTGAGTAAAATGTTTGCATGTAGAATATGAACATTTTGGAGAATCGGGCACTCGTCGTTGCACCCGTAAACGTGAATAGCACTATGAAGATCAAAACAAATGTCAAATGCAACCAGGAACTCGGGAATGCTATTGACACGGAAATCGCGGCAACAACAATAAAAGTACGCATAAGAACGACGTCATGAAACAGTGCAAAAAGCACCAACACCAAAATAAATGCGCATGTAGCTATTGCAACTGCAGATGTTGTATACTGTTCACAATAAAAGTCACCTAATTGAATGCGGCTTTGGGTTTTTTTTGGAAACACGTTTCTAGATCCAGTTGGCAGGAGCCATGTGCAAATAAATATTAGACATCTTCTAGAACTATTTGTTTTTTCTGTATGATACTCAAGGAGCTGCCTCTTGCTTTTTTTATCTATCCATACTTCCGATAGGTTTAGGCTCATGCAGTTGCCGTATGATCTTATTTCTATCAATTGATTTAGATTTCTCACACAAGAAGAATCTGTCTTTGGGAAACATGTCTAATTTTGCCTTAATTTTGATGAACTTCATTTCAAGGCTTTTTTCGGAATTATTTTCCTTGCTGCAGATAGCATTTATAAAGTTGATCGATCCTCCTCCGCAGCTTCGTAGCTCCATAGCTTGTGAGCCGCTCCCAATTTTTCCAATATCTCCGCTACTTTCGATCACTTTAATTTGTTTCATTTTATGACAGTTGATAAGAAGACAACTCCCGACAAAAAGGAGCAGTGAAACTTCCCCGAAATACAGCGCCATTCTGAACCTGAAAGAGTAGACAGGGGCAATTAGAGAGCGCTGATTGGTCAGAGCAAATAGCCAGTATAACGATAAGAAACAATTCACACTTTTGACAATAGTTGACAGAACAGAACCATAGGCACCGTTCGAGCCACTGCTGAACGAACTAAACGAAATGAAAGAACTAAACTACGCCTATAGAACAACGCCTGTGATTGGCTCTAATTCCACGAATCACAGCAGGAGTGACAGTAAGGGAGAACATTGAGCTTGTGACTTCACGCTGTTACAATTTCCTTGAGCTTCAGCAAGGGTATCTACAAGCCATGTGAACAAGAATCGTCAACTCAGATGGCATGGTGATGAAAATGGCAATCAAACATTCCAGCATACATTCATGTACAGTATCTTGGTGTGGTTCAACGACCACCAGATTCCAGAGATACCCCCAGGGGGAGGGATACACCCTAATGCTTAATCCTCAACAGCAGCATAGCCAGGGGGTAAGGGGGCAGACGCTCAAAGGTAAGAACTTTAGTGGCTGTGGTACAAAAATCTGCTAGGCCCTAAAAATACTTCAACTAGAAACCTACAGGACTCTTGCTCCAGTTGCCCATTGAAATCCCCCCCCCCCCCTCTCCAAAGAAATGACCCTTTTTACGCTACTGGACAATAGCAAACTAAGACTGGTCAATCGAGCACTTAGCAGCTAAAGCTCAACCAATTCTGTGGCTCAATGAACAAACAGTAAACAATCCGTCAAGATTAAGAAGGTTATAAAATGCTTGTTTATATGTATTCCTTTTTGTCTGCAGTCTACATACATGAATCATTTACAAATGACATAAATTGAGGTGTCACTGAATAGAGCAATTTATAAGAAATTTTCACGACTTGCAAAAATTGCAACAAGGGAGCAACACAGCAGGCCAATCGAAACGAAATTAATTTGGTGGGGGGGGGGCTGCGCGCTTGGCGAGGTGATTTTTACAGAAGCACGCCCTTTAGATCACTGAAAAAACCCCTGATGGACAAATTGCACTAGTCAAATGATTAAAAAAGGATGATACTTAGATGCCTAATTGACGAGGAGCACTATTTAATGTCTTTGTCAGCTTAAAGGTTGCTCTTTACAGCATTTGTGTCGATGAATGAAGGAACAAACATTTGGAAATTATTTGCGGGACGCCCAGCCCCCGGATCCAACAGGCCTGCAGAGTAATAACCGAAAAAAGCGGAAGGGTCCACACCAGAGACGTAGCCAGGAGTTTTAAAGGGGGGGGGGGCCAATTGGACAATTTCAACTAAAGATAGAAGGATACGTGATGAAGACCGTAAATAAAAGAATGAGATGGTATTTGCAACGGCGCAGAGGCGATGGAGCACGTGCTTCAACTATTCTGCTGAAGTTAGTGTGCAAAACTGTTGATCAAATAACAATAATATAATTTTCTCTTTCAAAAGGAGGGGGTGATGGCTCTCATGGCCCCCCTGGCTACGTCCCTGGGTCATACTGCAGCAGAATACATTAATTTGAAGATTTTTACCAAGGCACAGATAATGAGGAATACAAAAAAATCAAAGGGGAAATTCGGTGATTTTGCCGCTCATTTCGGGGGAAGGTATTGGGCCTACTAGTGAACCTCCCCAGTACACTGCAAAAAATTGCCCTGTGTTACAAGAATATACAAAATTCTAGACTGTTACAATCGTGAAAAATTAGGCTCTTTTTTCTAAACGCAGCGCTCAGCAACATAGCGCCACTTTGAGTTTTGAAAGCTTCGATTCAACATTCTAAAGGAAAGCTGTTTATTTACAAAAATTGTGTTATGGATAACGATAGCATAATGATAACCTTAAATGTTGCAAAAGCGGATACTCACCACGACACGTCTTTGAATTGAGGAAGACAAAAATATTTTGAATTGACCAACCTGAAACAGGGATCCCATGATTTGTCATATGACAAAATCTCTTCATACTTGATACCAGTCCCCTTGTACTTCCTTCCAAGAAATAGTTTTTGAACGGTTTACGAGAAAGGATGTATCAATCAGTTCCTGTTGCTTCGTTTGAACATACACCAGAATTGCAAGGGGGCAAACAGCCCCCTTAGGAATGCTCAGTTACTTTGGATTACCCTGGGCGAGTATAGTTGGGAAATGAGGGGGGCTTAAGAACCCTTTGTCACCCGAGGGCCAAGGTCATTCATAATAGACAAAGTGATGTGACAATTGGCAGGGGAGGGGACACTCGCATCCAAGCACTGAGTGAAGCCATTCCGATACTCTTTAGCTGGATATATTTGAATAAAGCACCAATTTGGGTCAAATTTATTTTTGGGAATGTTTATCAAATGAGTTGCAGGGGTCTGGGTTGACATGAATTTGCTTTGATAAAGCCTTTCCATGTTTTTTTAATATTGAAACAAATCTAAAGGAAGTTAAATATCTTAAATATCTGGTTCAGATTTTAAAAACATCTTTGATTATTGCGGTCAGTATTGACAGGATAAAAAGAATGCGAACTGGTGAGGATGAATTTACTAAAAAGGGTTGGAACCAGGCCTATCGGGGAACTTTGACTATAGTTACAATCTGCAATATCTTAAAAAGTTCACAAAAAGTGGAAAAAACAATTTTTAGCCCCTTCTCCCCACAAAGCAAAGTTATCGTTCGATTTGAAGAGTAAATGATGATTAAGGTAACATATAATTTTAAAAAAGCATTGCTTTGTATTGGGGAGTGGCATGAAAATCATTATCTTTTTATTGAAATATAAAATGGTTTTAGCAGGAAGCAGGGGAAACTGCATCAGTGGCGACAAGTCTCGATATATTCTGTGCAGGAATGTGAAATGTGAAGGATTGTTGGTGTTAATACATTCTATTGATCGGGCCTTGTAATCTTAGATTAGTAAATTAGTAAAAGGATGGAGAAAAGTGATCGAGATCTATAAAATACCGACGCTATTAGTGAAAAACACATTAGATCGACAGCTTCAAGTGGGAAAAGGAAATTTTTGGTGATATGGTTTCCAAGACCCTGACGAGAACGACGACGCAGCGACTAACCAATAGAGGTCTTACGGAGGAGGACAAAGTCAGACAACAAATGAGAGAAAAAGTTGAGAAAATTTCTCATGAAAAATAAAACCGATAGAAATAAACCAATACCAAAAAATTAATACTTTTTGCAATTCAATCGACCTCTATCAATACGTGTAACAAGAATGAAAAAAGAAGGAAAATTATAGGAATAGCAATAAATATTTGTGGATGTGCATCATATTTGCAAAGATCACCATCCTTGATTACATTAAAGGTTCTTTACTGCTTAGGTCGAAGCAATCGTGGAGTGAGGTGGTGGGGACCTGAGATCCTGTTAACTACAACATTTGACGATATTGCTATATTATTTCTTATTCGAGATAAGACAAAAGGAATCAAAAGATTTCCCTGGAAACCCCAATTTCACGACGTTTTTCTAACTTTTTTGCATGTGGATTACAGCGCATTAGAAATCAAACTGCGACAAAACTTGACCACTCCTACATCATTTATTTATCGAAATTTTTATCTAAACGAAGCAACAAATGATAATTTGACATTGAATAAAATGTCTCCTATAATGTAATTTACTCATTAATTAAGAAGCCTGCATAAATAGCTAAAAACGTCCCAATGTTTAAGCGTTGGTATTGCTTGTTGAAAATCTCGATTTCATACCTCAACCAGCAGCAGAAGCAGCACCAGCCGCAGCGGCAATGCAGCAACCACAACAGCAAGCCACACCCACCAAGATATATGTAGCTGTTGTCAACCAGAAAGCAAACAAATACAAGGTTTGATGGCAATATTTTGGGTCGTTTGGGTTGTCCATATTTGGCTTGTAGTTGTGGTAGATCCATACATTTCCACAGATGAACCATGCAAAGAGGAAGCAATCAATGATACCTTCGCAACCCTTTCTTTCTTTGCTTCGCTCCTCATCCACTTCTTCCCCGCAACGTTTTCTGTGTGTCTTCTTTCCCTGATGAAACATACCAAGAATGTTGCGGAAAATACCGAAAGCTCCAGCAACAATAAGATATATTGGGATGTATTTCTGGACGGGACACTGATCTTTGTATTTGACACCTGAACGAAAATAATAAAAATAAAATTATAGGTTTGTGATGATGATGATGATGATGATGATGATGATGATGATGATGATGATGATGATGATGTGATTGATGATGATGATGATGATGATGATGATGATGATGATGATGATGATGATGATGATGATGATGATGATGATGATGATGCTGATGATGATGATGATGATGATGATGATGATGATGATGATGATGATGATGCTGATGATGATGATGATGATGATGATGATGATGATGATGATGATGATGCTGATGATGATGATGGTGATGGTGATGGTGATGATGATGATGATGATGATGATGATGATGATGATGATGATGATGATGGTGATGATGATGATGGTCTTAAAATACAGACCTATAATTACAAATTCAGATGACAAAGCACTTACCGATGATTATTGAAGCAATTGGAATTGCAAGAAACAACCCAAGGCAGATTAAGAAGCCAACTGAAAAAAAGAAGAACGTTCCATAAATTCATTTTAACCCATGAATCAAAACTCAAACAGGCCACAGACTTAATTGTTAAACAAAAGTTTAATACGAGATTGCTCAACTTGCTTCAACTAAACATTCAAACACAAGAACATCTATGTAAAGATGCTTCCTTAACAGCATTGTTTGCATTGTCAAAATTGCTTGTTCAAGTGATCATTTAATATTGCTACAGGCTACATGCAGGATAGAAATTAATGGAAGTTACCTGATGCAAAAATGATGGCAGAAAACTTCCCCAGAAAGTCCATTGTATTTGAAGATCCTTCTTTAGCAGCCTTGATTTCACCAAACAGTGAGTCGTAAGTTGGTGGGGGGCCATCAGGTCTACTATTTAAAGCTAAGGAAATAAAAGTTATTGTATCATTTCCCTTGCATAAACTGATCTAAGTTATCAGTTATATTATATTATAAGCATAACAGGGAGAAGCTAGCGGTTTTCAGAAATGATTAGTGTGAGTATTTTTTGGCCCCTTGACATTAATGACAGCTATGCGTTTTTCTCATCCCTTTCCTGTCTTGCACAAGCCATTCTTTGATGTTGCTGGTTTACTGTTTTCTAAGTCCTCCCCTTTCCTTTCCCCGGATTTACTCCTACAATGAAGTTTAGCACATTTTACTTGGATGGCATACATGACAAAAACAGAATAACATTCGCATCTTGACATATGAGAGGGGGCACAGCTGAACCCTTTATTGCTCTAGCACCCTTCTGTTAGTCCTTCTCACAGTCTGTCACTTATATCGAATATGGTGATAGATTTCTGAACCATCCAATGCTCATTTATAATGTGGATATGCAATGAAGATAAAGTTAACATTGCAATTTGTTCAAAATAACATTTAAATGGAGCAAGCAAGCAATCGTATTTGCTAACCCAGGCTGGGGTTGTGGCTGCTACCTAGCTAATTTGGGTCAGGGGCACTAAGGTATGTGTCCTAATTATCTTGGGTACCCATCTACCAACATTTGGAGGCCTACAGAAAAAGCTTGTTGGGAAGTTATCGATTGTTCTCTCTAAACACAGATCTCTAGGTTTGTAGACATGCCCTGCACCTTAACCACTTATCCAAGCCACTTTAAAAAGAGCTAAAGGAGAAGAAACCATGATAAATGCCAATTTACCTATCTAAACACTTAAACTCTTCCTTTTTTGATATCATAACCTCTTCAATTTTTATAACTTCCATTTTCAGACAGATCTCAGACGCTTGAAGAAATATCAACAACAAGATCGCGTTTTTCGATGTGCCGATTTCGTGTTCAGATGTTTGAACAAAACTGCTCCTGATGTATTTCATGACCATTTTGAGAAGATTGACCACCAAAAAGCTACAAGAGCCAATGGACTAAACTTAAAAATCCCAAAAGTGAAAACTGAGAGCGCGAAAAGAGGATTCTATTTTAGTGGTGTAAAGATTTATAATGCATTACCATCGCATTTAAAGACTGAGAGATTTTACCTTCCCTTCAAGCAAAAACTCAAAGAACATTTTACAGATTGATTAACTTTTTATTTTATTTTTAGTAATACTTTTAATATGTTTTATCACACACTGTCATAGTAACTATTTAATTGTAAACTTAAGATCTTCTTTATAAACAGGGCTTCTATTGATAGCAGCTAAGATATCATAGCTGATTGAATAACCCTGTATAAAGAATGTATTATTATTATTATTATCTTGAAGGTTTTAGCATAGACAAAGCTCTTACTTTTCCAAAGCATCATGAAAGGTATGCAAACAAAAGACTACAAAAACCAAATCAACCAATCCATATGCCTATCTCTATCTGTTCGTTCTTCTCTAGTTGTTGATTATTCAAAACAGCCTGATTACATAAGAGGAGCGGGCCCTCCTACCTGAGATGTATACCATTTGCTGAGATCTCTGTATTAAAAAAAAAACCTTAAGAATGAGATTACAAAGGAAGGGGCCAATTATTGTGCTGAGATCCCACCTTCTTGAAAGAGGGACCACCCTGTTAGGAGGACCAGACAGGTGATGTTTTCGCCTGTAATCAACTTGGTAGGGCTGGAAAGAGAGCTGAGCTTTCTCAAATCATTATTGTGCAACTTACTGCACATGGACGAGAAATCTTCCTTTCTGAGTTTCTGAGAAGTGATCTGGGTCTTCCTCATTAAAATTGCAATCAATGATTCATCTCTGGTACCAGGGCAGCCTCTTGATATACCCAGCCCTCTTCATGTTATCAAGCCCCAAGTGGGGTGATATTAAAAGACATTCACATTGTTATCCATTTCCCATTTTGCAAGGCCTATAAAAGAAACTTAGCAAAGGGTAAAAACTTACGTTGGCTTTCAACCTGACTTTGTGCAGGTTCAGCTGTTGCAGCAGCCTCAGCAGCTTTCTGAGAAGGAATCACAGGTAAAGTAAAAAGCTATGATCAATGATCAATGATGGTGATGATGATGATGATGATTATGATGATGATGATGATGATGATTATGATGATGATAATGTTGATGATGATAATGTTGATGATGATTATGTTGATGATGATTATGATGATGATGATGATGATGATGATGATGATGATTATGATGATGATGATTATGATGATGGTGATGATGATGATGATTATGATGATGATGGTGATGATGATGATGATGATTATGATGATGATGATGATGATAATGATGATGATGATGATGATGATGAACATGATGATGATGATGATGATGATGATGATGATGATGTTGATGATGATGTTGATGATGGTGATGATGATGATGATGGTGATGATGATGATAATTATGCTTATGATGATGATGATTATCATTATCATTATTATCTTGATGATCACAATGATGATTATGATAATGATAGTGGTGATGATGATAATGAAGATTGATTATTATGATGATGATGATAAAAGGTTGATCATTGTGATAATGATGATAATGATGATGATGACAGTGATGCCAGTGATGATGATGACAGTGATGGTGATGATGATGATGATGATGATGATGATGATGATGATGATGATGATGATGATGATGATGATGATGATGACGATGATGATTATTATTATTATTATTTGCGAAGATAATGTTGGATGTTTTAACACAGAAGGGATTCTTGTCTGCATTTAACCTCAGTAAGAATAATTATTTTTATGTTCCCGCCAGTCTGCTCTAGACGTGGAACTGCATCAGACAGGAATAATCCAAAACAATAATAACGGAGCAAGAGTTCCTTTGCCTGCTCTTCCTATGTTTTTCTCAAATTGTTTATTTAAGTTTGACAGCCTAATATTGAGCTAGGTAAGGCAACGAATTCGACATATAAACGAAATTCTTAAAAGAAAATTAATTGCAATATGGTGAATTAGATACGAATTTTACTTAGGCATTACTTTTAGTTTGTCCTTCCCTTATCTTACCACAACAGATTCTCTTTTATTAGAACGATCAATTTTTTTGGAGTGGTTTGAAAAGACTCACTTTGCAGCGTGGCCATGTTGTTCATCCAAGCATGGGGGAAACACCTTTAAACCTACACGGTTAGTAGTTAGGTACTTGGCGAGTGAAATGATTTTATAAAAGATACCAAATAATTCGCATTTTAATAGCTCAATTCAGTTTAATTGCAATGAAACAATTCGTGTTATCATTTTGCTGGGTGGTTACTTCGAGCTGCACGGTTAACGGACATGGAATCGGGAAGATATTTAACATCTTAAAAAGCTAATTACTACGAACTACATCACTCCACTGTAATGCACGGCAAATTGTTTACCACCCAGAAAAGATCGACAGGCCGTTCAGTGACACAGCTATTTTCAATCGCTGGGTATTACTTACCTCATCAGCCATGATTCTAGTTCTCTTCTTGCTCTTTTGCCTTCTAGTTCTACAGAGAGTCCTCCCACTTCGGCGATTCTGCTCTTTTCAAAGTTTACAAATGGAATTCACAAAGGAAAACAATACAACTGTAAATAGGTGCAACGCTTCCTGTCCTCCGCAGGGACAAAGCGCAGCTCCATAATAAGGCGAGACCCCACGGCCTCAGGCCTCATCAACTAATTTCAAATTTTTATTTATGGCCTTTTTAGATTTATTCAAGAAAACTCCCAATGGGAGCAGCCTACAAAGTTCTAAGGTGGGCTCCAGATTCAGTTCCCCCAGACTCCCTTGCTCTGCCCCTTCTGCTTGCTTTGACCACAGACACAATTGGCCTCATTTTGCAGTTTTGTCCCTGGGCCTAGAAAACCTCTCGGTGGCTCTGCCTATAATTCCTATTTTCTATTGCAGCCTCTAGCATGTTTAGTATTTTGCCGAGGGGAGTGTGCGTCTGTATTTTCTGCAAATTAAGTAATCTTTTAGAGTTACCCAACAAAATGAATTAAGTACAACAAATATCAAGATCCAAAAATTAGTATCTGTGGGCTTTTTCAAGGTGAAACGGCAAAAGCAAATGGCAAGTGCCTTAAGGACTGATATTGCAACTCAACAAAATGCTACCTTTTTACCCACAAACAATCAGCGATGCCGAAAGAGAGAGGGAGGGGGTGGGGCAAGGGAGGCAGCTGCACAATTCTATAAATTCTTTTCGACAATCAGTCAGAACAAAGCACAAATCGACTTGGAATGGACATTTGAATGGACAGAGGATTTTTTCCCATTGAAGTCGCGCCTTGCAACATTTCGTACAATTCAGATAAGTTGACTGCCAACTCATGTCTAGGAGGGTATTGTAAGCATGTCTACCATCACATTACTTCATCCAAAACTAAATTCTGCATGCCTAGATTTAGAAAAAAAAACTTAGAACTTTTCAAGAAGGTCCACCCAGACAATTTTACTCACACCAAAAATTGCCAATTTTCTACCGACTTTTGTGGTCCAAAAATCTAACAAATCAATCATATGACAGGAAGTTAACTATCAATTGGCTAACCCGAAACTTTTCAATTTCAGGAAATTCTTTACCCACAATTATTGCATGCTCCTGTCTTTGTCTGGAGTTCATTGGAAAACCAGGATGAATGATAAAATAGATAAATAAAATAGAAAAAAAGAAAATAAAATAAAATAAAATAAATCAAGATGAAGTAAAATAAATAAATAATTTGAATAAAATGAAATAAAATGCAGTAAAATAGATAGAATAATGTCAAATTAGATTTAATCGATCAATCAACTGAACTATTTATCAATCACTCAAAAAACTCAAGGTACAGCATATCACCACGCGCATCATGGCGAAAACTTTTGAGAGAAGGCAAGTATTGGATCCCAACTCTCCGTTCTTTCTCCGCAATGAGATCAAATGATCCCCCAAGACAAGCCCCCTTTTGACATATTGTAGTCTCTCCTAGTAACAACTTCTTAGCAACAACATCCACAATGTAATATTAAAGGAAGTAAAATGAAAAAGAGGTTGCCTCCATCGACCGGCGTTTTGCAAATAATCGCAGAGAGAAATAACTCGAAATAAAATGTTTATTACCGTTCGTTATGGAGGTAATTATAAACTAAACCTTGATTAACCATCTTTAAGTCTTGATTTATAATGATTTGTACTTCTGATGCAGCGATAGTTATATGGCTAAGATGCTAAGGAAAGTGTCCTAACCCATGGTTGATCTATAACACTAGGTATCCTAACCTAACCTACACTTAAGAATCTATCGGCTGACGCGTTCAATGATTGCGTTTCTCGATTTACGTTGAGTTTCTCGATTCTTTTTATCGAGCTAAATCAAAAATTTGCAATATTTTTGCCCAACTGGCCATAAATTTGGAATTTGTCCAGCTCCTCCGTTTGCAGACCCATCCTCAAAAACATTTAAAAATTTGGGAATGGGACATCTATTCTATGTTCTTAATTATCTTTTCTTTCGCTAAAAATTTATCCCTCTCTTCTGTGAAATATTGTGACAAGTTTCACTGAAATTCGATTTCATTCTTTAATTGTTGGTTTGGTTTTGTTTCAAGATGGCCAAGAACAACTTTTCAACCCGAGATGCAGAGTCAATGTGCTTCTTGAAAACATCAAATCTAGATGCAGCTGTGATAAAGGAGGTATGGTAATCCATGGCATCTACTTTGATGATAACCCTCTGTAACTCTTTGTAATAACCCTCTCATTAGCTTTTTTCTTTGTGGGGGAGCTAAGCAACTATGGTAAGCAGGGGGCAGGAATGTAGGATGGGACAAAAAGCAGGAAAAGTGAAATGATCAAATACCACATAGGAACCACTGTAGATTTCACCTCTGCCTTGGAGAAGCATACTTTTGATCCAATGGATGTTTTAAGTTTCTATATTGAATCTACTACATAGTGGTGTGTGTAGTAGAATAAATGTAATTTCATTGTTTCTTTTTCTTTTCTTAGAATTCTTTTCTCACTTGTCATTTAAAATGGAAGTCATTCAATGTTTTTAATTTTCAGTTATAGTTGATCTTTGTGATGAAAAAGGTTCTATGAAGAAGCTTTTTGAAAATCCAGATTCATATGCAAATGAATATTTATCAGAGCGTGATTCATTTATACTTATCAAAGTTGAAAGTAAGTAAGTACGAAGTTCACTGGTTTGCTCTATATGGCTTTATAGAGTTTTTAAGAACACTTGTACACTCATAGTGGGGATAAAAATGACGAGTATGATTATGATTTGATTTGATTTGAGCTATTTATGATGATGATTGATGATTGATGATGATGATGGTGATTGGGATGATGGTTTTAACTTTGAAGATAATGAAAATTGACAATTAATGATGGTGACTTTGAAAAACTGATTTAACATATTGATAATGTATATTAAGTGATTATCAGCTATATCAAATTTGGCAATCATGTGATTTGTTTTGTTTGCCAGAAAGAGAGGGGCAAGACAGCTATAAATTGACTCCATTGATAAATGAATTGTTCACTACATCTGCCTTTCTCGGTAAGTCTTATGTTTGCAAGTCTTAAAAAGTATTATTGAATCATTGGAGCAAACCAGAATATGTTATTAGCTCTCCTTTCAGAAAATGTAGCAGGCTTTGGAGAGAAATTTAGAGTTAACATATTTAAATAAAAATAATAACAGGTTTTAACATATGAAGTACCATATTTATTGGAGTATAACATGTGTACCCTTGTAAAATATACACCCTTGATTATTTGGTTAAAACCTGTTATCAAGCATATCGACAAACATCCCAGATTTGAGTTCTCTCTCAGGAAGAGAATTTTCCTAATATACTCAAAATAAGTACAGTACCTGAACTAAAAATACAAAGATTGCAATTTTCTCCTTGAACTCTGGTTGCTTATTATGCTTTTCAATTCATTTCGAGTGTAAATGATGTTGAAGCATGATTTTGGGACCTTTTTAAAACCAAACTGGGATAAGTGTAATTTTCATT
>OZ025190.1:11206103-11381103 GCA_964019065.1 Catostylus mosaicus | reverse complement strand
ATTGTTATTCCATCTCTTGGCGTTCTACAACAATCTCTGTTATACAATGCGATAACATACCATTTCAATTCGCATTACTTTTATCGCATCTTTGAGGATTCGTGAATCTGCTCCAAGCAGTCGCGCAAATGCAGTAAGCATATTCAATTTACATGGAGTAACAACAACCTGTAGCAAGATAAAAGAAAGCTTAATTACTTCACCTTTGGAAAAATCAACCCGGGCGATTAGTTCAGCCCAGGTCTTCGTAGGCGTATTTGATTTACGTTTAAATGGCGAATCTCAAACGCTGGCTGAGATCAGGTGATTTTTACACCGGTCTTAGCCAGCGTTACGATTCCAGTTAGAGTCTCAGGAATTGCGTTGTAAAGAAAAATTCCAACCAAGCATGATTCCTAATTGGATTTTGATGTCTCTGGAACTGAGAAATGGTGAGAATCAAAGCATTTCTGATTTCTTGTTGGTCGAGAGGAATACAAATCATAAAAGCAGAAAACAGCAAAATAATAAGAAGTGAATGTTGATTAATGTTTATTCTGTAATTTTTCTTCTTGTCCTGAGAAGCACAACTTTCCCATCCTGTCTCACTTCGGTCTCAACCCGCCCCAATGGTAAACTATTTGGCGTACCTCAAAAAATTGCTTGAGTATTCGAAGTTCATCCTGCGTCCAAAAGTTTTCTGTTGAAGTAAAGAGGGGAAAAATTAGAAAAAATTCAAACTATGTTGATTGGCATCATTGCAGGCAAAAATATGGGAACAAAGGTTCTCAAAATTGTATGGAAAAAAAGGAAATAACGTAAGGTTTAAAGTTTCAATTTTCAATTTTCCAAATTTCGTACAAACCACCCATCCAGTAATCCACCTACTTTGATCTTTCTATGATGTTGTAAAAAATTTGCATAGAATTTTCGAAGGGACAGTTCAAGAACAAGGGCATTCATCTTTGAACAAATGTGAACAGGCGCGAACAAAAGGATGGTTAGCCGAAGGCTCTTGGAGATCCTTAGAACATTCGTGGTAATATTTCAATAGAACTTCTTCAAAACTTCCAACTCAAATCTTTGAATGGCCCCAAGGGCGGTGCGGCAAAAGTAAAGGATCTGGAAAATATTTCGTAAACTTACCAAATCTAAGAAGACTAGCTTTTTGGAGAATTCAAATTAACATTTTAAGGGGTTACCGGAAAAATTCCCCGGTGTCCAGGTGGGCCATACCGCCCCTAACATGGCATACGTTCAATTAAGCGAACTAACAGGTCTGGGTAAGCTCTAAGGTATAACATGAGAGCAAGTTTTGAGTTTTTCTATTGGTATTGTTCCCTCTCTTTGCTTTACTTATAAGTTTCCCTTTCTCAGGGAGCTCCTTTCTACAATTTGCACCAATGCTAACAAAAATTCACAAGAAGAAATATTTTTTTCAACCTACCAAATCCTTGTTTAGTAGTTACATCCAAATGCAGCGTTTCAAAATGGGCAGGATTCACATATACGGAATAGACAAGTCCAGAATCGACGGAAAATACCAGAATATTGTCATACTTGTCGAGGTGTAGCTACGAAACGCAATGAAATTATTCAAAAACAAGGAAATGAAATTAAAAAAACGTAAGCATTCAAAACTGTACGAAAACGGAAAAAATGGTGCATCATATTGAAAATTATTATTTATGTGACACTCGTTAGATCATGGATCCTCAGATAAAGGTTAAGGACCGTCAGATAAAGGTCGAAGGGTACGGAAATACATCCCCGGATGCAGAATAAAAAATCACGCAAGAAGAGCAATGCTTCCGATTCGCTCCTTATTTTGATCATTGGACAACCTGAAAGTAGAATCAAAGCGACAACAAACGGAACTAAAATGATGAAAAAGATTTTACTAACTAATAACATACTTCTCCCAGCTTATTTATGGCTATTTATTCAATTTGATTGCCGAATAGCTGGTGTAGTGGTTAAGGTTTACCACTAGTAATCTAAACATTATCGGTTCGAATCCTCGCCCTTACCATGTTTGAGGATAGCACCCATAGGTAAGGGATTAACACAAAAGTGCGCCTCTCTCTACCCAGGAGTATAAATGGGTACCTGGTCTGTAGCTATGCACGCCGTCTATTGGGGCACCCTTAACATCACTAGATTAAACTCTCTCAATTGGTCACAGTTCAAAGATAAGGCATTGTTTGTATTGAGGACCAATAGTTCTTTTAAATCAACTCACCGTGTCATCCTTCCGTACAATTCTGACAAGGTGTTTCAGCAGATTAAGTGCGTCGAAAAATCTGTGTAATGGTGATGCTGAATACTTGGCTTTGTAGCCTGGGAATTCATGTTCTGCTGGCGCAACCAGACGCGCAAACGCCGTCGTAGTCATAAAGACAACAGATGCAGCATTTGCTGTTCTTGATGACGCTGGCTGTTGATCACTTCCGCCAACATTTCCAGGAAGCACACTAGGAGGGTAAAATGGAAGTTTATTTGGGATTTGAACAATGTGGGGGGGGGGGTCAGAACATGACTATGGCCTGAAAAACAGGGAGGAACAAGGTCAATTTACAGTAATACTAGATAAACGGGCAGGCAGATAAATAGATAGATAGAAGACACAAACAGGACAAATTACTGAGCCTGCGTAGCATTCTGTAAAACTTTCTTACAATAGACGGCCACCCATTATGAAAGATACCGAGTAATCCCAGGGTTTTTTATCATAGCGTGTGTATTTAATTACACTCAGCTCAGTTCAATTTCATATATTCAAATTCTACATACAATTGATTCAAATTTACATTTCTAGCTTTCGCATAATTCGGCCATGCACCGAAAAATTCCAATTTAATCTTAATTATCAACGGAGAGTGCAACAATAAGAAACCCAGCTTAATATAAACTATGTTACGGTAGTGGAATCGCCTTGCATCGACCGCCAGTTTCTATTGTTCAATTGTTTCGTCTTATTGTTATAAGGGACTCTGTACGAAACAGATTTGTTCATTCCACATATGCAGATTCCTCTCTGGCTGTGTTAGCTTGTGTTATTTTCATAAAAGTAGAGAAGTTGAGCACCGAAATTAAGACCGCCCCATCACTGGCGATTTTTAAAAATAGATTCAAGACTAATTTGAACAATCATAGAAAAATCCTCGAATGAGGACTATCGCATCGAAACCAGTGTTTGGTCCATTTTTCCTTTAGGTTAAAATTATTCGTTTTGGTTAAAATTAGATTCAGTTTTCTTCATTGTTTTTAGTAACGTGTAGTTAGGTTAGATGTTATTTTTCTTTTAACAGGGCACATTGTAAATCAGTGCTTATACACTCATATTTTATAAGAATAAATTTTATAAAAATAACGAGGCTCAAAATTGGTGAAAATTAAAAATATTTTAAGAATATTGGCAGGCTCAAGATCTTGTGAAACAATTACTTTTAGTGGGTGTTTTGTTTACATCTGAATTTTTTTAGGCATTTAATTACTCGTACTTCTTTACTCCTTCTTCTATGATATTCTGTAGGTCTATTTTTTAGATTTTATTTTGATGACGTGTTTTGTTAGCCACCATATATGTAATAGGTGTGCGTTTTTGGCATTGATGATAAAAGTAACAATTTATTGCCATATCCGTATTTTCTGCCGCGCTAAGAATAATTTAAGAATATTCCGAGGCTCAGCAAAAAAATTAAGTATTCTTATAAAAAAGAGAGTGTATACCAACTGAATGCATTACCCTGTATAAATAATTAAAAATAATAATAATTAAAATAACAAATAATGAGAAATTTTATGAAGAAGCAGTACTCAGCTCCACAAAAAAAACCAAAAAAAATAATTTAAGATTTCTTCGATGCTCGTAAAATGTGTAACTATTTTTTTTTTCAGGAACTACTTTTCCGAACACGTCCAAAATAACCAGCTGCCTTGAAATATATTATTTCACACGCTTATGCTTGACAATGTTTTTGCATTAGCAAGTTCATTCAAGATATAATTTTGCTGGCAAAAATAATTGATTTTTTGTTAAGGAAGATCATTAATGAAACAATGGGATTGCTAAGAAAAGGTTTAAGTAGCATTGCGGTTACTTTTTTAATTTTCTAATTCTTATTTTCATTTTTTAAGTTTTTCCGACCGTTTTAATTCTATTTTGGTTGTTTTGGATGGCTTTCCCAGCATGTTGAACTCATTCTGAAACTGCCAGTTACACACTATGAGCAAAACCTACTAGCCTCCACACCTTGTTCACATGGGGGACTAGCTCAGATGGTAGAGCGCTCGCTTAGCATGCGAGAGGTACCGGGATCGATGCCCGGGTCCTCCACTTTTGCAATATCACCCCATTTTTTCGACTGCATTTTAACGGTTTGGAAAACAGTGACATTTAACTTTAATTTCATTACAGAGAAAGACACCATTGTGTCCTTCAACCGTTTTCCATTTCATGACAAGATATCGACAAGGTGCATTGTTTAAAGTTCTACATATTATCTACTTCATCCCATATACAGTATTTAGCTAAAAGAAACTGTTCTTAGTTAACAAAACGAATGAAGTTACATTTAGCAAGACTTTTGAAACTATGAGACCCAGCAATTTTCATCTTTATCAGCAAGTTTGGAATGTCCAAAGTGCTCGAACCTCGGCAATCATAGAATGTCAATACTCAAACATTCCTCATACTTCTCAACAAATGTATAAATAATATTTTTACCCTTGCCACATTTATTTCTTTAATGTGACCCCCCCCCTCTCCCAGAACTCTTGATCCGCCCTAAATGTATAAAGAAATATATTATAATCATAAGCTGGCAAATTGAAACTAGTTAATTTATGCTAGATTTAATCTTGATTCTAGCACATGACCTGTAAAAACTGGTCAAAAATATTCGAAATAAAAGACATAATCAAAATTTACCCTGTTTTGGTGTGCAGAGGTGATCCTTGAGAAAGCTGAGGAGAATGGGGCCAAGAAGCTGGTGACGTCATCGATGAAGATTGTGCAGGAGCTGGTGAAGGTTGAATAAAACCTTTAAAATTGAAAAAGATCTTTGTTTATTCAGTAAATAAATATATCCATTTTAGGACAAAATTACACTAGTTAATCGGAGGCCATGTTCGCCTTAACGAATAAAGGAATTTAGACCGTCTGCCGTAGCCAAACAGTCCCCCCCAATATTCTTTTATAATCTTGTTTTTCCAATATAGTAAATTATTGGATGAATTTTTATGCCATTAACAGTGAGAACTACATAACCCTGCATCTTTTCCCGCAGTAAATGGCATTTGTAATGTCTGCTATAGTCGTAGATTAGTTTTGATTTGTTTGGGTATAAAAAATTGGGGATGAGAGCCAGGCAAATAGCCAGGCAAACAACAAACTTGGCGTTTACTGTGTTACAGGATTACCTGGTGATGATCCGGAGTAGCGATTAGCCGGACTCATGGAAGATAATTGGCCGGAATAGGAACCAGCTGAAGTTGTACCAGCACCAACATGAGAAGGAGATGAAAATGCAGGTGAACGCATGGACGCAGAAAAAGAGTGACCAGGAGATTCATTCAAGTTATGAATTTGTTGAAAACCTAAAACAGATCCAAGGAAAAACAGTTGATTTAAATCTATTTTCATGAGAAAATTTAAAAGAAGTATGACATCTCTTTAGGCCAAAAAGAAAAATTCTCAGTTTTATACGTGGATGATGTAAAAATCTCTTTCGTTTCCTTTCAAATGCAATGTAAACATTTTCTGAACAAATCGACTCGTTTTTGTTCGATGCATTATTATTGGATTGCATCATCCTACATCAAAAAATGATTAACAAAGTGTTTACGATTATTGGTAACTTATATAAAAGATTGATTGTAAGCATAAAAAAACTGGACGTTTTACCGTCTCTTGAACCCTTTTCCATATCAAATGTTCCGGTATTTGGGTCCGGCTTGTCTGCAAACCGCTGAAGGAAAGTCTAGTTGAAAAAATTTTTATTTATTGATTAAATGCTTTAAAAACTAAAAGGAACAACATTCATTCGTGCTGGTGGGTGAACGGAAGTTAACACTTTCCGATCTTTTATAATGCTTTAAGTCAAAACTTGAAAAATAAAAGCAGCAAGGAAAAGTGGCTAGAAGGACTTTTGCTAAATAGGGGATTTGATTAATTCGATGGAAATGGATTCATAATTAATATCTTAGCTTACATTTGCGGTTTATACTGTAAGGTATCTTGTATATAAATATTGATAAATGATAAAGATAATGGTATGAAATAAAGACAGCGATAACTGTTTCTGGACGCACCAGTTGAAGGAAGGATAAAAGTAATTTGTCCCCTAACTAAAAATAAAACTCTTCAGTGACGTAAGAGTTTTGAACTTACGGCTAAATTTTCGGCCGGCCCGATCCCACCAAGTTGTTTCATTGGATCAGATTTGCAAAAATGTCCATCTAAAAGATATGATAATCAATTTTATTTCACATGAAACATCTGTGCAATAGTGCAAACATGGCAGTGCTAGAAAAAATTACTTTTTATCTGACACTCTCCAGAGTATAAAACAAAAGTTGATTGAATAAATGTAATAAAAGCATACCTCGGATAACGACCCCATCATCAACGAAGCTTATGTCAACAACATATCTATCAAAAAGTTAAGTTCAATAACGAAATTTCCAATGTTAAAGGTTTCAAACATTTCCAGATACTAAAATCTCAGTTTGAAATGCAACCCTTTCTAAAATTAACAAAAAAACATGAACTAAGTAACTAATTTATATAATTTGCAATTTGAAATTAACCTTAGAGTAAAAAGCATCGCGAAATGACGAGAGGCACTTTCAACTACCTTTCGGCCAGTATTCGATGTTCCACATCTCATAGAGTTTCGAAGGACGAGAATACTAAAATCAAACGATGTGGACAGGGTCATTGAATATTTTCGAAAAATTCGGCTTTTTGATCTACCAATATAACAGAAGCCGCTTTGGCACCGATAATGAGACGGTGGAAAAATTATTCTAGCATACTGAGAAGTCCTTTTCCCCTGACACTCATCAGAGTACGAAGGATGTGTATAGGGAATTGGAATTGTCTCATATTTGCCAGAAAAGAGAACAAATCCAGCTCTTACATAGAAAGGGGATATTTCTCTGCTCAGCAAAAAAAGATAAGCTGTAATACAATGGATCTGAAACTGAAAGCGGATATTTTTAATCATTCTGTCAAAAACAGCAAATCTAGAATTAAATCACATTTGGTCAATTTCATAGTCACTATAGAGGTGACGCTAATCGCTTTTTGATTGGCCCTTGCACTGTCATCATCAACAAAATCTGCCTTGACAGAATCTGACAATGATTGTCACTTAGCATTATAGTCTCTGATTGGCAAACCAGATTAGCTCTACTTTTTTCCATAACCGCGTGTTTTGCAAGCTGCTTGACCATCCTGTCAATACTATCTCTGTTTTTATGGTTTTTACCACATGGTTTTTAAGTCAAAACAACAATCCCCTGTAACTGAAATAATTTGCCCAAAATGTCCTTTGCTGTAGTAACAACTTAAAGCATTAACTAATTGAATCTAGGTTTAACGATGGTTCTGTCAACTTGGCACGGCATCAGTTCTGGCAAAAGGCAATGAGTAAAGAAGAGTGAGTCAGGCCATCTCAGTATGGTGGCCGTAGAAAAACAGGAATTCTCGCCAAAGGACGCTGCTCTTAGCCAGTCATCATAAGCGTAGCCTTAGTTTTTATGGCAGCATATACGAACCTAAATCTATTTAGAAAAAGGATACATGTTTCTATAAAACAAGCGCACGTGTGTCGAGGTCTGTGTGACGATGGACATGTTTTGCAATGGAAGCAACGGCCTCTAAAAAACGAAAAAAAATATTTTGATTTTAGCAGTTTGTATTTAGCAAAAGATTGATTTGATTATAGTCTCAGCAATAATACTAATATATATCAGCGAAAGTGCATAATATCTTATTTCTATGATGTCATTGTATTTTGTTTTATGATGTTAACTTTGTCCTTCATACACAATAATATTGTTAATGATATTGTTATTAAAATGACAATAATATTGTTTTAATAATAATGGAATATAAATATATTGCTATGTTAAAGGACTGCAAACCTTCAGGTTTAGCTAATTTTTAGAGAGGAGTTATTAAACTAATTATAGTTTAACATGTTACAATATAATAAAAATCTTCACGTGAAAATATCTAAAAAATTGGAAACCTATCATTAAAATACATGCTAACCTTCTTTTGCAGATGAAAGAATGTTGAAAAATAAGACTAAAATATTGTTTTCCTCCATATTCTGGAATTTTCCAAGAACTTCCCAACAGCCTCATAGAATTAACGGCAAATGGTAAGACAAGTAGCATCATTTTAAAGACAATATTATGTGGCATTCGACAAAAGTAATCTTAACAAATGAAAATATTTTTCTTACCATCGTTGTTCCAAGTGTTGGATGAGTTGGTATGCGACACATCGCTCTCAACGGTGCAGTTGTTTTGATAATAATCTTAAAAATAAACACGCTAGCAAGTCAACCATCGGAAACTTCTATGTTAAACAAATGTTTGAAACAATTTAATGACAAAAAATAAGCTGCCTAGCGCGCAAACAAAATTATCAGTGTCTTAAAATATCACTGGATCAATCTCTTCAAGATTCGTCAACTCCAATCAAAGTATAAACTAGAAAATCCAGGCCATTTATAACGATTTTGAGTTTCATCTGTACGATAAATCACCCAGCCCTCATCCTGTTTGGCCCTCGTTATCAATTTGCGCCGCGAGTAAACTCAAATATATATGCCTGAAATCTTATCAAGAACCCATCTCCGCAAAATATAAAAAAGTCCTAAATTAAGCAACTTAAATCTCAAAATTTCAACACAGCTTTCAAGGATAAGCACACATTAGAAAATAAGAACCGTCATGAATTCTACTTTGTTTTTGGACTTGTTTTTTAAATATTGATTTGGTCATCTTTCCAGTTCTCAAAATGAATTTATTCATAATCAACTCTGTTATTCAAACTTTTTCGAGAATCTCCCAACGAGCAACTTTGTAAATGAAAAAACCTTCTAATTCGAACTTTTCAAATTTGAATCCCCTGTTCCCACCATCCACGTCGGCCCAATGAGGAAAAATACCAACATTAGATCTTTATTTGTTTCATAAATATTTTCCCGAGATTAGTTTTGTTTTCTTTAAGCGGCGCTCTGCCTGTCAACAAGGGGCGTTAATTCAAAGCATTGCGGTTATGTGTTGTTCTTAAAACCTGAACACATTGTCTTCATCGAATTACATTTTAAAACAAAACAAAACAATATAAAAAATGTTTTCTGTTTCAAATCAATCCGCAGATAACATCAACGGGAACTAAAAACAAAGATCATGCGACAATCCTGAACCTTTGAGAAAGTTCAAATCATCCCGAACGCATTGTAATTCGGATGATATCACCTTCCTTCTGGGCATTTGAAGTAAAAAGATTTGATGGTTTTTACAATGCAGTGCTGTCTCTTGATCAGAAAATCAAAGGAAAAACGTTTTAAATTATAACTATTTACTTACAAATAACAAATATGGCAAACTTTTGTGAACATTTAATTCTCTTTTCAACTCTCTGGAGACGAGTTGGTGTGGGTTTCTTTCCAACTTACTTCCTGTCGCTCCAAAATCTAAATCAAATTCTTCAGTAGCAGAAATCCAATTGATGAAAACCTGAAAGAAATATATGAAGCATTTGCTAAGAGAAGACAAAAAAAAATCGAAAGAAATAGAGAGAGTAAAGGTAGTTAACGAATGGTAAAACATAATTAGAAAAGTGATCGCAGCATTATTGACAAAATGAGAGAATGAGAGCAACAAAAGAAGAAAGGAAATACAGAAAAAAGTTAGAATAAATAACGAAAATTACAAAGTGACAAAAACCAGTGAATTAAAAGAAAAAAAGACTCAAAAACATCTCAAGGAGTACATACTCTGTAACTGTACGTTTCACCATAGGTTATTGCCAAAGTTCGAAAATCAAAACTTTCAACTGAAACTAAATTGAATAAATCTCCTCTTTCGTCTACAAGAAAATCGACAATCAAAACGATCGGTCTTCGTTCAGGAAAAAGTTCTTTATCAACCCATGCCGATGTCACAATTTTCTAATATTACGAGGTACCACGAAAGTTATTTGTGCCCTTATCCTGAGTTTTATCATTTGGGAACAACACCAATTCTATTCTTAATGGTGTTATCATTTTAAATTAATGAGATACATCTCTAATTAATGAGATACAAAATTTTATACATTTTGATGCATTGAAGGGGTTTATTTGTGTATAAATAATATCAAACATAAACAAATAAATGAATGATTAAAATTATGCTATGCATTTACTGCTTTTCACACAACTTCGAAGAATTGTCGCATCAAAAAGCTATGATCTACATGTCCTCACTGCAAATGGAAGATGGCAAATTCTGGATAACGACGTGTGAAAAAGGAAGGCTTCAAAATGTCGTGTCTAGCAGAATGGGCCAAAAGGAAAATGTTTAGAAATGGCAAAAACAAGAGTCATATTAGCATAAATCGTCAGAATGTCTTACCTTCAAGATAATCTCTTAAAATCAATGCATGTTCATACATTACGTTCAACGCTTTCCAATCTTTGCGGATTTTCTCCACAAGTGCGTCATTTTCTGATGAAACTCTCAAATCTGGATCCATCCTTTCGTAATTAAATTCCGTGCTGATGCAAAACTGGCTTCTATCTTTCTCACAAATCCTGCAGAAGAAAAGTATTAATCATAATGAAATGATCAGATCATAGATTTCTTTAATATCATTGTACTAAATTTATCCTTCTGATTGTACATTCATTCGTTTTTTCATTCACTTTAACATTCATTCGTGAGGAAATTCATTTTTCATTTGCACTTTCAGTTGCTTTCTCGTTTAGTGATACATTCTTCCGTTCATCTGTTCATCGAAGCATTTGATTCATGTCCTATCGTTCGATGGTTAGTTCTTTCTTGCATTTTCAAGTCCGCCTGTCCGTTCATTCTTCCGTTTGTTCGTACGTTAGCTTGTTGTTCTTACGTCCATTCATTTGAACGCTCATTCGTTCATTTGTTCATTAGTTTTCTCATTATTTTGTGTGCTCATTCGTTCGTTCGTTAGTTCGTTTGTTCGTTCGTTCGTTCGTTTACTCATTATTTGGTTGGTTCCTTCGTTGCTTCGTTAGTTCGCTCGATCGTTTGTTCGTTCGTTCGTTTACTCATTATTCGGTTCGTTCGTTTGTTCATTCGTATTTTTCCACATTCCTTCGTGTATTTATTCATTCTTTTGTTCCTTCGTTTAATCAGTTGTTCGTTTAATCAATCTCCTTCGTTCGTTCTTCTTCTCCTTCTTTAAAACGTCCGTTAATTCATTGAAGATAATACTTTTCATTCTTGTTGTTTTTTTGTTCATTCACGCCTCTCAATACAAAGAATAATCCATCAACGACAATCATAACAATAAACAGGTTAATATTTTTACATCAAATTTAATACCTCTTAAAAGGGCTTTTGGAAAATTTGTACTCAACATCCCAGAGGAACATCGATTCACTGAGTCGTATCGTGCAGGCAATCAGAAGTTTTCTAAGTTTACAAACAACTTTTGGATTTACGTTCTCAACATCTGGCAGTTGGAGTATTCGAATGAATATTTCACGGTCAGCATCATTGTTAATAATTTGGTATGCGATTCCAGCGCGAGATAGCTGAAATAAAATTCCACGCATTAGATGACTATACAAAATCGAACGAAAATCTGTTATGTGTTTATGAAGTGCCATTTTGTGCCAGCTATGGTAGGCTGGATCCGAATAAAACCGCCATTTTTTCATTCAAATATATACAAAATTTATGCAGCAATACTTAATAACAATATATAATGAATACTAAATTACTTTAAACTATAAGTTAAACTCTATAAAAACTTATTCTCTGAATCCTCTAATTCCCTTTGAAATGCTTCCTAATTCCTTTTCAAAATCTACTTCTCAAAATATTGGCACATGATAAATGTAACCAAGCGACAGGATAATATTGGTTACAACCAATCAATTGAATTGCATGCAACTGCATGTCAATCACAACAACAACAACCCAACAAACAAACACATCAGGCGATATATGTGACATTTCCCGCACATGAGTAGGTTTTCAACCGACGCATGCTGAGAACAACAAAGAGCTGACGGCATAAATATGCTAGAGGGATAACTTTGTAGATTGCATAGCCTAAGAAACTGTGGAATACATGATTACAGATAGCCGACAAACACGCCGCATTGCATAATCCTTGTCGTAGGCAACAGCATCAACAGATAGGAAAGCTGTATTAGGAAAACTTATTCATAGTCTAGCGGCACCAGTACATCAATTTTCGCATGAAATGGCAGTCGGGTCAACACTTCAGGTCCCAATTCCGTCTGTTTTGCTGTATAACTGGACCGCTATCGTAATTACCGCATGATGTTTTTGCTACTACAAGCTTTAACATGCTTAAAATGCACCAACCTGTGACAGTCCCCAAGCTGATTAAGGCAGTTAAAAGATTTTGATTTAAAATAGACAAAAAGATCGCCAGGGGTTGGCATTTAGGATTCAAATTTTCTTGTCCTGCAGATTAGCGTTACCCAGGTTTCAATGAATCCAATCACCGTGTAGTTTATTCCCAAGATTGGCGTGTTACAGCTTTCAAGGATTTTAATTTACATAGCCCTAGTCTCAAGATACCTGCGAAAAAGCCTTGAAGGGTTTCAATTTTTAACATCCTCGATTCCTAAGATTAAAGCAGTCCAGGGTTGAAGGATTCCAATTTCCCTTAATCCCATTCTGAAGATTATTAAGAAACCACTTAGCAGGAATCCAATTTTCTTGAGATCAATAAAAATTGTATTAGGATTTAAAATTAATGCAAGCCATCTTAACAGGATTCAATATTTCTTCCTCAACATACCTCTCTACAAACTTTGATAAATGGGATGCGTATGTTACAAGCTGTTACCATGGAGACTATCTGACTTTTGCTTGAAAAAGAATGCTGGCTGCTGTCACATGATTCTTTTGTCTTCTTATGTCTTTTAGATTGCCCCAGTGTGTCACTAGTCTGAAAGAAAACAAATAAAAATATTTAAAGACATTGACGCAGTAAATGGACAAAATTGTGAAGATATATTGAATGTTTGGCACAACTTATTAGCACAACCAATGGGAACACTTCTTGGAAAGCCTTACGTTTTGCCTCCGGCACGGTCCTGCGTTGGTACACAAACTTTCATTTTGTCCCATTCTATTTCATTTCGATTCAGTTTATTTTGCACCGTTTCAGCGGATTTCATTGCATTTGTAGTATGCAATGAAATTTATTTGAACCGGGCAGAATGGAATTTTCAAAAAATGGGCAAAATTAAATCGGACACTTTCCTTTTGATGATAATATTACTTCGCTACAGACAGATCCTAACGGCAATCGTATTTAGAAGAGCACACACATGTTGTAAACGGTTATCATACCTTGCGTTTGCTTGAATCAAAATCCACTGCTTTCTCTGTTATTAGAACAACACAGTCAATATATAAAGGTGTTTTAATATTCTGTAAGCAAAATATTATTAGAACGGACATCCTGGTCTATTAAACTCCTGTCACCAAAACAAATTGATAAAATATAGTTTGAATTTAATATAATCTTCGATTTGTTCAATAAAGAAATAATTTAGGATCAGACAGCACATGAAGAAGATGCATCGTTGATGAATGCAAGAATTTGATGAGGAAAGTAAAATTTAAAATGAAACATAAAAACAAGTATATTATAGGAGACATGCTTTCATAAATTTCACATATACACCATACACTTTCGTTCTTTATACTTAATTTTATCTAACTTCAAACAATAGATTCCGTCATGCAGGCCCTATAAACTTACGTGACACCCCCTGTTAATGAAATTTATTCAAAACGAATTGCTAATGTTTTGAACAAAATAATACCCATGGTGAATGATGTTGTTAAGGAAGTAAATAATCTAGCGGGGGGTATCATTGCTTATAACTACCGTTTTTACAAAAGTTTTATGTAAAATGAATCTTGCTTGAAAATCGAACAATTTTATGAATTTTTACCTGATACACTGGCTGATGAAAAAGCATCTTTATTGAGTGTCATAAGAGTTTCAGGATTGTAGAAAAAATACTGCTTAGACTGCGTTGGATTTTGACATGTTTTGCCCTTCTGTTCTTGTTCTGAGATCGAATTTTCCCTCTTTCGTTGAACGATATGCTCCGAAGATGTCATCGACATAATGTGATATTTATCTCGTAAACATCGATAATCATCATCAGTGTCAGCATCTACGCTAATGATCTGAAAAACGACCAAACAGCGTGTTATATATCATATTGATGTAGACTGAACGAACAAATGAATGAATAAATGAGTGAATGAATGCAAGAATGGATGAATGAATAAACGAATGAACAAATGAGTGTTTTGAGGATCAATAAATCATTGATTCAATGAACAGTCCAGAGTGTAAATAAGTCTAAAATTAAGTTGGGATGATGGTCGGGCACTTCTACGTCAAATCTCTCAACCACTGTCCCTCCCACTAACCCTATGCTTATGAACAGTAGTTTAAAACGATTGTGGAAGTACGATAGGTAAACTGATTAAGGAGGCAACTGATTAAGGAGGCAACTGATTAAGGAGGCAACTGATTAAGAAGGCAACTGATTAAAGGAGGCAACTGATTTAAGGAGGCAATAGGAACAATAATTCATCTACGTACCAATGCATGATTTGGATGTTTGTCAAAACGCAGATATAATCGATTCTTGCTCAGTTTCTGCAGTTTTTCATGCTTAATAAATGGCAGATAAAAACATGGTTGGACTGGTAGCAGAGAAACGATACTGGTGCACCTTGCTAAGAAAATGTGGCATCTGAAAAATGAAAACGCAATATATTTACAATTGTACAAATCGCAGAGGTATGACAAAGCACTTCAGTTCTGAGTATCGTCGAGGGTCGAAGGATGGTGAAAAGATAAATTGAAATGGTGAAACAGATGCATGTTAAAAACCACGTGAAGAGAGGAACGATAGACGTGATTGGCTACTTGTTTAGACCAATCGATGCTTGCTGCCACCTTGGGAAATGACAAATAGTCATTCTGTAAGCTTTTCTATGTACAGTTGTAAAAATTTGCAGTGAAACATGGCTATAAAAGAAAATTGTTCTGGAAACTATATACAAATATTAGTAGAAGAAATATTACTCATAGTGAAATTTCATCTAAAGCAGGGTCTCGTATAGCCTGGTCAGGTCTGATCTGATGAATACCAACAAATAAAAGATACGTCAAAAGAGCGACGATCAATCTGATAACAAACAATCAAAGTTACTTAAAATCTATTAACATGAATGTCAAGAACTGCTCTGATCTTAGAAGAAAATTATCCAAAAGAGTTGAGCAAATGTTGAAGTCGTTAGTTAGCTATTTCCTTTCTTGATAGTCCCAAAGCAAAGATATTAGAGTACTGCATAGTTCCTTGCTAGTTCCTTTATGGAAATAAAGTCATATAAAAAGCTCTCTTTTTTGCTGTTGCTATCCTGTTGATTTTCACCTGTTTTTAATTTTTTATTTACAGACCAAAACCAGAAACTGGTTGTATGTTTCTGATAAAAGAAAACACGGGACAATCACCTCAAATTATGAAATGCTGTTTGAAATTCCTTCACGTCGTTTTCTAGTAGTCTTAGCAAATCATTCTTTTTGACAAAATCTGGAAATTGAATGAAATGAAATAGAATAATATAAACATATAAAAATGAGTCATTAATAATCAATCATGAAAGTTGGAGGAAAGGCAATGGCAAAATTAACTATCCGGTCTTTGGATGCGCAGTTTAAGTATGATGTTGATGATAATTATTCAATAAGATTAAGTCCCTAATTATTACTTAATGTGCAGTTATGTTTGTCAGATAGTTCAGATGCTATTCAGATCTTGTCGTATTATTTGCATCCAGATCGTCTTTGGTCTTTCCTGTGGTCTTTTCAATTGTTCAAGACGTTCTCCAATCCAAAGGCCCCTGTTCTTGCTGATGTTTTAGGATCCAGTTACATCATATGTCCTAGCCATGTTTATGCCATTCAAGTGAAATCCAACTTCCAAAGAATATTTTAATATGCTCATTCAGGATAATCGGGAAAATGTTGACTAAAAGTTATTTGACGACTTCGTCACCTGGACATTATTTATTACCTTGAATTCTTTCATTGACCATGATCATCATTTTCCCACTCCTTGAGTCAACTTTTATCATAACTATTTCAGATTCTGTGCAGTTGTCAAATGGTCGAATTTTTATTGATGGAGCCTCAAGATCAAAGTCCGCTAAAAGAAACAAAAACATAATTTTATGAAATAAATACAAGAAGCAATGAGGCATTTCAAGCTCTCTCGCGAGAGCAGCACAAAATATTATGCTATGGTATGGCTGATAGGAAAACATTGAAAAACTCTTGAAATAAAAGAGCATATTAATCAGCTATCTATGCCAATCAGTAATGAAAATAACGGACATAAAATGGGATAAATCGAGCATACACAAACGTTTTTATGGAGAGGTGTGTGCACATGCAACATCCACAACAGAAATACTGAACATGATAATAATCTATGCATGCTGTGATATCAAAACCTTATAATAACTTATAATATTAACATCTTATACCATAATCTCATACAATATTAGCATCCTATATTTTAAAGACCGTATAATATTAATTTCTTATGATATCAAGTTCTTATGATATTAAGGCCTTTTTAATCATTCTGTTATTTCTTAATAGACGATCAATCAAAGGTGTGATCTGGCATAATAAGCACCATAGCTAGGGATACCCATAATCAAAAGGGGGATGGTACTTTGCTGAAAAATAAAGGAGAGAGGTACACAACTACTCACCATAACGCTCGAAGTATTTCTCTTTCTGCAATGTTTTGATTAAAACCTGTAAAATATTTCATGCTTACAAGGTTATCCAAAACTAGCAGGGGTATGCAAGAGTTGGAAATTATTAATAATTTCGAGCTTAATGTCAGAAGCTAACATATGTGTTGTGATAAAAAAAACCACTAAAAAAAGTAAAGGTTAACATATTACCAAAAAATACTTGCAAAGGTCCATAAAGGCAGGTTTCTCTGGAAACATTAATTTTTATCGAACTTTTAACCAAAAATATCAGCTTTGTGTCTCTATTATGAGATCTCAGGATCAGTTTCTTTTTTTAAAAAAATTATAAGTTGCATGTGAAAATTTCCAAGCTCTTAAACACAGCCGATCTCATTGCGATTAATTTTTCTTTCCTCACCTTAAGACGAGACTTCGATCGTTCGTGCACAGCAAGGGTAAGAATGTTCTCCATTGCAACACAACTTGGCTATCGTGAAAAAAAGAAAAGATTTATGAAGTTCATCATAATAATTATTCGTATGACACCAGTCTAACGTAATGAATAGGTCAGAGCCATTTTAAGGAGTTGGAAACTCAATGGGAATGATTGAAGGAGAAAACATTTACGCACAAAGATTTTGACATCAATTTGCTCTTTACAAGGAGGCAAACTCTATTGTCTTATAAACAAAGATTGCGAATAGAGAAAAAACTGTATCTAGATTGAATTCATGGTGCAAAATCCGAATTTTTTAACATTGAAAAAAAGTCTCCCTTCTAAAGTGTTTTTTTAGATTTGATTATTCTGATATATTTTGTAACTCTTTCAGTTTCATCATCACAGTGCTTAATTTCAAAGCAACCGTTACTCAGTTATTACTGAGCTGGTTGGGTTGGTACACCATTCAGCAGTTGCATTTAATCAAACATCATCATTTTATCCAGCTAGGAACAAAACATGATCATCGGACACCTTTCATCGTTCGTCAAAACGTCAAACCCCTTTTAAACGATTTTGTGACGAAATCTATGGGGCAAAAAGGAGATTTAGAGTCGACAAGGAAAGCAAAAACTTACCAGTAATTCAGTCGCTGCATTTCTTTGGAAAATGTCTCCATCATTATTGATCTCTGGCTGATGATAAAGAAGTAAATTTGACGGTTCTGTTCCAAGGCTTTTGATCAAAATCGAAGGTGCTGCAATGAAAGGTATTTGTGGTGTAAAAACAGAATTCGACTTTAATTATAAATGGTGCGAACAAGTAGCATATCGGCTCAGTTTAGCTTGACTTTAAATTCCACTACACATACAACTTTTAAAAAACATACAATACGCTAGGATAACATGTTGTAAAATGGCAAAAATAGACGACAAATTTTACAAGAAGGGATATATAGGGTTTAGTATTGAGGGGAATTCTTTAAGGAGATGCTCTCTCACTAGATAAATTAATCGAGGAGAGAGCGCTCCCTAACCTAGATCTTTGAACAAGGAGAACGATTGGAAACATACCTTGGTTATTGTTCTGAGAATTCTGCGGCGTCCTACAAGAAATAAACTTGCCATGAAAATAACATTTGTAGTGGATTTAGTAAAAGAATCATCTTAGAAGAATAGCAAAAGTTGTCTTGTTGAAAAGCATTACTCCACCAAACATAAGCCAGAAAATTGACGGGAAACTATCAATCAATAGCCATCCGCTGGATCTAACTCCTTCTATGATGTTCTCTCCTCTGCTACCCCCCCCCCCCCCCTTACAAACATTGCAAAAAACATGTTCTTAGAGGTATCTTGCCTCCTTGCAGTACACGAATGGGTTGTGTATCAATGAAATGGTTCGAGTTTAAACTATGCTGTCATTACAAGTGAACAGTTATAAACTAACCTCCAGTACGAAATCGCCAGCTTCTGTCCCGTAACGTATTCATCAACTTTTGCTAGATCTCCCCATTTTTCATTTATCAACCGTACAGCCTTGAAAATAAACCTTCCTTCTATGATTTACTGCTTAAGTACCCTGGTGCTTTTCAAAAAAAATGTCAAAGACTAAATGGATTTATAAATCAACACCAACGACATCAACACGTGAAAAACGTTGTTTCAATTACGAGTGTAGACATTTTCACTAACATCTCTCGTCTCTCGCCTTTTAATGAAGCAAAAATAAGGCATCAAATTGATGAGAAGCAGCTTTTAAAGTTTGAAGAAGCTTAGCATGATCACAAATTTTTCAACAAAATAAAAAAGCTTAAATTTTTGAGGCTGGATCTTCACATATATATGAAATGAACAACGGTTTGATTTTTTCCCTCAAATGAAGAGTTAATAAAAGGCATCCTTTATTGTCATGAACAGCGATCTTTGGATTCAAAAATCCTCAAAACCACACTAAAATATATCAACGTCTCTAAACGTTTTGAGTGAGTGGGAAACAAGCCTAGTAATTTTCCTCTCCAGTTAAATTATTTCTTTTTCAAAATTTATATTAAGGCTCGTGTTGAAGGCCATGGTGTATTCATGATACTATGCTTCCCTTGTTATAACCTTCATATTGTTATAAATTAGATCATCAGCTTGTAGTTTTTTAATGTAAAGTTTTATAAATGGAAATAGAAAATTGATCAATCGGCTTCCAATCGCTGGTATGATTCATCAAAACAAGAGGCCATCAGGTGTTCTTCTCTTCTCACGTGGTTTTCGATCAAAATCTGGTTAATCAATTCTAATGTCTGTTTATTCATTATCAGTTGTATCATATCCGGATGAGTCTTGGCCCAAAAGTATGCTTAAAGTGTGTTACGCTATGTCTCTACTTTTTCGAACAATTATTGAGTTTTTCAGTACGAAAAAGTTAGTAAATTAAATCTAACTTGACGTACCTGAGTGTGCAAAACTTCAAGTTGAAGAGACATCGAGAAGTAATCTTGAGTGAATCAAGGATTGAGCACTTTTAAAATTAAACTTTAAACATTTTTGCTCATAGAACTATCTCTCAGGGACAGTTCTCAGTCGGTCTTAGTAATGAAAAATCGTTACTGACGTGGTTTTTCAAATAAATGTTTACTAATGGATAATAAACCAAATTTGTCACGAGAAGGCAAACATTGCATATTTATCTACCAAATAAAGGAGGGAACCATAGATCAACATCCCTCCTTCAAATTCCAAATTCAGAAGCAAATTTCAGATGTTAAAAAAGACAAGACTTGTAATTAAATAGAAAATGATACGCAAACAGTCGTAAATTTCAACGAGTGGTTCACAATCACCCATGAGTCGAGATTGCAATAATTGATGAATGTAATGTATCTGATAACAAAGAAGACGAATCAGTTAATAATGGAATATAATGGAAAATGAAATGAAACGTACTGAGACTAAAAAATATGGCAAATAACCTAGGAAAGAACGAAACTTTCAGGTGGTCGAGAGCAGCAAAATTGAAAGCGGTCGCAGAGGGAATGTTGTTTGGATTGAAACACACTTGATAGTTTCTTCAGTCATTTACCCCGATGAAGGTTACGCTTAGGTCATTCGAAAGGTCATTCGAGAGGTCATACTAAAGGTCATGTTGAACTTACTTGCATTTTGTGCACCAGCGATTTTCCATCTAAAAGAATATTAAGCAAATTTAAATTCATGATTTTGAAGTATTTTCTATGTGCTACCTAAACCATACATAACACTAAAGAAAACTTTTTATTGATATTCAATTGAAAATAAATTTACAAATTGCAAGTTTACAAAGGTACTTTGTAAATGGCTAGCTTTAGATTCTAGTATAATGTAAATAATAATAAATGAACAAAGATCAAACTAAGAAAAAAAGAAAGAAAATATAAAATGGCTTATGTCTTTGCCCATGCCTTATTTCTACAACAGACGATGTTGTAAGCGGTGCGAAAACAGAATGTTAAGAGTTTGGACATGAGGTAATATTTGTGTTGTTTGTCAGTATCAAGGACGTAAAATGTTTAGAGAAGACGGTAAAAATTGAACGAGAGATTTATATCACTAAATTTTCAGCAAAAGTTTTCAGAGTTATTACCTCCAGTTTCAAAATCTTTGACAAGGAATTCAATAGTCAATAACCTCCAAGGAATGTTGGCTTGATCGCCCATTAACGTCAATGCAACCTGAATTAATCAAGATAAACGACATCAAACGATTCCTTCTCATTTATCAATTCAAATAAAATTATCACATACATCAAACATTCTACTATACATTTCCAACTACTGTAAAAAACTACAAGGAGGTTACCGTGGGGAGCGAGAGACAACGTCTACTCTATGGTCAACATGAAAAGACACGCAATGTTCAGCAAAATACAAGAGCACTATGAACAATTTAATATCGAATTAATATCGAATGAACTATGCTAGACTAGATTCTGTCTCATATCAGATGTAAGGTCAGGGGTTTACAATAGATTAACGAGCACGACTCACTACGGGACATGAGTTGCTATTCTGATCGCTGTTAAAACAAAACAACTGAACTTGTTCCATCAATCTGATGGAGTTTTCCACATATTCCACAAAGACATATAATACATGGACACTAATAAATTATGATTTAAACACTTGAAAATTGCATGATAAATCGAAAGAATTACTTAGATCCCAAAAAGCACTTTTTCGTTCGACTCTCGTCAGAGCATGCAACGGCGGATCATGTCAACAAATAACCAGTCGCAAATTGAAAATAACGTGAGAATAGGATTATTTTGCGTGTTTAGCTAATTCTTTTAACCAATATGTGCTCTATAACCCCTCTCTTTGTGCTTTCATTTGAGGATCTTAGAATCTGTCTACATAAAAACTAGTAACTGTGATTTATGGAAACAGAGTTAGTTGGCTTTGAAAATGTAGAGGGCAATCTTTTCATGTATTCCATGTATTTTTTTATTAGTTACAAATCTAGATATTAGATATAAGTAGCAACGCAAAGCAGTAGGAATATGAAGAAAATATAAAAATAACTGGTCAGTACTACAATATTACAAAACTGCACACAATATTTCAACCATGTTTCCACCTTTTCATGCAATCGTGAAAGGCAGCAAATGTTATTCAAATTATAATGCCAATAAAATTCATCACTTTCCAATTTCTACAAACCTGAAATTCATCTTGAACAGTCAACCTGACCCTTCCTTCACCTGAGCAAAGACAATATAATTCGTTTAACAAATGAGCCGTCACATGAATTTAAACAGCATACACATGCTCCAAAGTATCAATTATTTTGTGCCATGTCACTGGCCAAGACTTCATAAAAGATTCAACTATATAAATCTAGAAAATTTGACACAAGTTTGAAAACTATCCAATCAGAATGAGGAATTGCACATCACAATAGTGTCAAGAGTTTCACTTTCTGGGAAACCCGAAAAAATGAGGCAATGTTTTTTTCGGTTAGATGAAAATGCATCCTTCACTGATCCTACTAGCAATATTCAGCAAGTGTCTACATAGGCATTAACCATCTTGAGGTGGAAATCAATACATATTCCAGTGACCTTTTGTTTAAGCTTAAGGCTATAGACATTTACCTATAAGTAACATTAAGTCAACTGGCTCTATGCTATATGTAAATTGGTGCATAAAATAGCTCCATATGAAATGCTAAGCAATAGCAACAAATGTTGTGCATCACTAACTTTTAAATCAAGCAATTTGAAATCCAAAAAAACTTACTGATGGTAACTGATGTATAATGAGTAGGAATTTTTGAGACTGCGAGTCTGTTTTGGATAATTTCATTCAAGCGTTTTAATGTTCTTCGTCTGTCAGACGTTGAGATTGGATCTGGCGGGACTATTTTTTCCTGGAAAAGAATAAATAACTTTTGATCAAAATCTATTGACAAAATTCATATCAGCATTCATAATGACAGTTTCTTATAACCATTGTCAGTAACCATTATAGTCATTGTCATACCAGAGGAGCGGTGGCTGCCCCTCCTTGCCCATCCCCAACTGCGCTATTGGTCATTGTTTACATCCACCATTAAAAACCATAGATGATCCATTTTTGCCAATGGCTTATATCTTAACCATTGGAAAGCAGGAAACACAGGATCAGATAACTTTACCAAGAGATCCAAGATCTAACTCTATTCAACTAGAAATAGACAGAATTTGCATCTACACAAAACTCTCTTACTCTATTAGGATTTACAAAGAACAGTTTCCCATTCACAGGAGTCTTTGCACAGAACGGGATCACACAGCCACATAGAGACTACCCCTCTTTAAATCACTTCAAAAAGAGAATGAAACAGCTTCACAGAAGCTGAGATGGGTAGTGACAATTAAACACAACCCCTAAGAAGAGTAGCTTTTGAATATTTTTAATTTTTTTGTTTTTGCTAATGGAGCATCATGCCTTAAAATTTATTAATATTTATTACATTATGAGAAAAAAGTTAGTCAAAGATACTTGAAACTAAGCAGAACTTCGTAGAGCTCAATTGGGAACATGGACGCTTACCTTAATACAAAGGGGAAGTCTGTTAAATGATCCAGTTGTCAGAACATCAACAGCAGTGGGTAACGAGAAGTTTGGCAGCCTGAAAACAGTTTGAAAGAAATTAGATGACACTGAGACAGGTGTAAAAGACAGTTTACAGGCTAGTGATATAAAACAAATAGATGACATTGGCATATAAAGGGTAAGAACAGAAATATTTGCACAATTATTATAGAAAATATGTTGTGCTGGAAAAGTACAGCATAAAACATTAAAATGTGATATGTAATGATTATTTCAGACATTTTACAACTTGAAGCAAATTTATTAAATGGTAAACATAAAATTTAAAATATTACCTGGCATTGGTAAGGGTTTCTCTGGCCATTTTTGCCAGAGTATCTGCTGTGTTGATGAAAAACATATTTGTCTGATCCAATGTTGCTGAAACTTCCTGTAATAAATCAAGATTCATATTAACTGGTCATAAACACTCAAGCAGATATTCCACCTGGGTATGTAATTGGAATAAAAGTCTGGAGATAGAAATCATCTCATTTTTTAATCAACAACGTCTCCATTTATGGGCAGAAACTGGCAAGCGAATGATTGCATTTGAGGAGGCAAAAAGATTGTGCATAAAGTTTTTGGGGACGTTGGGGAAGAACAACCTCTAGCATGTTTTAAGCACACAAATGACCTTTATTGTGCATTGTAATGAACAATTTTTTAGCACAATTTTAATCAAGATGTAACTTGCTTTATTTCATTTTATTATTTTTTGTTCAACAGGTCATTTACTGATTACTGGAGTTCTATCCTGACCAACTAAACCGGTATAAATATTACTTATCATTATAATCATCATTATTTGCATTCTTTTTAGTCATAAAGGGAGGATCTCATTATAAAATTGATGTTATAAGCAGCATTGACATTTATGGAAAATAATTGTTTAGCTGGAGCCATCTGGAATCAAACAAGAAAACAAGAAATTATGGCAAAAAAGCATACCTGACATTGGTCAACTTTGTCTGCATTTGACGCCCATTTTACAAGTGCAAGAAGTCTTATGAACTGTTGTCTTGTGTTTGTTGCAAATTGAATTATTTCAATTTTCCTTTTCAAAAAAAATCAATTGCCACAAAATGTGATTTAAAAAATAACATTTCAACATCTTTCTCATCCAGTCTGCAAACTCACGCTGGCATACAAAAATTGATGACAAAAGCATGGTCACTAAATTTTCAACAATTACCAAGAACCCTACTGGGAGCTACATTCCACAACATAATTATAACAAATATGATAAAACAATTGAACCATTCAAGCATTGAAACATTTCTAAGTAAATAAGTTGTTAGTCTATCATCAATTGCATACTTGAAAACATTTTATTAGCAGGTAAATGCAAGTAATATGTGCATTGCTAAGGTCGCCAGACTAATTACAGCTAAAGTGCATTCTGCATTGACCATATCATTTAAAGGGAAGTTTTTAAGAAACAGAGGTCGGCTAATTTTTAAACATTTGTTTTAGATGAAAAATACATTTGTGTACTTTGATGCAACAGTTTTTATGTCAGTGATAGTCCAGCCTTGGGAATGTGACAACTGCACGCACAAGGAAATTTGCAGTAGGTTGAACTGCACCCCGCTAAAATTAGGCCTTGCATATGCAGGCATGGCATGAGTGCATGACAAATAGAAAATTAGCCTGTTGAAGTTTAAATGAACACATTCAGATTTTAGTAACTTTAACTTTGTAGCTATGTAATGCTTAAGTCTTTAAAAGCATTTTCTTTTTGCCCCATTGCTGATACTTCTAAAACTCAATCCATGTGATATTATATAAATCATGGGGAAAGCTGCATGGTGAACCCAAGAGAGTCAGGTGTGCATGCTCTGCATGCCTGGGGGTGAAAATGATGAGAAGTAAGCATTTGTGCAGTTAGGTTTTAATAAACTTGGAAGGAAATGCAGTGATACTCTTAATTCTTAAGATGCTTGATGAATATTTAACAAAAAAGTCTTAATTACCTTTCAATGTCTGACTTTCTGGGCAACCTAAAAATTAAGCAAAATCAAGTCAAAAGTTTATGGCACGATAAAGGTTAGATGATAACCAGTGAATCAAATTCGAAAGAAAGATGAATCATCATGAAACAAAAGCATCAAACTTCAGAGTTTGAGACTTTAGCACTTAATTTAATCGCTTCATTATCATATCTGCTTAGAGGAGTGTTTGTGCTTTTTAAGAGCCTGTAATGTGTCATGAGGACTTTGCAAACTGTTCGGTCGGGCCCTGGCATTCATTTTAAGTCAGTAAGTAAATCTGCGCATTTCTTTTAGATCTTATGACTATTGAACGTTACGTTATGAGTGGTAACAAACTTTGAAACACTCTGCTTTTCTGCCATAGAAACGCTCCAATTTCAAGATTTATCAGAGAAGTAATGATAGCTTAAAGCATTGGAGGCAGTTACCTATGTTTGAATAAAATAAAATACGAAAAGCATGAGGGTAAAATCGAAAAGATGATAACAATGGCCAACTTACAATTCAGAAAGCAATGTTAGTTCATGATACGTCTTTTGCAGCACCATATCAATCAGCATAGATAGATTGACTGTAGCACCCTGCGAAAACTGCTGCATAGCTGCCATTGCTTCGGTCGCTTCAAACAATAAGCAATTTTTCAAACTATACCATGATCTTCGCTCCTTCCTCAAGCCGCCATTTTCCTTGAATACGAAGCTATAGGTTTGGAAAAGAGGCTACCGCAATGCACTTGGGACAGACGAAAATTAGGGGACTTCTTTGGGGGGAGGGGGGTCATCCAAGAACTGCTGGCCCTGTAAACTTTAACCATTCGCCAAGTCATTGTCAAATGTTTTAAAACCGATGATAATGACATATAATGATATTTATTCTTATGTGTTCACTGCATTTTAGGCAAAGCAATAAGTTTTTCTCTTAATTTGCTACAAGTTTTTTTTCCGCTTTTAAAAAATGTATTATCGAACAGCTTTTATTGTAATTCAAAATAATTTTCTATTCAGAAGGGCTACCCTTCTTAAAAAATATAAAAATGAAATAAAACTAAAAGCTGGATGTTTAGAATACGCCGGACCGGTCTTTTGGTGGTCATGAAATTTTCTTTCAATTCGCAACAATTTTTCTTGTCGTATGAATAGATAGCTCAAACTGTATTCAAAAGGGCAGGGCTAAATCTAAGCTATTCAACCAAGAGTGTTGGCCGTCGCTTTTGCAATTTGAATTTGCCAAAGAAAGACGTGAATCAAAAACATAAATGTTGATTTTGTCTTTGAACCTGCCAAAGTTGGTTGTTTATCTATTACTTTGAGCCTTTATAGTTCCTTCGTGTCAAGTAATTTAGATACGAAATGTCAAAACCACTTTTTATTTCAGCATGTGGGTAAAACCTTAATCTCCATTGTTATATTCTGACCAGATACCTTTTGTCATTCAAAGTAAATACAAAAGATGCAATGTTTTGTAAATAGTTTTGTGTTCATCATTGCGTCATATGATGAAAATATCACACAGGGACTTTTGTCCTGGCCATTTATGGTCTTACTGTTTTCGAAGTTTATTCTCGGAAATTGGGCACCTGTCGTTGCAATAAAATCATTTGATTTTTAACCACAAAAGGTCATAATTACATAAATATATTTATAAGCATGATTTCTATCGCTGCGTCATGAAAACACTCGTGCAAGACTATTCCATTTGACCATGTTTGGACTTTTAAAAGTTCTAATTTTCTTAAAATAAAATGTATAAAAGGAGCGTGGTGATGGCTCTAGGAAACAAGAAAACTTCAGAGCCAAAAGACGAAAGACTAACATTGAAATAGAAAAACATTGAAGAGCTTATTGCGTCGTTACCAAATTACAGCAGTTCAAGGTACGTTGTATGTTGCATTTGATTTTCTTCAGAATTCTATTCCAGCTCAACCACAACACAACTGTCAATAAACTGAACCATAATCATTACTGTTATGCAATGACGATATTTTATGATTTGTTAAGTATCAAAATGAAGTTCTAGTCCATGTAGTCGAGGGAAATTAAAGGTTCAATTTTTTAGGGCAAACCAATATACAGGAGCGGATCCAGACCGGGTTTAAAGGTTTCAAAAACCCGGTCAGATAATTTTAGAAGTAGACCCCCTTTCCTTAAATGTATGTAGCATTTTTCACTCCAATGATTTCTTCCTCATTTCGATGGTGCATTGTTGAATAAGGCTGTGAACAGAAGAGAGAGCACCTCCTTAAGAAAAAGGGCGTCGCCCAAACCGGAAAAGGGCGTGGTCCAAAAAATTTTCAGACCCCCAAAAAAGCCGGTCACCATACTTTCTGGATCCGCGCCTGATATATCTATTTGATATTTTCTCTCCTAGATGTCAGGAATTGGATTAGACACTGAAGTGATCACTGCATACCAAGATTGCAAGAAGGATAAGACCCATACTGCTTTTCTTATCCTCGCAATTCAAAATGAAGAAAAAGTTGTAGTTGAGAAGAAAGTGATGAAAGATGAAGTGCCTGCTTTGCTTGAAGAAGCTGTAAATTCTGGTTTCAAAAAAGGTCCTCATGAGACAGATAAATACGCTCTCTTAAGATCCATTCTCATTAAATCACCACCACGATATGCAGTTATTATTGCAGAGTATGATGATCAAGGTCCAAAAACAAAAGTGACTTTCATTACCTGGTAAATATTCATACCTTTTTAATTTCAGCATGTGTTAGTTCATCTTCATCACAATCATTTATTCGAACAAAAGTGTTTAATGGTTTCCAAGTTACAAATAAAACTTGAAAATTGACTGATAAGAATAAGACACAAACAAACAAAATACAAACAAACAAACAAAGAAACAATGCGGAACATTAATGTAACATGAATGTGAAAGATTAAAAGTGCTGGTGTCTTGTTTACATACAGGGTCGTAATTACATTGGTGTGAGGGGGTGTGCCATCCCTCCAGGTAAAAATTGTTTTTAAAAAACAAGGCGTTTTTGGCCATTCAAGAGTATTTCATCAGTAAATTTAGCTAACTTGTCATGAAAATAAAGGATTGTGCGATCACGTTTTCAGCTAACTCACCGTAGACATCCTCCCCCCCCCCCCTGAAACAGGGCATCTAGGGGCGGATCTGTTCACTGAGGCACATAATCAGCTCTGAACTAAGGATGGGGCCATGTCATACTGCACTTAAAATCACATTGTATAACATTAAGACTTTTGTTTCTTCTTTCAATACATTTTTTGTCTGGCTGTTCTGATTGTCATAGGTGCTTCATATAACTTGACAGCCTCTTAATTTGGGTGTTTGATATTCTAGGTGCAGTGATAATTCAAAGGTTAAAGAGCGCATGTTGATATCAAGTACAAAGGAAAATATTATCAAAAAACTGGAGGGTGCCACTGCCTACCAGGCCAGTGATGAATCTGATTTGGAATACAAATCGCTGTGCGATGGTGTTAGCAAAGGGAAAGCAACATGGAACTAATTTTCATTTTATGACTTTATGAGGACAGTTAATAATTGATTGTGATATTGTGATAATCATTTTTTTTTATAAAGCCGAGTCCGTCAAAATTTCATTTATGTCTTTGTCATGGATTGAGTAAGGGGCAAGGGGCATTTGTCCTATTGTTCTAAAAGGTATTAATGTGTTGTTCATATCATCAAACGTTAAATTGCATGTAAGAAATAGATGATTTAAATAAATAATCAATTAAAGAATTAAGGGAGTGAAAATTCTTTTGTTCATTGCATGCGGTTCTTCATCCACAATCAACTAACTTCAGTTTTACGGAATCTGCCATTTTCACACATTGAAGAAAGTCTCATGAAAATTTCCATTTTGTGCAACCTACTACACCGTTAATCCCCCCTTTTACGGAGAACCACGAAAAACCCAAAGAGTTAGTAACCCCCTAGCCTGCGCTTCAGACTCCCTTGGAGCTCAGGCAATTTACCCTCAAGGATGAGGTAATTATTGAACAGATCCACAGTAAAAGTCTAAAGCTTAGCCGAGATTAAAGCCATTGCCTCGTCTCCACCACCTCTTCGCAGTGTGTCTTCAAACAGCGCGGAGGACAGACTACCGTCCTCACGTGTTCGGGTTAAAATATCTTTCGGCTTGTTCCGATGTTCAGAAATACAAAACGTAAAAATGTTGCGAGACCTGTCACAATCGTTACGAAGATACCAACTGCGATTCTTACGGTAATTTTTACGCCAAGTATCCTCAGTCCAACTGTCTGCTCTCTGATGGACAAATGCTCGTAAAATTGGAATCTTTCGGCGGGCATGTAGACGTAATGGTAATGAGGATAGCATTCGCTGCCTGCTCGCCTTGTGATGGAATGAAGCGCAGCGGAAACGACTGCTGCGGGGTATAACTTGATTGCTATGCTCGCAAGATCGAACGACATTCCTCCGATGTATTGCAAAAGCGAATAATCACCACCAAAATCCTGATCCCAATACGCAACACTGAAGACTATTGCATCTATTGTATGATAGGCCATTGCAAACGAAACAATCTTTCCAAATTCACCCTGCGTTCGCTCAATCCATCGATTCAATTCGTTGTACATTCCAAGCAGCGCTCCTACGCGCTTCCGTTCCTGTTCGCAGCTACGGTTAGAATACTGGAACAACTCTTGCATTTTTTCGATCAATATTCTTGCCTGAAGAGCGTGCATGTGGCAAACAAAACCATAAATGCTGAGCCACATTGCCCACCAGCCGGTCGTATAGAAGACAGTCATTCCATACAATGCATAATGCCAGAATTTATCAAAAAACGGTAGCCAGTGTAAGTAAAAGAACATGGCGGCCAGTATCCAAGCTGTTAATGAAAAGACACTGTAACACCGAGACAGAACTTGCACTTTAGATCGATGTTCGAAGGAACTCTGTAAAACACTTAAAACAAGCGCGTCATAACTGCCATATCTGAAGTAGTATTTAATGAATATGAAGGGCAGGGTTAGATTCATCAGTGTGAAGCAACTATTGATAATTGATCCAACTCTCCATGAACTTACTTTGCCATGAAGAACATATTCCAGAGCTGTTGAAAGAAAAGCCAGTGATAATTAAAATCCCTTCCTGGTCACCAATTTAAGATGATCCCTCCTTGGTCAGAAATTTAGGACGCCCAGTCAAGTCGCCTACAAAAACCAGGGGCTCGCCAATAAAAGCACATGCCAAAAAAAGGAGTAAAAGATGCTATTTCTGTGCTTTCAAAATGAATAAACTTGCATGGAGAATTTTGTGCAGACTTGTCAATTGATCTAGATGATTCAGATGAAGGTGAGAGCATTGTCAGGCATTTATGGAGTTTTTGAGAGTAGGAATAAATAATTCAGTTGAGGATAAGATATTTTTTCATATAGATGGTTTTTTTTTAAATTTATCCATTTTTTGCTGAGTAAGGTCTCCAGAGTAATCGTTCGGTTCTTTTTGGAGTAAGTTCAACAAACTAGCAAGGACGGTGCGCATCTAGGAACCTAGGAAGAGGCTTTCTAACATTTGTGTGAAATCTTTCTTTGAAAATCTTACCATCACCCCCTGGTTTTCTATCCGATTTGTTTTTCAGCACAGACTTTGCATCATAACATCAAAATAATCAATATTTCGACTTTCGTCGCATTTTACAATCTGTGTACACTTGCTGAAACTAACAACATTATTCTAAAAATGCTAATTGATTTGAGAATAACGGTGTCATGGTCATGATGCTGCTAGATTTAAAAAGGGTATTTGTCCATTTTCTCATTACACAGTATAAAACCATTTACGTTTTTTAATCGCAAGTTCCACTTATGCGGAAGTTGAACCTCCTCCTGCTTCTCCAGTTTTTTGCAACGTTTACCATATTATCGGACCATGACTGTTTAAAACTGAAATTTAAAGCTTAAACATTATTGTAAAGTACGAAGGAAAATTTGAAGAAAAATCCCGTTGGGGAATTAACTCTGATTGTCAATTGTAAGCACCCACTTCTGAGGTTTATAATATTGACCCTTTTATCTGATTTTTAACTCAAATTTGACCCCCAACCCTTTTTTTCTGAAACCAAAGAGCAAACTGCTTTTATCACGATGAGTTGGGCCTAAAAACCTCCTTTTCTTAAACCTAAAAACCCCCTTTTGAAAAAAACACCCCTCTTTCCAATTTCTAGGTCCTTGGTTTGGGATAAAATTGAACCCCTTTCTCAAAGATTTTTAAGGTGCTTAACTTGACAATGGGGAGTTGACCCACCGGGACCGGGAGAAAAAGGGCCTCAGCGATGGAAAATGACAAATTCCAAGCGATGAAAAAATTCTTGGGATTTCACCAAAATGAAAGTCACTTCCACATTTCAGAATTTTGCTTACCTAATATCGAAATCATGCATGCAAGTAAAATGACATAGGAAAAAATTGAATAAATGTTGAACAGCCAGTGACAGCTTTTTGGTTGCCATGCTCCAAGCATACGAAGTGTGTAATAACATGGCCTAGGCATTTTAAATTGATTCCCTAGATTAAACTGTTCCAAGTAACATTCTTCCAGCATTTCTGCAGGCTCAATATTCACAATGCATCCACTGCTTTTTTCGCTGCTGATTTGTTTGGAATAATTTTCTCTTCGCTTTGCCATGACAAACTTTTTTACGCTTTTCCGATTGAGGAAGTGAAAACGGATGGATAATCTGACGTTTTCATGGCAGGAAGCAAAGTGAAACTGGTTTGATCGAACAACAATTGGAAAAGATTGAAGACAGAAACGAAGGTCGTTTATTTTTTCTGGGGGGGGGGGGGTTCACGGAAAAGGGGAATACATGGAACAAATGAACTACAGATCTCACCCGGGGATCATGGCAAAGTAATTCTGTTTAATTCGCTGAATTTTTTCCTTAAACCGTTCCTGAGCAATCAGGTGAGATGTGGCTGTTGTGGATTGTTCTAAAGGGTTTAAGGTGAGTATAAAGGTAATCCGCTTGTCTCCACCCCTTACAAAAAAGCTCAGCAATCAGGTAGTTTGTCTGAAAGATTTGCCAAAATTATGCATTTCTTAAGAAAGGTAGAATTTACCCCCCCCCCAAAGCGAAATCTACCCTCACAAATGTAACAAATGTGTTGTTTTAACAACAAGCTAAATCAAGGGGGAAAATGCCAATGGTTTAATCACAAAAAATCGAGAAAGCAATGCCCGAAATGATCTGTTTATCAAAGAGCAAGGAACTAGCGAAGACTGTGATATTCACAGAAATACTGATTTTGTTTCTGAGTAATTCAAGTCGCAAAATTAATAATAATCCTCGCCCCCCCCTTAAAATAGGAAATGCAGAGACATAGGCAACATATTAAACGTGGGGGGGGGGGTAGTTCAAAGGAGGACCACATGACCACTCCCATAAATGGGTTTCGAGAGACACTTTTGCATAGCTTACCAAGAAGTGGGGCTATTGCCCCGTTTCGTAATCGCTATATGCAATGTGAAGCCATTTTGTAGCCCAGTGAATTTCAATCCTTCATAGGATATCCAAGGGCAAAATATTCCATGCATTTAACCTGTTCCAATGTGATCAAGTTAGTTCATTTTTTGTAAAAAGCATCAAACATCAAGTTTTGTGTAGTTAGATTATACTATCCATATTAACTTGATTAATTATTCTAACTTCACTTTCGATCCTCTACAACTTCATCCCTTTCTTTAGTGAGATTGACCAGTGATTAACCTTGAAATGGGGTGCATAATCTGTCTACACTTCAAGAGTATTTAGCAAAAGTCACTTAGGGTTACCCAGCAGTTCAATGCCTGTTACATATGAAGGCCTTCTACTGGAACCTCAAAGACAAAAACACAACCAATGAGCTTTAAGAAGACAAAAACATGCTTCCTAAGACTTATTGTTTCCCTCCTTTATCATGAAATTTCATGCTATAAAACACTTTCTTATATTTTCCAAAAATTGGACAAATGCCCCCAAACCCTACCACAATAAACTGTCTAATAGGAAGGGCATAGGTGCATCAGACAAGAAGGCAAATTTAACTAACTCTATTTTATCAAAAAAATGAATATCACAAAATCACAATATGATATATAACTGTTCTCCCAAAGTTCATTGTGACAATTACTTCCATGTTGCTTTCCCTTTGCTAACACCGTCGCACAGCGATTTGTATTCCAAATCAGATTCATCACTGGCCTGGTAGGCAGTGGCACCCTCCAGTTTTTTGATAATATTATCCTTTGTACTTGATATCAACATGCGCTCTTTAACCTTTGCATTATCACTGCACCTAGAATAACAAACACCCAAATTTAGAGGCTGTCAAGTTTTATGAAGCACCTATGACAATCTGACAAAAATAATTAGATCAGCCTGAAAAAAATACATCGAAAGAAGAAAAATTCACATGCAAATTTGAACAGAAAAATCTAAATGCCAAAATTTCATACAACATGGCATTGGGGACTGTTGTTTGTTATACCCTATTTCTTGGATTTGAGCTGACCATGTGCCCATGTGAGAGAAAACTAACAAGCAACAAATTTTCATGTGTCAAATTTGACATCGCATAGGATATGTGCACTTTAAATGTTTTACTTATTTATTATCAAATATATATACATTGTATCACAATGAAAACTTTGGGTAATCCAGTGTGATAACAATAAATACTTGTCAAGTATATGCGAATGCCCCTGTTTCTATGATCATCTGTGGTGGCCACTTATCACAGGTAAAAAGGGATAGGAATTACAAGCAGTTGGTATATTGCGGTTTTAATCTTCAAATTGGCCTAGCTCACCAGGTTGAGCAGTTAGCATACAGCATAAAATCATCTTGGCTTGAAAGCTTTCACAATTGTTTGCTTATAAGGATAAAATTGATGCTCCATATTCTTTGTTAGTTTGTATTTATTCATAGCAAACAATGTTCATGTTTTATTTATAAATTGGAAACCTTTAAACGTGCTTTGCTCAAAGCAGTTGAAAAACAAATGAAAATGTTGAATTTAAAAAGGAATGAATACTTACCAGGTAATGAAAGTCACTTTTGTTTTTGGACCTTGATCATCATACTCTGCAATAATAACTGCATATCGTGGTGGTGATTTAATGAGAATGGATCTTAAGAGAGCGTATTTATCTGTCTCATGAGGACCTTTGTTGAAACCAGAATTTACAGCTTCTTCAAGCAAAGCAGGCACTTCATCTTTCATCACTTTCTTCTCAACTATAACTTTTTGTTCTTTGTGAATTGCGAAGATTAGAAAAGCAGTATTGGACTTGTCCTTCTTGCATTCCTGGTATTCTGTGACAACTTCAGTGTCTATTCCAATTCCTGACATCTATAAAAAAATGTTGTTTTGAAATAATGGTTCCCTCCAAGAATGAACAAATAAGAATCATTACAATTAAAAATAATCTGCTATTACAAAGAAGTGATATAATGAGGATATATTAACATTAATCAAAGTTGATATTGGACAAAATAATGTTTGAATTCATGCTCAATATATGGGTTAACAAATAAGGACTACACCCCCCTGAAGTAAGCAAACAATATTGCTACCAGATACAGCTGCATTATTTCTTTTACTGTTCCTGTATAGGACACCATGAAGTTGACCAAATCTTGGCATGAGAGGCTATGCACAGCATTTTCCTCTTTCATTTTGGGCCATAAAGTGGCATGGAAGGGCCTTTCCTATGGGTTTCTCATCTTTCCTTCCCTCAGATTTTCAGGTCACTTTATTTTATGCTATTCATTGTCCTTGAGGGTGATCTTGCCTTGCCTTGAAAACTGTCCAAGAGGTTCTATTTTAAGGTGTGTCTATCTTTCTACAAGTTGGAAAATTAAATAGAGCAATTGGGCAAAATATAGAGAACCTTCCCATAAAGCTTCCATGAGAACCACCTTGAAAATGCATATACCAAAAACAATCCAAAAATCCCGTTCCACATAGAATAGCCCCCAGGTGGAATTACCTCCACTACAAAAAATGTAGATAAAAAAATTTTCCAATCTGCATGAAATGCATGAAGTAATCACCACTCCTCCAAATTATGGCAATTATCAATAGCATTATTCACTAACCCTTGCTCTTGTATATCATTTCCAGATCCTTTTACTTACTCTCTGCTTAGCAATTTAAAGTTTGCTCGCCCCAAAAAAAATATTTAATTGAGGGCCACTCTCCAAGGCATTAGGTAAATTCCTTCCTTCCTTCCGTCCTAGACTACCAAACTTTCCCGGTCATATTTGCTTCTTACTGCAACATTGTCTTGAGCAATGTTGTGTAAAAACAACGAAAAAATGCGTTATAGCATGTCTAAGCGTGCTAGCATACCGTGTAACAACCTCAAGCGTCAGTAGGCCGATCAAACGCCCCAAACTATGGTGGTCCTACTTCCATTGTTCTTTACAATTTTATATCTAAAAATGTCCTCCAAAATGAAAAATATACCGCACTAGCAAGAATTTAGTTTCTTCACTTTGGTTTTAAGTTTGACCGAAGGCTCTTAATCATGCTTTCTGTCATGATTTGCTAAAATACAACTGTATCTCCACTTCCTCGATGGCCAGTCATGGCCTAGCCCCATGACTGCCAAGATAAAGTTGCGAACTTGAGCAAAGAAAACAACCAAAGTTGTACCAAAACTACATAAAACATTCAAGAAAAGACAATTATCAAACTCACCGCCATTTTTGCAGATTTCTTAGTTTTTCACAAAGGTATTGAAATATCTGTAAACGAAGACACGCGTTGAACACTCCCTCGACGCTGCAAGACGGAAAGAACGCTTGGTCTTGAGCACGGTATAAATGGCGGTCGGAAGTCGCGCCCTTTTTAAACAATAGACAACAGCCTGAAAACAATCAAAAACAATAACCATTGTCTAGCCATCCAATTATAAAATGATTGTAGTGGGGAAAACAATAGACAGGAATTCCCAGCACTGCGACTTCGATATATATTACCATATGTGGTAATGCAATTTTCACAGCATTTGTTTTAGTTAATTTTCCTACTTGTTGCGTTTCTGACTGGGTGGACATAAGATGGAATTGTTTGTTTTGTATTGTTCATATATTTTAGGTCGAAAAAAGTTTTCCCAAAAAGAAAACCAGTTTTCAGTGGGCAAGTCGACTTGATGGGCAATGTTTTGTCATGATTTTGTGTGGTCAAAATTTTAAGATTCTAAAAATTTATTCTTATGACGTCATCATGTAGACTTTCTTGTACTTTCTAAAATTAATGCGCATGCTTTGTTCATATCCATTTTAAACCAATACACAAAAAATAGCTAGATTTTAAAGATCATCTCTAGAAGGAAGAATAACTACCTTTGGGTTTGTTGTCAACCAAAATATGGTCTGACCTGGCGCAAACATAATAGTGTTATGTATTATAAAATCTTCAACAAATAAGTGCAATGGGTTACTTGAAATGTATTGGCTATCATTAAAAAACAATATGAGCAACAAGGGGGGTAGGACTAGCTCACCAATGCCTAAAAAACTTCTCTAAACCCCTTCTATTGGAGGTGATTAATCATAAACTAATGTAATGAAACTTTTCTGAAATCTGTTCAATAAACTGACAATTCTTTCCTTTTTATACAAATATTTCAGTGTTTAATTAGGGGTTTATGCCCCCAGAGATCCACCTAGCTCTTTGATATTTGATTTACACCTTTTACGGTTTTCACTGACAATTACTTTGGTTATTATTTTCCTCCAACTTCTGCCTTCAGCGCCGTGGCGAAGCCACGGGGTATTTGGGAGGGTTATCAATTTATAATATACCTTATACCTTTTATAAAGACATGGTAATGTATGTATATTCGTCAGAAATTTGGGGTAGGTGTATATGCCCTTATCGAGTTTCGTTTCTTAGTCAAATACTGCCTTTTAAATGAGGAAGGAGAAAAGCAGATTTGTTTGCCCCCAAAATCTTCTATAAAAATATTTTACTTCTAATAGATAATAGAGAAAAACATTTTTAACGCCCATAATATGATAATTAAAGTTATCCGTCTTTTGCAAACAATGTAAGGTAGAGAATAATCAGTATCTGCAAATTGTGAGCTTAACTTTTTGTCGTAAGAAGTTCTAACAGCGGCATTCTCAATTTAAATGTTACCTAGTACACCAGTGGCGAACCCTATCGTGTCTTTTCATGGCATGGAAAAGTGTGATTTCAAACTTAGGGCGTCACTGAAACACTTGATTCATAATCATAATTTTGGCTTAAACACTGCCCCATATGAGGCATTGCAGCTATATTGTTTTAAGCTGAACTGAACTTGAACCAACTTTAATCAAACACTATTGTTGCAAGTAATTTTAATTTCACCATAAGCGACATTGATGTCTGCCTTTGGTGTCCCTTTCACGAGAGTTCTATCCTCGGATGCAGGGGACAATGGATTCCCTTTTGTGTACGTGAGAGTGCACCCCCCTCCGTATACTAAGAAGTGTAATGCAACCTGCAACGTGAACTGCAATGAATGTTAAGTGAAACGTAATAGGTAACTTGCAAAGAAAATGGACAAAGTTGACAGTGTAAGCTATAATATATGCCATATCCCGTGATAACTAAATACTGGCTACGTTTTACAAAATACGACGAACATTCATTCAGTTGAATGGATGTAATGCAACTTATGAGAAGCTACCAATTTCTGTTTTCACATCGTGGTCTTTAGATCTGTAATTTCTATAAATGCAACACATGGGGTTTCTTTACAAACAAGATGCTGTTTCCCTGCAAGACGACTAGTTTTCTGTAATTGTAACAAGAAAAGTAAAGAACAAAATATCAGACGGCCTACCGGATTCTCGATTAATTCTTGTCATGATGTAGGAAGTCTTGTACTATTATCTTATTGGACAGAGATTAGCATCGAGTGTTAACATAGGCACCGACTTCCCGGGGGGGGGGGGGGGGGCTCAATTCAAAATTCTCTAAACCATGCGTAAAATAGAACAGAAAATAAGATCAGCAAAGTAACTTAACAGAACAGAACGCTATGAGTGAAAACTAAATGGCGTCGGCCTAAAAGCGTAGTTTATTTCTTTGATTAAATATATATTGTATTCTATTCGTTAAGTACAGATGAAGATACTATGCTTGAAAAGTTCTGAATGGGGCTCAGCACCCCATAGCAATTTTCAGGGGTGGCTAAAGCCCCCAAGGCCCCACGTAGTCGGCACCTATATGAGCGTGAAAGGATCCTTTCAAACATCATTGAAACAGGAATAGGTTGCACGAGACATGTTGCAATTTCTACTAGTTTAATTTTCTATATACGTTGGGTTCTACTTAACTTCAGTTCTACTTTTAACTACATCTTCTACTGATTGTGAATTAAATCACATTCAAATTAAGTACCGACAAAAACAAGAGATACATCAAGTTAAATCAGGGGGTGTCACTTTATGGCACATTTCCCTGCGAAAGTTTGTACCAAAACAGCAGAAATTTAATAATTTTATATGAAAAAATTGTCCTTCGCTGCTTATTGGCGCATGCAAGGGGACGAAATTGGAATAGTTTGGAAGGTAAAGCACCCCTGAATCCCCTTCAAGTGACACCCCTTGGTTGAATAATCTTTCACATCAGAAGTATTTGCTCTACACATACGTTGGTCTTATCCATGGCATACCATCTTCTATTACCTGTCCTTAGTTCATAATGAAAGAGGATTAACTGCACTCAGTGACAAACGCGATCCTCTTGGACAATGGGCTGATTGATAGACATGTTGATCAATCAATCAATCAATCAATCAATCAATCAATCAATCAATCAATCAATCAATCAATCAATCAATCACTCAATCAATCAATCAATCAATCAATCAATCAATCATTGTATCGGCTGCTGATTCGCTGATCAACTAACATGACTATTTACTGCTTTATTTGGGTGTTCAGGAAAGAGAGGATGAGAGGAAAGAAGTGAGTTGGAGAAGCTCTTCCTTCTTTTCACAAGTAGAACTGAAAGCATTGTTTTCTTGCCCCCTTGTCCCCTCCGCTGAGGACCCGAGAATACCTACGTGGCTACTTTTTTAATCGTTCCTGGTTATCTCAGTTATCAGCTATCAGACAAATTCGCCAATGAAATTTAGCAAATGAAATCCAATACTATCAAATCCCTAAGAAAAAACATCCGGTAAGTTAACACAGTTGGCAGTGATATTCTCTTGGTCTGTGTCACAGGAAGCTGAAAAATCAACCTAGATTCCATTCTCTACTGACTTCTGTGAAAGAAAATCAACTTGACTATAAATTAAGAAGCAACATGATCGCTCATACATCGAAAATAAATGCGATATAACAAAAAACTGCTACGAGACATTTTCCAGTTAATGTTGAATTTGGTACAAAAATTACGAAACATAGGACTGCTTTCTAATAAAGCAATTTAATACATAATTCTATATTCTTAACAATCATAATTATTATAGAGTCAACGAAAGCCATGGCCAAATTTTAAATGCAATACCATGACTTTGGCAAAACGCAAATAGCCAATCACACGCGCTTTTTCTCATGTCGCGTGGTTTTGATCCTCGTGAGATTCGCAGCTTGGCAGTTTCCCCTTGGCTTTCTGGTCACTGAGGAAAGCATTCATGCTCTGTGGAGTGTCGCACAAAAAAGTCCTGCTATAGTACGTATCCACTTGTTCATGCAACTTTCTTAGTGCTAAACAGTTTGTTCTAATTTTGAAATAGTTAATTTTGTTGTGAGAAAGTACTCCATAAGACAGCAATTAAATGTGTTAGGAATGACGAGGATTAGAAATAACAGGGAATAGAATTTCACTTAGATACAGTGTAAAGATAAGGGCTAGAAATGAGGAGAATTGTATGGGGCCAGCATGGGATTCAAACGCATACCTCTAGTTTCAATCATCAACAACATTGGGCTATTTGAAATTTTCGGTGCAATAATGTGTTCACTTCTTTCTAGTGTCATACATAAAAATGTCCTAACAATTTTAGCTGTAAAAGCAGGCAATGGCTATGTGTTTATAGACTGAGCCATGACAAAAAATGTGACGAATGCACCTTATGATACAAATAAAAATAACATCCTGTGCTCTTTTTGAAACTGTTTCATCGAACAGTGACTATGCAACTGTACCTTCTTCTCTGAAGCCCTATCAGTTCATAACGTTAGCGTTCACGAGATTAAACCTTTGTATGTCGGTATGAAAAGGTTCGCTTGAAATTGAAATATTAGCAACCGACGATGGCAAACCTTCCAAATAAATTATTCTCAGTCTGCCTCTGGCTTTCTTTCCATCCACCTACTGCCCTTCAGCGACCAGCATTCAATACTGGTCCGTAGCAAAGACACAAGCCTCTTATAACTGCCGATGAAAACTAAGGTTCTTGAATACCTAGTAAGAACATGCTTACAAAATTCGCTTTAGCATCAAAGTAGGGGAAGCAACGCTATATTTAGCATCTTTAAGATAGTTAGATAGATGGAAAAAATGGACCCTGAGAATGCCTTCGTAATAAATAAGATTTATGTGAAGTTGGTTGCCAGCAGGGACGCTAATAAACTTGAAAAACTTACTTTAGCCTCTACAAGGACTTTCAGCATTTCCTGAAATACCTGCATTTAGCAATCTAATGTTCCCCTCAGTTATAAACGCAATCACAACAAACAGAACCTTTTTAACATCTTTTGGCAATGGCTTTTGTTGAACTAACAAATGAATAAAGATGAATAATTGATACTTTCTTTAAGAATAATTTTTCTTTTGGCTTTTTCATATAGACATACCAGTATATGGCGCGAAATGTTGAAGACATAACACCTTCTGGTTTTTCTCCTCAGGAAATGTGCCCAAAATGCCACCACATTTTTTTGTATTTTTGGTTTAAATGCACCAGGCAGTCTGGGTACCATGTCATGGTGTTGCTGGAGGTGTGATTGTTTCAATGTACTGTCCCATTAACTGGCCTGGCCAGTGTCTGAAGCCATCAGGAGCTGGAGGCATCGACAACATTACAGGCTCTCCTGAAATGAAGATTATAAATCTGATTTATGCTACAGATAGCGGTTTTCTTTCCACAATGATAACTCTGATATATGACTTACAGGCAAACAAATCTATGGAGATTTCTCCATTCGTCAAAATAACTGGCTGAAGGACGAATTTAGAATTGTATACTGAATTATCATATTATCATGGAGTATAATACATAGGGGGGCATGAGGGAAACTGGCCTAACAGTACAAACATTCTTTATTTTAGCCCCCTTTCAGGAATATCTACGGAATATAGTAGTTAGAAATTTTCTCCATACAGTCAATAATTTTGAACATTTATGGTGTGAGCGCCAAAATATTTTAGTTCTGACAAGTTTGTAAATGGCAGCAAAATCCAATTCTTGGACGAAAGTCTTGTTCCAGTTTTTCTGCACCTAAATACTAGAGTTTTTTTACTCATTTTTGCATAAAAAAGAGCATCTATTTTTGGGACATCTCATTTAAGCACCCTTTGGTTTAATAGAACTGAAAAGCAGTTAATTCAACTTTCCACCTTTTAAGTGGCAACTCAATTAGTTTTCTCCTAAAAATGAAGGTGCATTCAAAGACCATTCCATGCAAAGTTCAAGCTACTTGTAACATCAAAGGCCTACCTGTGGGCCAAATATATGCAGGCACGGGAGGGTAATGCATTGGAACCATACACTGACCATCTTGACCGACTGGAAAATAAATGTCTTGAGAGACTGGTACTAATGGTGGAATGCCCCCAGGTCCAGTCAAGGGAAGATGAACTGGAATCTGCTGATTTGGAAATGGAGCTGGTGAGGAGCAGATCTAGAAAATCAATTTATACTGTTAATTATTGGAAAAAGCATTTTTACAAGTTGTAAATACAAATAAAATGAATATAAATGAATGTTATTTGGGTTTTGTGAGAAAGGTATAAGAAACTATGCACACATCTTGACAAATGCCTGCCAAAAAACTTCATACCAATATTCAATCAAGGTAAATAAAACAGACTTCAAAGGGGACTTTTTAAATCAAGTTCCTTACAATTAAGTATTCACATCCCCAGAGTACCTTTCAGCAAATCCTCATAAAAATGCTCGAAGAATATACCTAATTAAATCAGGAAGCACAGACTTCTTGGCTCCAGTTACCTGTACATATAATCAGCTTAATGGGAATAAATATGCGACCTCTTTCATAAATTATTTAACTGATATGTCCACATTAATTCACATTTCTGAATGGTAGATCTGCAGCTCAGGTTTTATCAGGGAAGTCTTCAAACTTTCTATTTGCATTCTGCAGGTGCCCAATCGAAGTTGCATCATCAAGAGGCATTATTGTGCAGTGCTAATTAAAATTTGTCATCTCTTGTGTTTAAGTAGGCAGGTGTCAAATGGCATCCCTAAAAAGCTGGTTCATATCAGTATTAAGCAATGCAAGAATCAAGGGCAGAAATCTTGGGTCCTTATAGCCAGTCTAATCAAAGTGTCCATTAGCATTCATTTAAAAAATTATAAGATGATTACAAACAGCTATAAAATGCATCAGTAGAGCAACTGAGGTCATTCTCAGTTTTTAGCCTTTCAGGGCATAATGTTTGATAGGGTGCTTAATTAAAACATTTTGACATCTCATTAGCAAGCTTCTAAGGGAGACTTATGGTGATGTGAAACATGTCAATCAATCAATCAATCAATCAATCAATCAATCAGTCAATTAATCAATCAATCAATCAATCAATCAATCAAACAATCAACCTTTATCAGTTATTGCAACTAGTGATGAATCAACCTACAAATGCATCAGTCAAACAGCAAATCAAACAATTAATCAACTTTAATCAATCTTAGTCAATAGCTCTCGATTGGGGGTACCAACACCAACAAGAAGGGAGATTTAACTCATTGCCCCCTGATGCCATTTGGAACTCACATACAGTTAACTGTGGTAGCAAATGATGCGTGGTACACAGATACAGGAAATATCCTTGCTTTAATAATCTTGCAGTGCATGTCGTCTGATGAACTTTGCAAATCTTGACAATGTTACCCCCGGTATTTCTTTGATTTACAGTGACTAATACTGCACCATATGGCGTCTGCAGGGGGCTATGATTTAATATCTTCCAAAATTCCTATTGCCAGTTATGTTAAAAAGTAAGAGTTTTCAAACCTAATTGGAATCAACTTACCACTGGAGGAGGCATAATAGGAGAGATGTTTCCAGGCAAGAAAGGTCCATAAATTTGAGATGGTCTCCTTTGTGCAGCTTTAACTCTAGCTTGAAGATGTGGAGGTGGATGGAAGTAACGGCAGCTAACTCTTTGGCATTCACCTTTCATGTAGTCCATACAAACAGTAATGTAACCATCAGCACCCGGTGTTATTGTTGGTGGGGGATGAGCAAATGGGCAAACGCGTTCTTCATGGGGGCAAATGTTGTTCATGAAATCACTACATATCTGTAGAACATCAAACAGACATAAATAAAATACTAAAAGACTAAATATGTAATTTATAGAAAATATGAGTGAACAAAATTAAAACATGGTACCAATCTTTACAAAAAGTCTATATTGATTTAGGTTTAAAAACTTGAGTGCCATGTACAAAGTAAATTTAACAAAGCTGGGTGGGATATGCTACTTCAAGGGGGTATTTCCTTGTCCAAACTCATATTAATTTCAAATGTCACTGGGGGAAAAATCGTTCTCTAGTTTTTGCTGATAAAAGGTAAGAGGGTTGCAGGTTTGGCCAAATTTTGTACTTAGAGTTTGTGTTTTCTGTAAAAAACATGCTGGTTTTAAGGTTTATAGCTAAGCTCAAGTTTCACGAATCCAAATTAAAAATTTGTGAACATTCGGGCTTCAGAGGCCACATTGGTTTCCAATTTCACCTTTTTGTTACAAAATGCACTTATCGGGGTTTCTGATTTTATGTTTGCAGGTTTACTTGTTTCTCACACCTCCCAAAGCCTCCCCCCAGTGACAACTGTTGCTAAAATTTGGATATTTTTTTATTAAACTAACTGCATCTTCAAAATTTGTGCACCTCTAGTTTATCTGACTTATCTAATCTTCTTGGCATGTTGGGACTTCTTGGGGACGATTGTTCCCCTGGCAACTGTTCTGCACTGTGCCATCTTGGCATCCAATGGCCGAGGGTCTGTCAAGAAAAATAAGTAACTATCAATGCAAACAAGACAACCAAATGTCAGCATTAAAAAATGATGCCTTAACGGAAATGCAAAATCAAACATTGGTCCATTCCTATATGAAGCCAATCACTATTTGTATAAAGGCAGAAATTATGGATCCCTGATAGAAAAAGCTTTTTCCAGTTTGAGGGACATCAGTAGGGTGGGGTGCAGATGGAATTACATTTTAAAATGTTGTGTATCCAAATGACCAAGTTTTTGTTATGGGGGCATAACTTTTGGGGGTAGATCATCATTCCTTTATTTACACCCCTGGGTTAGATATCCTGTTATTGGCTTCATACAGAGACTAAGCCCTCTCAGCATCACAAAATAAGGAATTTGCACTACATTTAAAATAATATTTGTAAAACTCACAATATTGGATGTATGGCTGTCTGTAATATGTATTGGAGAGCACTGGATAAATTGTTCTTTTGGATGGGGGGAGACTCTTTGGTGTTGATATGATTTTCCAATGGCTTCTAGATTGTCCTTGATGTGCTTTGGTGGATGAAAGTATTTGCATGTTTCTCTCTGGCATCTTCCCTTTTAAAAGTCGTAAACCATGATATTAATATTTAAACAAAAACTGAGAGGATCAGAAAATGCCTCACATTCAAGGCTGAAGCCAATGGGGGGATGGGGTCAGGGCACACCCTAAAGGACCACAAATTATCAGTTTGTTGGAAATTTGTCCTGATTTAAACAATAGATTAACCAAAAGGTTTTTGTTCTGTCAACAATGGGTCAATTGTTTTATTGTTGGAAATTTTGTCAGAAAATGTCGCAAATTTGTCTTTCTTGCCTGCCTGTTTTAGAGATGCCTGAGTTCGGCCCTGTTCACATTGAAAGTCTGGTCAGGACACCTGCTGCATTTCAAAGCAAGGGGGTGCAAGTGGTGGTGGGGGGGGGGCAAACAAAACCACAAAGGTATGGTTTTATACCTAAAAAATCAACTGTTAGAAAATTTAATTCTGAAATTCCTCAAATTTAACTCCGCTGTTTCTTTTTTTTTCACATACCTACAGATCAAGACGCACTCAAGATGATGCTTGTACCAGGGGGCAATGCTGGAGACCTTTCCTTTCTTCCAAGCTCTGCACCAAGACACTGCCCATGATCAAGCATGCAGCAAAGTTATTGTGCAAAATTTCTTTTTGATAACAAATCAATCATGAATTTTTTACCGATATTTTTCTGCATTATACCAAATATTTCACGCGCCGAAAGTCTTTTCTCGATTAGGTTTTACCTTCGTTCTGCTTGCAAGCTTTTGACACTGCGCAGTGCTCCTTCACAGGATATTCGAGTTCAATCCATATACCTTCCCCTCTGTTCTGTTTCTGCATTGGGCACTTCAAAAATGTTACTACAGCAACTTAAGGATCGGACGTGTCCTCAAAAAGGCCATTCCTGTATCTATTATAGGGAGGGGCAAAATGGCAGCCATGCCCCTAAATGGCAACAAAAGTTTGGTTTCATCATTCAAATCGATACCCCGGGGATAAATGTTACGTCTAGCAGACATAGTTTGTACCCTTCTAAGAAATTATACAATCCACAAATGCAGGATTTTAGTAAAACCCTCGTTTTTGCGAAAATAAACTACGCATTGATGACTCTAGCTTCCCTGTTGGGAGAGACTTATGCGCTTCCAACCGATACGATGACAAATATCATTCATCTTTTTGCAAGCAAGAATCCTGTGACAGACACAGGCACTTTGCTTGCCAGGCAAAACAATGAACTTCTGTTGTGGGGTTCAATAAACTTAGTAAACCCCCGTGTTGAGAACAGTAGGTTTGCATGGAAATATCTCCATGGGGAATGACTGGAGACTTCAATTGCAAAGCATCAATCATAAATGCTCCTCGACTAACCAACAAACAAACCTGCTATTGAATTGATACCGCTAATCCGCTTCTTTAGCCATATTTAGGACGTATTTGATGCTCAAAAGCCGTTTTATCCTCAACTTTTATTCTTGTTTGTCTTAAACACACAATACATTTTCCTAAGTCGCATCCATATTGTTCTTACTAGGTATGCTATTTGGTAAACTGCTCTGACAAGACAAACATTTAATTTCTCTCGTTCTGCTTCGATGTTTCTTTTCATACCAGCTTTTTGTGGTAAAGCAGAAGCAATTAATACCTTTAATAGGCGATGCAGGCATGTCTTGGCAATCAGACAACAACACAATTTCCCATTTACGATTATTTGCCGAGATGAGAAATCAGCCAGGTATGGGATACGCCCCCTGAATACAGAAACTATAATTCGATCTATGTTTCACGTTTAGAGTTTGAAGTAACAGATATATTGCAGATATATGAAATAATATTAGACAATTTACTGCAGTTTCGATTCGTCTTGCTGAAAAATGTAGAGTGAAAATGAAATTAAAAAGAAAGGAGTCAAAGGCCTAAAGTCATAGGTCAAACACCGTTTTTCTATTCAATTCTCAAGAGGCCTATGAAATAAATTTTTCACTTCTGACAATAAACAGGTGGCAATATTATCAATATTTCAGCATTTTCTATTACAATTTTGGTAAGGCAGCTTTAATTTGATGCCGCCCTATTGTTTTGCATCAAAACTGGCGTAAGGCGATTTACCTATCAATTCTATTCCACGTCACTTTTTAGGACGGACTTCGACTGCAGTTGAAATCATATTGCAGATTTTGCAATACTTCTAGTATCCCAAAAATACTCAAATGGTTTTTTAATAAATATTTAATGTTTTCCTGCTGTTTAGTTTCTGCTTTGAGAACGAAAGATTTTGAATAAGGCTCAAGCTGAAGTCAAAAGTTAAAGGTCGCGATAGGTCGAAAGTCAACAACATCTCTACACAAAATGACCTTTTAACTTCAATAAACGTAAATGCATACCTTCATTGCATCAAAACAGGCAGTCACACGACCATTCTCTATGCTGCAGGTTGCAGGAGGATGGGCGAAGCTACACTCGAATTCGCTGCGGGTGCACTTCTTTGTTAAGAACTCTTGGCAGACTTGAACCTGCAACCATCTTGGGTCTCTGACCTTCACTCTCAGTGGTCGTGGTGAACTTTGCGGTGAGGCAGACCCATCGCTGTTGACGTCTTGAGCGTGTCCAATCGTCATTTCTGCAAAGACGTAATCAGTACCCTTTTCACCCCACACTATCTTTACAATAAACAGACATCTATTGATGTAGCGGGTATTATTTCTGATTGCAGTGCTGATTAGGCTGCAATGATGCGCATACGCATATTGAAAACAAAAACACAGCGTCCATAGAATGGATAAAAACGGGGGTATCAATAGTCAGACAATAATCAAGGGGGTTGGCAGTTCCAATTTGGAAATCTGATAACGGAATAAAACAATTTGACGAGACGAATACCTTGGTGTCACTATAAAATTGAATGGCTCTGTTGGTGCTCTTTTGATGTCATTTGACATGAAACGAAAAGCTCAAAAGGACTATTATGCTCTTTTTTACAAAAGCAGGGAATGGGATTGTTTATACCCTGGGATATTTCAATTTTTATTTGACAGCACGAAAACATAAGAAATCAGAAATGGGTTCTGGATTTTAATTTATGATCAAACCTTTGTCAATTAGGCTCTTAGTATTAAAAATGTGTTTCAAAACGATCTCCCTAACAGAAAACTGAGTAGGGGGTGGAGGTTGTCTTGTTTTTAAAACTTGTTTTTAGATTTTTCCTTTTTAAAAGGTTTTCTAGATATTTTTTGGATTGAAGGGATTTGCAACAAATAAATCTTGATGCATAATGTACTCAAGGTCAAAGTACAAGCATAAAAAGCTTAGAATTTGAGATTTTTTTGGATTTTAATCTTTAATAATTTTCATAACGAGAAAACCTCTTTTGAATGATTAAATTTTGAAGTAGGATTTTTGAGATCTTCCCTTGGAAAAGGAGACCGTTGGATGATGTGAACAAACAAAACTAAGCAAAGTTTCTTCCATTAATAGGCATGTAGAACGTTTAATATTTCATGAAACGCAGGTGATTCAAATTTCAATTTTGTTGACAAAAAGACAAAAAAAGTCGTGACACCCGGATGCACATTAAATAGGGGAAGAAAAACATAAACAAAAACATGTGCATTATATACCATTGCCAAGGTAAATAAATTTGCAAACAACAATGTTGACTTATGTGCCAAGAAACGTTTTGCTAATGCTTATTTCAAAATAGTTAGCTCCAAAAGGAATGTTTACTACAACATCATTTCAGCAAAAATCGACAAGGGGGTATACAATGTAAGAGACACGGCTTTTGCAGCGGTCATTGAATCAGATTTCAGATGTGGAAATTGTCAGGATAGAAGTTCCATCTAAATTTTTATAAACTTTAACAGAAAACGAAAGAAAAGTCTGAGATTTCATAACCCAGTTGGAAATTAAGCTTTCAATTAAAGTCTCTCAAACTCAGCCAAAACATTTAAAGAGAGAGCCTTTTGCCTCTTAATTTGAAAAAAGCTAACAACAAAATATCTTTCAAAGATGAAATTAAACGTTATCTTTTAACAAGCTGACCTAACTGAACTTGATAAAAATACTAGAACATGCTGTAAACCTGATGAACAAACTTCTTATCTTAATTTCCGTTTTCTCTTCATTTCTTTCATTTTTTCCATTCCTTTCTTTTATTTTTTTACTTGGGTACGATTAGCATTATGCTTTCTTATCCTTACTGTTATTTAGAATCAAACTAAAATAAATTGTAAACAACAAATCAAATCATCTGGGCACATGGCTTTGATAGCTCTATCCTGAGTTTTTTCGTGTCTTCGTCAGCTGACTTAGTTATATAGTTGTTTTTTCTTTAATGTTCTTGAAGTTGAACGCCCATTATAAATGATGTGGTTTGCAATAAATGAATTTGCTAAAAAATGTTTTTGATTTATCCCCTGTATTTTGATTTATTGCCAGCTGCACTGCGCAGTAATAAGTTGATGAAAATGCTAAGCAATGGGATGGCTCAGTATTCACAAAAAAATTTTGAATTAAAGGCACAACTTAAGAAAATATGAAGGGGGGTTGATTCGATATTAACTATGAACGAATTCCCTTCTTGCTGAGCAAAAATGACCACTTTATAGAAGTTTTATGAGCTTTGCAGATGCAGGGAAGTGATTGATAGCTGCCATAGAGGCAGAGATTGATCCTAAAGGGGTGTAGAATAGTTTGCTCAAATTCACATGAATCGTACATACTTTGTGAATCAATGCGAATATTTCTAGTTATAAGGTTTACCTGATTTGCCTCTGACTGCCCTCATCGAATGGTAGAACTGAAAATCTCTCTTAGCAAAGTCAAGCAACAAGAAGTTGTGTTTCACCACAATCTTGGGATAAAATCCATTGAAAGATAGAAATAGCTACCCCCTTGTTCATATTAGTCATGTAAGTATATTCCTTGGCAAGAGTTAGAACAATCATTCCCCAGAAGTGCACAACATTTAGTTAACCTGATTGCCAATGACATGCATCATATCTAGTAGTTTGACTCATTTGCTGGGAACTTTCATAATTAGGTCACTAATTGCTTCTATCAAAACTCCAAACAATTTTTGGGCGTGATTCACAACTCTTATAAAGAGCGGCATTTTACAAAATTTGGGTCAAGCCGTGCTGGTGTATTCACAAAATTGCCAAATTGGCCTTGTTATCTAGAATATGACATCATAAAGAAGAAAAAACAAATCATGGGTAATTAGGTTTCACGAAGGACCGAGCACGTCCCAGAATGAAGCCGTTTAGATAAAGCACGATTTTCTGGACATTGAGTCGAAATGAGAGAAGCTAACCCCCGCGCTTTACCATCAAATCATGAAAATATGCCAAATTCACTCCAATAGTGGAGTCTTTTAAAACGGGGGTACATTTGGACCTCTCATGCCAATCTACTATGTTGAGGCTTAGGCAAGAAGTGAAATGCAGGGTTAACAATAGTATTAACAAGCCAAAGGGAAGGCCACAATACGTCATAGATACAAGAACTAAAGTTGTAAACAACGCTGAGATCATCGAATGTCTTTCCACGTGGCTTCTTGACTTGGGTCAAAACAATTATCTCTAAAAACGGATGAGGTAATTTTGAACTAAGTTCATTTTCATAAATAATTTATCTCACTTTATTGCACCTTTTTGACATTTTTCTTTCTTATAAGCAATATAATCTTGTTAATCGAGATATTTTTAAAATATTTTTCGCTTTTTTTTGATTGTTTATATTATACTGGTTTATTTATAAAAAACGATTTTTGCAATGTTTTTATGCCTCTGGTGGATTTCTTAAAAGCTTCCACTTCAGCAAAATTTGGCTCTTTAAGATTTTTGCTTATTTTCGGGGTCTATCCAGCTGGGCATTTTAATTTGATGTCCTTGTCCCATTGCCATCTGCTGGATTGCCACGGCCTCGTTATCGGCGTTGCCATAGAAACTGTTCCGTTTTATTAGCAACAACAACTACATTGACTTTCCTTGCAATAAGTTCGCCTTCCTCAAAAATTTCCCGCGCTAGTCAACTTTCTTGTCAACAGATGTCTAAAGATAATTCAAGCGATGAAGATTTTTGGGATAAAATATTTGATAAAAGGTAAAAACTTAGAACTGGTTGAATTTCTCTTCTTTCCTTAAAAGGTTGGCTCAGGATTTATTGTCTGGAAATGCCACCGGTATTTTATTTCAAAAAACTTTCACAACATTTAACTTTGTTTTATTTACGGATAATAGCCTGTTCAATCTTTTAGGATTGTTTTTCAGGAGGCCGGGCTAAAACGTACTAAAATAATAGCAAAAATTGATATTCTATGAAATGGATCCATATAGGAGGCAGATCATATAGCGTTGGTGACTGGTCCACCCAAGATGGTCCTTTGGCATTGTGGTTAATCAAAGTATAATTTGGAACACCTCAGGCGCATCAAACATTTCGCATTTATACCTTGGTAGCTGCAGCAAAATAGGTAAAATACAGAAATGACTGCAACACACGTGCATATTTTATATGTGAAAGCTAACAAATTATAAGTATTATGTCAAACGCTAAAGATTTGGTTAATCTGTTGTGGTTTTATTCATTTTTGCTCAAATGATTACTGTCTTTGTCTAATCATTGTTATTGTCTGTTATTTTAGTTTAAAGTAAGTTTAGTTTAAAAATTTAGGTAGCTTCTATACCTCATATGTGATGGAGCTTAAGCTGTGACAATGATGATGATGATATGTGCTTCTTAATCCGCCAGGGGCACCAGGGAGCATACCAACATATGTACCTGAGAATCTGGAGAACACCCCTGATGTACAAATGCCTCTATTCAAGTGAGGAACAAATGACAATTTTTAGATGTCTAATTGACGAGGAGCACTATCTAATGTCTTCAGCAGCTTAAATATTGCACTTCACTGCATTTTTTTGAGAAATTAAGGAACAAACACTAGGAAATTATTAGGGAGGATAGAGCTCCAACATCCTCCTGGTTCCGACAGGCCTGTTATGTTATGTAATGTAATTTAATGTTATGTAATATAATGTAATGGAATGTAATAAAATGTAATGTAGTGTAATGTAATAATGTAATCTGATGTAACGTAATGGAATAATTCCGAAGATAAAACCAAGATCTTTTCAAAAAGTGCCATAATCTTTGAATGTACTGGATTCTCGTTGCATGATATCTTTTTTATATCTAGCTCTCTGACACTTTTCAGAAAATTTGTGAGGGTGCCCCTCAAAATTTGTGCTTCCACTTTTATAATGCTTCCTATGTCCATGAATTCACCCCAGCTATTACACCAAAGAAAAATATTATTTTAGCAAATAATTAGTTGTTTTTTTTAGTTCCATGCTGTGAATAAGACTTCACAGAATGCTCCTTGGCTATGTTTTTTATCAGAACAATTATTATTGCTAGCTACTGGCTTTTGGCTAGCTTTTGGAATAGGTCCTCTTTTGAATTATATTAGGGTTTAAGTTGGTGTTTGTAAGTGCAATATTGATCCAAAATGTATTATCCATTATCAAAATCTTCATTGATCCATATGCCAGGCTTCTTGTTTAGCATGTAAAGTTATCAATCTGTAACTACCTATGAAGTACGGGTTTTTACCAAATGTTTGTGTTTTCTATCAAACAATTGTATTCTGGTTTTGTCACAGAAACCTATTTTTCTGCATTTTATTGACTTTTCTATCTCATCTATCTGAATAAATCATTTCAAAATAACTGGTTTTGAGTTTACTTGATAAAACCTAAGTGCAGAGTTCTGCCCGAGAGATTTGTCTTATTTGCAAATTAATCTTTTGAAGCTGTTTAGTTCAGGTTGCTTTGTTTGAATTTTCTGGGAAAAGGTAGGGTCAGGAAATATTTTGGACTTGAATGCCCCATTATCTGCAATCTTAATCTACGATATTATTATTTTCAATGAAAGACAATAATGTTAAGTGTGAATCTTAAATATCAAGTTTATTATTATAACATTTAGATATGAAATTTTATAAATTGTATATTAGCTGAAGACACACAATCTTTTGAAAATGACTTGATGTCCTCTTTCAAACGCATATATGTATTATTTTTTCAATCACTTTTATGTATATGGTAAGTCCTTACTTAAATTTCTTCAAATAAACACAAAAATGACTTTTCTTTATTAGACACCAGCTTTTGAATAATTTCAACATTTATTTTTCAAACAGCAAAGCCACAAAGCTACCTGATAAGGTAAATATCTATCAAATTGTTCGTCTAAATGGTACTTGCTGGGTATCTTTTTCGAACTTGTACAATTGATTCATTACATAATAAGTAAGTGTTTTGTCATCTGTTGAATTCCTTGTACTCAAAAATGATAATAAATTGAATAGCCTACATTTCTGGACCAAAACTTTGAGACTATTTATATGGTTTTCAGATTCGAACCTAACAGCAACCTTTTTTTTATACCCGACCATGCTCTTTTTGAGCAGGGTCAACAACAAGCTCACAAAGAAACGGGTAATTCCCTGATAAAAGCACAATATCATTCATTGAAATGTCATTCATTGCTGCCATTCAAAAATTGAAACTATTGCTTTTAGTGAAATAAATTGAGGACAATAATGTATATTCTGATTGAAAAGATGACAGATTCTAAATTGACCATTACAAAAACTGCAAGTTTTAATTTTGTATTTTTTACATTTTCTAGTTCCCTGGGGATGCTGTATCAACCCAGAGTCAATCTCTTAAACTCGAAGATGTGAATGAGGTTGTAACAGATGAATTAGACGAAAATGGTAAACAATTTTAATGTTTATGCATGAATGTTATTAAATTTTTATTTTGATCCCATGGGCCTGGGCGTATGTGGGTGTAGGAAGACAAAACACTTAAATTGATGAATGTTCTGCCGTTTTATAAAACACTTTGGTTCTACTCCCTCCATCTTTTTACAACGTAATTTATCTGGATTTTATCTCAGGTGATTTTGATGTTGACTCCTGCTTTTTACTTTCATTCATTTAAATTCCGTAACATTTTTAGATGAAAAAAACCATCATATTTTAATGTCATATTTAAATTTCAACAATAAATTCGTGAAAGATATGCTTTATAATCCTGGTAATTTTGAACCAATTTCTTTCAAACGTGTAGTTTATCGATGACGGCTATGAGGGGGCGGGGGCCAAATTTCTCGTCTGGTCATCAATTTTTCGATTAAGTCTGCAAATTGAGTTTGGCAAGGGTTAGACAAAAAACAATCGAAAATGCTGCAACGGCATAATGCGTTGTATATAAGAATTGGATAGAAGATCAACAGAAAAAAACTTCTGTCACTGCTTCTAAAATGCTCGGAAATTCAGACCGGTGTTCTCCTCCCCTCGGATTTTTCTTAAAATGCTGCCACTGATTCTATGTAATGTAGTATTTCTACTGAAGGGATATCGTTATGAATGAATAATATCTTTCTCACCTGTATTCAGAACGTGAAAACGTTTTGCTACCTTAATTATCTAAAAAGACTTACCATTTGTGGATTCATCAATATTTTAAGCAGAATAATTTGTTCATGTTTCTGAAAGGTTTCGAAGTGCAAGTCTCTAATTATAAGTATCTCATCATAATATACTCTTTTGGACGCTTGAAGGTGAAACTGCGACAGGTTGTTCATGCAAAATTGCTTTTTCAATTTGATTGCAACATTTTGAAATGAAAACCAAAGAAACAGAATGATAATATTAGCTAAGACTGGCCAATAGAATCCCACATGTCTAGTATACGTAATGATCTGACGTCATTGGTTGCACAACCCGCAATGCTAATCATTTAGTTTCGGCTCTCGGATTACACGCCTTCCATTGATGAACATAAGTTATTGGGGGGGGGGGATATAGTTTATAACAGGACCCTTTTTAAGGAACTGTGGGGGGGGGTGGGCACTGTACTGTTTTCTTAGTCGAAAGGGGCAGCAGATCTATTGTTTCAAATGATAAAACAACAAGGCTAAGAAAGGGGAAAGGGGCGTCAAAACAGCTGAGACGAAGATTGCAGGATTTGTTTGTAGGAGAAGGAAGTTGTCATACCCCCTTCAACTTCTGTGACCTCCACCCTGTAGCTCATCGGCATTGGGCCTAAGTGTTAAAGACAGATGCAAAAATATCACAAATTAGGGGCAAAATTGGCGACCAATATTTTTGTAAGAGATCAATTGAAAGTTATCCTCTTATCTTTTTGGTTTCTGAAAATGGTTAAGAAAGTCCAGTATCGAGTTCCTCGTTCCTTAGAAAGTGTGTCATTTTGCTTTTTATAAGAGATAAATTTTTAATCCATTGAAAAACTTCTGTATTGAGATATTTCATTGCTCAGGTGACAATTCATGGCATTAACGGCCCACTTTTGTCGAAAATTACATTCCTCAAGCAACTGCAAGTACATTAAAATGCGAAAGGTTGTTAGGGTTAAAAGTTTGTCTACGAAGCTTTATAGAATGTTTTAGTACTGTTACCATGCTATTGCTAAGAAAGTGTGAGTACTGTGGTTACTTGGACTTTCCTATAAAAAAGAACATATGTCAAACTGCTTGTCGTTTGTGACGCTTATGATTACTCAGGGCATTTTTTAACAGTGTAACCAGTGGGAAAAGCCCCCCTGTATGCCTAATATCTTCCCCAATAGTGAGTGGAAAAATCACAGAATTTCCCCTTTAGTCTGGGGCCTTGTAAATTCCCTCTTACCTACGAATTTTTTTACATCAATTTTTGGATTGAATTTTCTGTATTTCTCAATTTGAGTACCTACAGCAATCTTTATTACAATGTATTTTACTATAGGGAGATCCGTCTGCTTCCTTTGGCTATTTCTCTTTTGGGACCCTTTTGCAAACTTTCCCAGGCGTGAAAATTTCTTAAAAAATGGTCTGGGTTACGTGATGAAAAGCCGCAAGTATTAACAACCTGTTAGTACAAAGCGATACACCGTCCGAAGATGTACTAATCCCCGTTTCTTTGCAATCAATTTTGCTCCACGTCCACATCAGATTGGCGACGTTGAACTTGTTACCAAGCAACAAAAAGAAAATGCTCGAAGCATTTCTTAACTCAAGTTCACGTTTTTGGGTATTGAATTTCGAAAAAGAAAACACGTTGTACTTTCCATGGCAATAGCTGTGAATTTCTTTGATGATTTGAAAAAATACCCATGTATGACAGTGTTTTTAGAAATACACGTTCTTCATTTGATAAGAAAAACCAGTAATTGTCGCCTTAAAGAGTTTAGAGAGAAAGTCTTGATTAAATTTATTGTATGGTACTGCATGTAAAATGATTAAAAAACGATATTTCCAGGCTTAATTTTTTTCGAAAATGCCACTCTACAAGGAATTGTGTTATACGTAGCAATGGAAAAATAGTTGGTTTTTTTGTTTAGAAAGTTCTAAGAAAATTTAAGTAAAAAGGTGCTACTATAATTCAAGAACTAGGCTTATTTTGAATTTTTTTTATAAAAACTCCCGTATTCTCTTAGGCCAATGAAATTCTCGAGTACGATAAATTCACGGTTCAAATGTCTGTAAACCTGCGCCTTAACCATTGCGCCACCGCCGAGATGGTTGAGAAAGTGACAGGTTTTGCCAGAAATTTCGTAAAATAGCAAAGAAACCAAATGGGATACGTTTGATGTTATTTGGAGTTATACATCTAGGCTATTAAACTAAGACGAAAAGACCGGCTACGTAAGCAATTATTTGTTCTGTCTTTCTTTTAGCTTACTCGGAAATTCAAGCAGAGGCTGCAACAGTCAAGCAAACTGTTCAAAATGGTCCAAAAGAGACAATCAAAACCCCGTCTTCAAGTAATTATCCTCACTCCAAATGCACATGTCAAACATCTCAAAATGGAACATCGTTTGATTTTAAAAGACCAAGAGAAATATTGATAAAGTCGACAGTTGATGAAAAGGTTTGTTGTTAAACATGATTAGAGTTGATTAGATTTGATTAGGTTTGATTAGGTTTGATTTGATTTGATTTGGAATGAACTTGTTCCATCCCGCCTTCCCACGTTTTGATGTTGTCCATTCACTCCATCTGCATGGCTGAAGCCAACGGGGGTTTGTTGGGCAGAGCGACCCCACAGAACACGAATTGCCATTTCGTCGGAAATTTGACCTAATTTGACCTAAACAATAGATTAAACAATTAGCTATTGTTCTTTAAACAATGGCTCTATTTTTTAGCAGTCAATTGTCGGAAATTTTGTCTTCTTGCCCCCCTGTTCAGAGATGGCTGGATTCGGCCCTGGGCACCTGCCTCATTTGTCTTAAATATACTTTGGCTTCCTCAACATTTACCAAAACAATGATGGCCCGGTTTCTCAGCATTAAAATCCAAAGGACCATCTGTTCCTGGTCTTCATCCTTCCTTTCGCACGACTACCTGCAAGATGACTAAATCCCTGGACATTTGATGACTCAGAAGGTGTAAAATGTGGAAAGACCAAAGATATTAACAAACTGAATTAACTGACCTTTTTGTTGAAGTAACTTGCTCATTTTCCCATCAGTAACTGAAATTTTTCCAAACAGACGATCCGTAGAGGCTCGAATGCTTAAAATGTTTGTTTTCCTTCTTTTAGACGCTGTTTTCTTAACTATCCTTATTGCGAAACCTAATACCTGTTTTTCCAACCAATTACGCCAGAAATTTTCAGTGTAATATCTATTTCTTATGCTTTTGCGAGTGCACCTGCTGATAAGCCGGGATAAAAAAAAGAAATCTGCCGATTCTCTTTCCCTTCTATGCTCGTCAGACCGATGCTTTCTTTACCGTCCATCCTCGCCCTTTGCCAAGGGGCATCTGGCAAAGCTGAGTGGTGGGGCTAACTACAAGGCCCCACTCTCTGCCTTATAGTCTACATACTAGCCCTAATTGCACCCTACCAATCTTAGACTCTTCGACAAGCTGATTTTGAAAGCGCTGACTAGAAGTGCCTGTGTATGCTTGAATTGTTGTTAGTGGTAAAAGTTTGTTTATAGAGGTTTGATGTTGTACCAAAGTGATGACGTCATCATGTTTTGGTTCTAAGTTCTGAAATAGCATGATTATATGACCAGTTGATGGTACAAAATGTTCAGTGGTGCTCTACGTTTTTGTCCTGTTCCATGCGCTTCAGAAGCAAAGCGAGAGTTGATTGTTGACAGAGACGAAACCTGTACTACGTTTTCCATATGTCAGCTTTTGCTTCCCAGATTCAACTGAAATTGGCCATTATTGCTGTTTCATCATGCTTTTTCTAATAACGTTTCAGAACTTCAGAATTAGCTTTTTAACACTTCTTCATTTTGGTACTCTAATCAGTTGGACCAGATTTAAACTTTTCTGGACTGTTTATTGAAGATGAGTACCCATTGGTGTTGCAACAAGCTCAAACAAGCAGATCTACTGTCACTAAAATTTTAGTAACATGCATCCCCACAGCTATAGCTTCCATTTTAAGGAAAACACTTTACTCCTTCGCTTTCATAATATTTCATTAGAGTTTCGAAACTTTTCTAAATACTGTTTCAAAAATGTAATTGTAAATGTAAGGTCTATAAATATATTGATGTACTATAAATTTTGTCCACTTCAGTCCAATTTTCAATTATTTCCTTTCATTTGCTATATACTATATTCGGTTTAGACTAGTTGTATGTGTATGTTTGTATATAAAAGTTGAGAAAGAAGGAAAAACTGCATTTGGTATCTCCACAAGCCTGTTGCGTGAGTAAATCACCCTTCAGGAGAAGCTGCTCACCAACTGCATTATCTAATCAGCATACCAATATCTCTTGAAGAGTGAGTGATAAATATATGTAATGGTTAGTACATAAACTCCATGTCAGCCATTGCCTATTTAAATTTATGTATAAAGCTGGGCTCTGACGAAGGGAATTAAGCCGAAACAAGAAAAAACAATTCTCCCGGGGTGGTCGAACTGCTTAAAACTACTTCGAAGTTTCATGACTACTTCATTGTGCCTGTTTGCCGCAGTGGATTGATTGTGTGACTCCGAATATGGTGAGCGCGGGCTCGGCCCCTCCTAACTTCGAGACTAAAAATTACAACTGGGTAGCACCCTCATGGTTAGTATTTTAACTCCATGTCAGCCATTGCCTATTTGAATATATATATATATATGTGCCTGTGTGGCATAGTGGATTGGTTGCTTTATTCCGGTGACGGCGAACGGGGTTCGATTCCCAGGTAAAGACTTTTAATTTACAATTGGGTAGCACCCTCATGGTTAGTATTTTAACTCCATGTCAGCCATTGCCTATTTGAATTTATATATATATATATATGTGCCTGTGTGGCATAGTGGATTGGTTGCTTTATTCCGGTGACGGCGAACGGGGTTCGATTCCCAGGTAAAGACTTTTAATTTACAATTGGGTAGCACCCTTATGGTTAGTATTTTAACTCCATGTCAGCCATTGCCTATTTGAATTTATATATATATATATATGTGCCTGTGTGGCATAGTGGATTGGTTGCTTTATTCCGGTGACGGCGAACGGGGTTCGATTCCCAGGTAAAGACTTTTAATTTACAATTGGGTAGCACCCTTATGGTTAGTATATATACTCCATGTCAACCATTGCCTATTTGAATTTATATATATATATGTATATATGTATGTATAGCCGGAAACAAAAATTGAATAGGAACAAGGTAACAAACAAACAAACAAACAAGCAAACAAATAAACATAAAGAAATCATCTTTTAAGAGTGATAAAAAGTGAAACAATGCCCCAGCGGTTTTTGTTTTAATTGAATGCCCTTTGAGAACACACATTTTAAATTTTCCAATACAATTTAATGTTATTCTTTGCTTACAGTCATTAGAAGAGAGGCAGCCACAATCAATTTCTAAATATGAAGATGAAGATTGGGCCGAGGAGGACAATAAGAAGAATCAACATAAATCAATATCAATGGATCCAGTAGAGAGCCTTGAGGGAGTGGATGGTTTTGGATATTCGCATGTAATTGAGTCAGAAACAGTTGCTGAACTTGAAGAAATTTTTAGTAAAGAGAAACCAAAAGTTGGATTGGATTCTGAAACTAAAAGTAGAGACATCACTTTAGAAGAAGCAAAGGTATTAAGAATTATAATTTAAAACTCTTCTACTTTTTTACCCATATCCATATTACATGGATAATTGACTACCATTTCATAAAGAATGTTTAGATTAGAAAACATCTATTATCCCATTAATCAATAAATTATTTTTTGTCAAAGAATCTGAGATTTCTACTTTTTGGCACTTCGACATCAACATTTGATGAAGCATGGACAAAACAAAATATCCGTTTGAACAAGCAAACTCATCATGCACTTCGATACCATAAGGTAAGGCAATGGAAAAGGTATTGGGTAGGGGCTGAAAGGAAAGGTATTCCCAAACATACATTAGTTATCATTCTCCTGCCAAACAAATTGCTAGAGGGTAAATCCATTTATCACATAAAGATTACCTCGTTTAGATTTTGCAAAGCTGTCCTTAATTCTATAAAATCCCGTATTCCCGCGTGTTTACCCGCGTGCACTCACAGGAATATTGTGTGAATAGGTTGGCAATTGATTTTCAACTTTTAACTGGACGCCTTTTTGCAAGGACATGTGCCTTGGTGGGTTGGATCCTGGTGAACAAGGGAGCAGAATGTACTGCAGAGCTCAGAAAACATTAAGAAGTTTGCTGAAACCCTTTTGCTTTTTGATAAAGGCTGGTCAAAAAACAATTTAATAAGAACAGTTTTTGAGCTGTCGTTTACTGCAGCTTGACGTACCATTACGTCCTTTATAAGCCTATTGCTCCTTGTATTTTCTTTCTACAGTTAGGTGAGTATATGCTGGGGGAGCCTTTTAACGAGAGGTCTTATTTTTGATGGAGGTGAATGTCTAAACATTTGCTTATGCTTTTTATAAAAATTGCTTTTAGGGCCAAACAGAAGGTGTCATGTCCTGCATCCAAGCGTATATGTTGAAGCACATTCTCTTTGATGACACAACTAACGGTATCAGTGGTTCAAGGTACAATTTGCTGCCTTTGATATAAGGGGGGGGGGGGGGGGCGAGCCACGTCCAACTTTTTCATAACTGCAGCTCTTTGGGACAGAATTATCTTAACCCTTTCACCCTTGGAAGAGCCGTGTGGCTCTTTAATTTTCAGCGAGAATTGGTTATTTCTTAGGAAGAAGGCCATTGCTTCACCAGCTTGCTTCCTTTGTAGTTCAACATTTGCAAGACCTCTTAGCTCTTACATCATCAGTTATAGTACCCCCACGCAATCTGACCGAACGTATTAGTTGCTACTGTACGACCGTATTATCACCGGGAGTGAAACATTTAATTGTCCATTTAAGGTTGTTTGTTATTTATTCTTACCTGTTTTTACATTATAATCTTTGTGAGAAACACAGGCCATAAGGCAATAAAACTTGAGAAATGAGATACCAACGTTAACAAAACTGCAGTTTTATATACAATATCCGATACAGTACCAAAATTGACGCTTCGTTCAACTGTCATATGATTCCCTTGCATTACATCTCATGCACAAAATCACTATCATGTGGTTTAGGAAAAAGTTTAGTCATGAAGAAAACATTGGTTTCGAAACTGTTTTTTAATCTGATGTGACTGATCAGATTAAAAGAAATAGAATAAAGTATTTGCAACAAAAAAACACCCAAGACTTTTTCAAAGGAAGTGTGTTAGACTTTAGTTATATCCTTAACCTTTACCTATATATTTCAACTTTTTTTTCTACTCAACTTTTAATTTACTTTAGCTATCTACGATTGTTGATGGGTAGGAATGCGGGTCCTTGAATGATAAACGGTTTTTCTATGTCTGAACAAGTCACCTGTTAAAATATTAGTTATTGTTATTATTATCATTTTTTATACGTTTCGTATTATTAATATGTTTTTTTGTATCTAATTTTAATCAGCCATAACGGGTTGAAAAAACTAGGATGTCAACACCACCTGTGAAAAGAAGTAAACAGGGGGTCAAAGTATACTGGGGGTGGTTAAGATAAATTGGCAATTTTTTAGCTTTTCAATCGACCCCTTCGGCTCAGGGGCTCGAAAATTTTTATCTTACCTTCGATTCCGTTCTTTTCTTGTCTTACTCCTCCGTTGTAAAGTATGCGCACAGGCTAATTTATTCCAGGCTCTCTTATCTTTTTAAAGAGTCTGGTTCCCTGAGCAAAGCAGTGATATTTGTGTTAATTATTGTGTTTTGTTTTTGTTATTTTCAAGCCAAAGCACGCTGCATTATAAGAAATGCATAATTTCGGCTATAGTTGATATTTTGTGGCAAGCTGGAATGGAGGAAAAAGCTACAATTTGCCTGTAAGTTTATAATTTATTGATCCAACTGGTTTTTTTGTTTGTTTGTTTATTTGTTTATTTAATTGTTTGTTTGTTTGTTTGTTTGTTTGTTTGTTGGGTTGTTTTGAAGAACCAGGAACAACTGACAAATGGGATAGTCTTATGTGAATATGAAGCAAATAATAAAAGAGCCCACAGGCTTCAAAAAGGTTTAAGACAACGGTTGCCAAAGAATCTGGAGAATTGAGCTAATTCCCCTATTCCTGTCCAGGAGCAACATTTGAGGGGTTTGTGGGGTGGCTTACGATCCAAATGACGATGAATACATCGTGTTCGTATTTTTATGCCAGAACTGGTGCTGTGCTGAACCCAGGATCAGTGCATGACAACAGAACTTTTCGCATAACGACGCTGCTCTGCGCCACCCCAATCTCCACGAGCGTCGTCATCATAGGCGTAGTCTTAGTTTTCATGGTAGGAAATTAGTAGTTTTCTTAGCAACGGGGCAAAAATTAATGATGCTTTAGATGGATATTTCCCACAATATCAGCAGATTTTATAATTTTGATAGAGCAAAAACAGGACCTTTGATGGTCTACCAACTCATATCAAGGCAATAGTTCTTTGTCCTATATGAACCGGTTGCTCAGTGATATGAGCCAGTTGCTCAGTGATATGAGCCAGTTGCCCAGTTATATGAGCCAGTTACTCAGTTATATGAGCCAGTTGCTTAGTGGCACAACCTGGTCCTCATATATTTATATCTGGGGTATTTTTAACTAATAGTTTAAAAAGAATTCTTTGCGTGTTACCTAAACTATGCGTGTTATCAGCGACCAATAATTTGTTTAAAAATTTTGTTTATTTTTATTTCACCTAATATTTATTTATTTTAGACCTACATGCAGTAAAGACCTTTTTTACTCCATCGAACTTAAACTTGATGGGCTAATAGAAAAGGTATTTTATTTCATTTTTAGCAATTTTTTATTTCATTTTTGATATTGCATCAGAAAATTACTCAACGTGTTTAGATATGTATAAATTCTTCGTTAGTTTCCTTGCAACCTTTTCACCGATGATGACATCGTTGTACATTAGCAACTGTTGTGTTTGGTGAGATTGCAAGGAATACTTTAATTGATGCTGTTAGAAAAAGATGCCGATACAAGCAAAGAAATGTTCTCCAACTACCAAAATCATGAATTGTTTTCTCTTCTTTCCTCAAACAGCTTCAATGTTTTGATTTCGTTAGCAAGGAAGGCCTTAAAAGCTTCATCCAAAGACATTTCCACTTTGTAAGTTTTATTTCACTTTATTCTCAATTCGGTCAAGTTTGGCACTGAACTGAAAGAGTCGAAATTAGAACAAATTTTTATGTTGTTGATGTAAATTGGTGTAAAAATGATATTATTTGGCAATCAACCTAATGAAACAGAAGTGATATTGTAGCTCATCTTCAAATCGCTTTTGATTTGATATAGTGTTAATGGTTCAAACGTTGAAAGAAGTCAAATCTTGAAACCCAAATGATAATGTATATTTTTAAAATGTTATATAACATTTCATTATTACAGTACCACAGAAATTGTATTTCAATGACCCAAACATTGCTCAATCTCTATTGGCAGATTCATGAAATTTTCTCCCTTTTTGTATATATTTTTTTTTTAGTCTTAAACATTTTACAGTTTCAGTTCGTTTTATTTCTGGGATTGTTAATTCATTTCAAAAACACCACTTAATTTTGAATCAGTTTCGATCTAGTTTTTCCTAACATGAAATTCTCTAAACTATTTAGAAGTGAATTTTGTTTAAGCTTTCCAGATTTTTGTATTCATTTTTAAGATATATTGATATTGTTATTATTTATTTTTGTTTTAAATTATCCGTCTAAGAAAAATCTGTTGAATTTATTTTATTTATTTTAAGTAAATTTATTTTTGCGTTATACATACAAACATACTTACTTATTTCTTTCTTATTTTAGTTTGAAGATGATGGAAGGCCTGGTTGTATTATATTAATCTATTCTCTCATTTTGTCGAGATCTATTGAAAGGTGCTTTTACTATATTACTTAACTAATTTTATCTAAATTTGGAGCATTACCTTTGCTGTTTATTATCATATTTCATTATCATCAGATTTTTTACAAATGTTAGCTACAATAGCCAGATCTAACCAACTTTTTACAGAACGAGAAAACATTTATGATAATGACAGGGGGGAAGTACAGCTCTTATTTACTTCTATTGACTTCAATAAATTACCCTCATAGGCTGTAGATTTCGCTTGTGACTGTATTAATGTGAATCTTATCTAAGTTTATATGTTGGTTTTTTCGATGGAAAATATTCACATAAAGAATTCGTTAGCAAAAGTAAAAAGAGGATATAAAATTGTGGTGTTGATTGAAACTGTGGAATCTTCAGATTTATTTATTGAACATCAGGTGTTATTTATACCGAAAGATTTTCCATGTGGTAGATATCTGAGATATAAATTCCAATAATCATTTGAAACTGCATGTGATTTTCGTGTGGGTTGAATTCCTGATGATGTTTGTTGTATTGATTTGCATTTTTATTGCCAGAGTCAGTGAAGATATGGAAGGACCATACGAATGTCTCATAACACAAGGCACATGTTCCCAGGTTAAAAAATTCCTTTTTTATTGCTACATTTTTACATTTTTATTTCTTATACCTTAGCTCATTTCTATAAAATTTATGTTCAAAAATTCAACACCTTCCCCCCTCCTTCCGTTTATCATCTGGTAATTAATGTACGCATGGAATCACCTGAGTGAGTTTTGGAATGGTTCAATATAAGTATCTTGGCCTGATATTTGGGGATGCTGTTCGCAGTTTTTCTATCAACTTGCTACATTTCAACGATAATTTTAAACGTGACAGAGTCCCCCATCCCTTAATGTTACATATACTTCGATGACTAAAGCATTTACACAAGCTTTGACTTAATAATTATGCTTAGATGTAAAAAGGGTCAATCATTTCATTAATTTTCATAGATTTTGAAGATTTTTGCAAAAAAAGGATTTGCAGAGAAGGAGTGTTTCTTGCTGGGCAGATGGTTGACCCCTAGATAAATAACCAAACATAGATTTATTTCCTATAATCTGAGATTTCAATAATTGAGCAATAAATTTTCAAATACTGTTATACTTCAAATGTTGTTTATATTTTTCGGGCCTCTTCCTTAAATTTTTGAGCTGATATAAATGTGAAAAACTTTTATCATTCAAATAGGCTCTGTTGAATTTGCTGCTTGTTGGAAAGGCCACACCAAATGTTTTTAACATGAGCAAAGAAATAAAGAAACAAAATGGAAAGGTAGGCCCAGCACAATTTTAATTTATTTCTTGAGTACGTTAGCCTCGACGTTAGCAATGCTTTTAAAACGAGCCTCAAATTCAAAGGCCTCCTCTCGTATAAAATATAATTGGGAGCAATGCATCAAAAAAATAAGCTTTTCTTAGAAAAAAAAAGCTATTTTTCCTCTGATACGCATACATCTTTTAACAATTTATATTACGGAACCACTATGTCAGACTTTCCATACATGGACCGTTCAAAAAGTTTTTGTTGGAGTTAGTTTAGATCCAGCCTACTTAAAAACAGATTTTATGCAGACGTAAAGCTTAATTCATTTAATTTTAAATATTTGTACAGCATTAAAAAAGTTTAAACTAACTTTTGGCTGTATCATACAAAAAGAAAGTATCTTGTGGCTTAATAAAACACCTCTTAAAACATGGTTAAATAGTATATAACCATATTATAACCATATATATCACCATATATATTTTACGTATGTATGTACGTATATTTACATATATGCGTATTAACAATTAGGCATTGGCTGACGTGGAGAACATATTTTTACCGCAAGGGTGCATCCCAGTTGTAATATTTTTTAGCCAAAACAGTTTAGTTGGTTATTATGCAAAGCCCAGAAATGCTTTTAACCTTCCTCCGGACAAAACATACCGTAAGGTTTACTGCTGCCCAAGAAAGAAGAAAGTGGACCATGCAAAAGCCTTACAAATTTAGGCAGAAGAAACAGTTGCCTTGAAAAACATGTTCTCGCTAATGGGATTCAGAGATCAGTTTAAGTGTTTGTTGCATTTTGTCAAGTAACCTGGAATCATTTCGCACTTTTAAATGAGTTATATCCCGCGCCACAGACGGTGAAACTTAAAATATGTTTTTTAAAATACAGCTTCATTAAGTGATTCACTTCCATTAAATCTAGTTCAAATTTTTCCTTTAGATGGAAATGCATTATGGTATATCCAAAAGAAGTGAAATTGGTTTTTTGTCGTTTGAAGAAGCTGAAAACCCAAAAAGCTTAACGGTTTGTATTTGCAATAGAAAATCTTGATTTTTGCCTGATATTTTTTCAATTTTATTTCAATGAGATCCACTTTCTTGTATTTGGATTTAAATGATTGTTTCCTCTTACATTAATTAAGTTACAATGTGAGTTTTAAAAGTGAGTTCTCTTCAAAACAAGCTTTTTTATGAAAGTAAAATTGGGGGTTATTGTAAATGTGCGGGGGTAAATTATATAACACTTTGAAAGTCCAATAAAAACTTACTGCCTCATTTGTCGAAAAAGTGATATGTCAAGATTGTAAAGGAAATGGTTACAAATATATGATATTGATATTCAATGAATATTTCATGTCGATACTTGGATAATGATAATGAATAATGGGAATAATAATACTATTTTACAATAATACTGGTAATAAAAATACTAGGCTGCTATATGTTTACATAGCTTTATGTTTATAAGCTAGTTTAACCAAGTCATTGACTAATTTACAAAAAATGCCAATAGAACTTTACAAATGATGCAGTTGCATTTACTAAAGTCCAAGTTTACTGCAAGTTATTTTTGCTTTATTTTAGATTTGATTGAGGTAATAATCAATTGATCGGGAGCTTGATTGATTTTGTGTTATACCTTGTTAATAGGTTGGTAGCATGCTTAAGACCCCTGTCTTTCCAATCTGGATTGTATCGTTGAAAAATCATACTTGCGTTTTGTTCAACAAAAAAAGGAACTTGCTAGGTGATTGGTAAGTCACTTTGTTTCCATCTACTTCTTGTACTATAACTGGTGGCTGTAGGTTAGTCGGGGAGGGGGGGGGCAAAGGGGGCGTCAATGGTAAAGGGTTGATGTTTGAGCTAAGCAAAGATCTTCGAGATACGATCTATTTTCCGCTTTTCGTCTCTTGAATCATTCTATTTTCTGCCCCCTCAAAAAAATGACCCTGGCTACGCCACTAACTGATAGTTTTTCATTCAATTCTGTCTACATTTGATGCTGCATTTAATTCTAAAAAGATTAGAAGGAGGAGCGGGGCAGGGGGATTTAGGGGCTAATGGCCCAAGATTATCTTTTCGCCTTTTTAAAAAATGAGATCGGCAAACTCTCTCTCCTTGGACATCCTTTACTAATTGAGCCACTCAAATTTTTTTTCTTCCAGGAAACTCGAGAGAAGATTTGAATTGTTTTATATTGGAGGAATACCGCGAAATACTGCTTTGGCCATAGATGTTGTAAGGTTAACAATAGGTGAGCAGAACTATTCCTTTAAAGACCTCATTTCCCATTTATTCGGCCCGAAAAGTGATCCAAAGAGCCAATGAATTTTATAACACAACTTAGGGAATTGCCAATTCAAAGGATGAGAACCATACATTATACTGGGGTAGAATAATTTAAATGTGTTTACAGGGATGCCTATGGCAGGGGAAAGCGGGGGTGATTACCCCTTCTGTTTCCAGAGAATAAGCTTGATTATTTTATTTTGATATTTTTCCCCTTATATTTCTCTGTTCCCCCTTGCCCTCTGTTTCAGTAGGTGGCCCTGGATATGTAGAATGTTTTTCTTATCCACCTCCCTTCAATGTATTTATGCATCCTATTCCAAATTAATCCAAGGATTAATACACTAGTTAAGTTTTTTAACATTTGTGTTAAGGAGAGTAAACTGTACATTTCATTTAGATTCAAAATTTATGAAACCTTTTAATCATTAATGATTTTGATACCCTCAATATTTAGTAATTCAAAACATTTTATTATTCAAAACCCTTCCATTTTCCATTTGGTCACATTTAATCTTTAATTGTTATAGCATGCAAATTGGGGCTTAGATGTTTAGAAGGAGGCAGACTTCGCTACATCGCAAATACCAGGCAATCTAGAATGGAGATCCAGAAGGGATATCTTAGACCAGACACTTGTAACAAGGGAGGGGGCAGCTAGGATAATTGCAAATTTTCCCCATAGAATACGGCTTGTTATTTTGCTTTCTTTTGCCCTCTTTTTTCCTGATGTTGCCCCCTTGCTTTAGCGGACATCTCTGTTATTCCTGTTATTTAGCGGGTATCCCTTAATCTTTCCAATTATATTTCCAACTTTAATTATCCAATTGGATTTCAGATACTGTGCGCCCTTTTGACCCAGATGATTATGATTATGAGTTCAATTCTGAATTAGAAGACACTATTCGAACCAAGTACGCTTTTTCCTTGTCTTATCTTCTTTCTTCGATCCTACCACCTCAGGGTTGTTTTTGCTTCTGCAGGGGAGAAAAACAATTGATTTACTTAAATTTGGTCTCACTTAAAATATTTCTGATTCTGGTCTGCTGCGGAAGAAAACAGTAACATAAGTCAGAATGCTGCTAATCCGACATATGTTATTTTATTTGTAGATGCAAAAAGTCATTCTATTAATCCTACAGTATCCAATGTGATATTAAGGGTTTACTGGAATCTCTCGAATCATTTTTTGAGTTTGAAATTCAACTTTTTACGTTCATTGTGAAATCTTCTACCAGGTTACTCTTGACTATATCTACTTTCCCTTTTAGATGGCAAGATTGCATCATTGATTGGAACGATTCACGGCGATTCTAGGCCGCAAATAAACAGGGCATGATTTAATAAACTTTAAACGCTAACACACAAAAGTATATTTGCTTGGCATTGTACAAAGCATGAATTTTGCATATTTTAGAAGCTTTCAAACATGTTTTTGTATTTGAGCAACATTTTGTAAGATATTTTAAATTTTTTACAGTTTTCAATACCAACTTTAGGTTTAAAAAGAGACGAAAATAGTGTTTAACCACCTTTCTCAACTAGTTTTACTTTTCTCGAAGTCCCACAGGATTAACACCTCATCCGGTCGTTTTTGGATTAAGAATTTCTCCAAAAAAAGATATTTTGAAGATTGAACAGAAACTGAAAATTGGCAACATATTACTTACTTCCAATAGATTAATCGCTCTGTTATACTTTTTGATCAAAGTTTCTAGAAGATCGATGCTTTTATTGTAACTGGAGGTGGCTTGATAGATTTCTTTGCATGGCTAGTTGAGAATTGATTTTGGGTGTTATATTATTGAAAGCAATTGTATTTTATCAAATGTTATGTAATTATACGATATTTCAATACTGCTAAAGCATGCTCTTCTTTCTGTTTTGATCTCCTTTCCACTGCATTTTACAATAAATGTTTTTCCCCTTTTTAAAAGCCCGTTATGCCTCAATCAATGCCGCAACGTGAATTATGCGTAAGTGGGAGGAAAAAGAGAGAAAAAACTTGGGAGACTATGGTGTCTTGGGAAAACTCTTTCTCTCAGGGTCGTCACTTGTGGGAGCTTGGGGATGGCACAACTCAAGAACTATAGGAATTAGGACCATCCCAGACACCAAGTGGAGAATTTCTTCAGTTTTGGAAGGGGAAAAGTGCCATCACCTTCCACAGAGAGATAATGAAGTACCGCCCCACTTCGCTCTCGCTCCTTTTCCCCATTCCTTTGTTTCTTTAAATTTCCTCCTAGATTTGGCTCTGATACCCATGGAATCCAGTGATGATGTCAAGGGGTGGATAATATGAAAAATGTGGATAATCTTCATTCTTTGGCACCTGCTTATTGTAACTAAAGCCCCCTCCCCTTTTAAATCTTTTGTATCTCTGAACAAATGTAGGAGTGGGGTTTACACGAATATGTACCCCCGTTCTCAGGAGGAGAGAATGATAATTATATACCACATCTATACAGGATAGAATTTTCAGCAAAAGGTTTTACTGCTATCCCCGAGTGTCTTTTACTTGATGAGTTCTTTGTCAAAGTGTTTCTTTTTTGAAGACATTAACTTCCCCTATCTTCCCACCTGTGCTCTCAAAATGAAAAATGATTCATACGGCCCTGTTCAAACAAATCTAATAAAAAACTGTATTCAGATTTGATTAAGTAAGAAGTAAAATAGTCATTATCTTTTTAGAAACGTCTCTCACTTCTGAAACATTTTGTCTACAATTTTGTCAGGCTCAAGTGCCTTTGATTTTACCTGACATAATGCTGTTCATTCCGAAATACGCTCAAGTTGTAAAATGTACTGTATATCATACAAAAGCTTGAAAATGGCGAAATATGGGAGCTTGTAAATGCTAGATGGGCATTTTAAATACCCCTAACTCCCCAGGGATCTCACTACTGTATTCCCCTGATGAACGCAGATTAGTTTCCAGACTTCTTTGTACCACGTGGTACTTGACATAAATGCATTTCTCACGCCTGCTTCCAGACATTCTTTTGCAGCTTTGCCTTCTGTAGATCCGTCGTGCAGGTACACAAAGCCCTGCTAATAAAGCACCTTCTCTTTCAACCACTTTGTTCGATCCTTTGAAACTTCAGCATGTCCGTAAACAAGAAATTTTTTATAGGTAAGTAGGTTATTTTTGCTTCATGGTATCGCCATTGTGAAACATTTTGTTTGGCTAGCGAATTGAACATGGCGTCGAGGTTACCTGACGGTAGATGGACTACAGATGTCTTCCGATGCTTATCCTGTGGTACTTAGGGTACATAGTTTATCGGGTAGATTTATGGTGCTGTTGAATATTTTTCTATAAATCTGTGGATTTAGATTTGTTTCAAACCATTTATATGGGTTCTTTTGGATCGGTACAACTTCTGGAGTTGCTGCATGCACGTGTGGAAGGCCGACCCGCCTTCCCAGATTGCAAGTGACGATTTTTATAAACAGAAATTATCTAAAATATTAAGAAGTTTAATACTTTAGCCCCGTTGACTTCAGGAATGTTTTTAGGAGTAATCATAATTCATATGATGTATTTTTCTCTTGAGAATCTAATGCTAGTCCAGTGAAGGAAACAGAGAAAGTCAGTCCTGCTGTTGCAATCTCGTGACTTGCTGTGGCGGAATTTTTGCATTTCCAAAAATTACACATGTCGGTAGAATGGCCTTTGTATTTCATTTGAATATGCATTTTAAAGTTCCACGCGTGAAATGGAAAATTTCAGACACCTTGCAAAACTGCTCGTAAAGTGAATGTGATATTTACCATCCCTATCCCAACTTCCCGCGCCGTCTCGAGTAGAAGGGGCTGAAATTTTCGTTTTACTAAAACTAAAACGAATCCACGCTTATATTACCATTGCTGCAATTTCATTATATTTTTTTTTCAAATTGATGATAGTTTGTATCATTTAATTCATTGGTGATGCCTTGATATCCACACCCATTGGGATGGAACAAGGATATTTGAGAGAATGAAGGAAGTTTTTACATACAGTCCACCATTTTCTCTGTTGATAGGTAATTTATGCTATGATGCCAACTGGCTTGATCTTCAAAATAAATGATAAAAGTTTCCAAGTACATCAGCATAAAAGAAAACTTGAGTCCTATCCATCTTGATTTTTTCCAGGCTTTGAATGTTAAACTCTTCGTGCATTTTTCCAACCATTGTTTATACTGCAAGGGCTGCATGCAGAATCCTAACTGTGAAACAGTATTAACCCTAAAACAAATAAATTTTTTAACAATTATAACAAGTTCTGTAAGTTTATAATTACAAAGTTATTCAGCCAGAATTGCAAGTTTTGAACTGAAGCCTGAAGCCTTGAAATGCAGTCGCAATTAAATTCTGATTTGTAGCTACTTGGAGGCATAGAGGACATGTTCACCTCCAATTTGATCAAAATTTCATCCCCTGACAGCCCTGAAAGCTTCATTTTTCATCCATGAAGAAATAAATATGTTTTGCTAAACAGCACTATCACAATCACTATTGAAAGTGCATATGGCAAATTTCAAAGGAGAATGTTGAAACTAATATTAGTTTTACTTTCCTTGCATGTGTACACCTGTTTGATACCTGGAGAATGGGTTAATATGCAAATCTACCAGCAAAAAGCTTCTTTTTTTATTTCAGGGAATTTGGATCCTTGTGTTAGCAAAGAGGATATCTGTCACTTATTTGGTTTGGAAGCAACTTCTTATTTAAGATCCTCTTGCTGGGTAGAGTTGGCAACAGATGCTGGTGGTAAATCAAGGGGATACGGATTTGTTAGCGTCCCAGAACATATTGCCCAACAACTTGTAAAATTCAATGGAATAGACTTTTACGGTAAAGAACTGAAAATAGAACCCGCTAAAGATAAGGACGAGAAAGAATCACCAGACGAGGAGAAGCAGGATGTGAAGAAGAAGCCAAAGTCAGAAGAGAAACCAAAAAAAAGCAATGGAGCTGCAAAAAGAGGGGGAAGAAGTGCAAGAGGGCAGCCATCGGGTAGAGGGAGAAATCAAATGTACAATTACAATGGTGGACAGTACCGTCCTAGAGGTGGCTATAGGCAGAGGTACAACTTGCCTGTTCTTGCACAAGATCAAATCTTTGCTCTTATTGATTGTGGTGTTAACCTAACTAACAACAGGTCAGTTTATGCATTTCTCATATATGATTTTTTCTACTGTCATCCAAATTTTTCTTCTTGATACAAAGCCATCTTTGGGGCCTGGAAATTGCAATTGCCATAAACATGCTCTTTACTCTATATATGTGTGTGCATGCATTGTATTTACTAAAAATTGGGAACAGACCAGGTGGAATTAAAATCAATTGTTTTTAATGAGGATAGCCATTGGATACAATTCAAATTGGTTCTTAATGCAAGTAGGATGCTCTAATTTGCAGTGTGTACATCTATGTGAGAATACTTCAGAAGTATTGCATATCACAGTCAGAAGAGTATTTATACAAACATTTATTTTTTTGTCAATTGACATAGGTTTTCTGTTTCTTATGTTTTTATTTCATTAATGAAAGGCTGTCACAAAGTGTGGACTATGTAATTGCAAGAGCATTGGCAGCCGGCATCCAGAGAATGGTTGTCACTGGCAACCGCTTGAACTCAAGCAGAGCAGCTATCGTCATGGCAAAGACTCGTCCAAACATTTTGTATGCTGCTATTGGCATTCACCCACACTTTGTAAAAGATGACTTCAGTGACCGTTCTTTGGAGGCATTGAAGGAAATGGTCAACTCTCCTGAGGTTGTTTGTGTTGGAGAAATAGGACTAGATTTCAACCGCGATTATTCACCAAGGGAGGAGCAAAAGAAGGCTTTTGAAAAGCAGGTAAATTGCCCTTTGAAGTTTTTAACACAGGCAAAATTCAAAATATATTTTTATATTATATTCATGTGTGAAAGACAAGTTACTAAATAACACAAACTATCAATTACTTGATGAAACACTGCAAGGATAAATATTGTTACATTTTTTGTAGTGAACTATATTTTTGAACATAATCTGGATCTAGGAGGTTAATTTTTATGTGATTTTCAAAGATAAGGTGGCAAGCAAAGGTTAAATTGGAAGATAACCAATAGAAGCCGCCTACATTTTTGATCCCAGCCTTAACTAAAGGTAGCTGCTTTGACCATCATTTGCTAGACCAGTGTTTCCATTCTTTGTTCATGTAAGTGTATATAATCTGGGTGCTCTGTCCATCTCCAACTTTTTATTTTAGCAGGAAAATGTATTTTTGGATGCACCCATTATTTTTAGCATGTCTTAGTACCTTAGTTATGATTATGTATCTTGAAATATTTTGCAACTCTTTCAGCTTGAACTAGCCTGCCAAGCCAACAAACCAATTCTTGTACATGATCGTGATGCTCATGATTCTGTTATTGAAATTCTTGACAAATTCAAAGACCAATTGCCAACAGTCATTATTCATTGCTTCACTGGAACTGCAGCAGAAGTCCGTGCGTACGTTGCTAGAGGATTCTACATTGGAGTAACTGGCTTCCTTTGCAAGGGTATGTCTATTTTAGATTCATAATGGGACCATTTTCTAATTATAACTTTGGAACTTTTGAGACCCCCTAGAGCTAATTTGCATCCTTTTTATTAATTTGAAGAAAATTATTATGTATAACAGTACATGTGCAAATGATAAACTTAATTGACTTGTTTTTGTAATTCAGAGAAATTTGGCAAGAACCTTCGTGATGCAATCAACAATGGTGTGCTGCCACTTGATAAGATTATTATTCAGAGTGACGCGCCATACATGATTCCAAACCTAGCAAAAACAGAACTAGATCCAGTAAGCGAGGCACTTCTTGAATTTGCATGGGAGGGCAATAACGAGCCATGCACATTGCCTGTTGTGATTAGATGTATTGCAAAGTGCGTTAACAAGGATGCCAAAGAGATTGCTGATGTAACAGCTGCCACTGCAAAAACTGTTTTCAGTTTTGCATGAAGAAGGACGCAAGAAGATGATTTCAAAGAAAGAGATGACTATTAAATGTATATAGTTGAAAGGGGGGTCTACCCAAAGATTCCATATCATTAAAAAATGACATGTTAAATCATTTTTATGACAATGGTGCAACAATAAGCGCACATTAGCAGTTTGTTCATCCTAAAACATTTAAATTTTGCAGTTTTTTATTTTACTTGATTTATAGGATTGCTGACACACTTTCCAAAGTTTATCTTTTTCATGTGTTTTGTTGATTAGATAATAGAAAATTCCAAAGAAAAAAGTTTTAAAAAAAAATCAGAAAATCAATAGAAAGGAAAATAATAAATTGACTAGGAGGTTAATTTGCGTTTCATGTTCAAAGCATATAGATTATTTGCTTAACTTCAGAAATTTTTGTGTTCGTTTAAGTTTCCAAGGGCAGATCAAAGTGGATTTGAACTACATTTGAATTAAACGAGCAGATCTGCAGAAGGAATTGCTGTCAATTATCTTGAGTTGTTTTTTCTGCATTCTTTCTTTGATGTCAAGAGATCAAATTGTGGGGTAACTCTTCCCTTTGGACTTTCCTCTCCGAAACCAAATTAAGATGCCTGAGAAATTCATATTGGACATCAGCAGTTAGTGAATTTGATGATAAATCGCAAGCTCAATATTGAGGTAAAGAAATTGAATCTGAGATTAAAGCAAGTGGGGGAGACTTGGCTATGCTCTGGCATTTGCGCCAGCATTGAGCTGGTGAGTTTTAAATGACACCTTCCCCGTCTGTTTCAAAGTCAGATATCCATCATGACTTAGACTTTTTCCCATTTGTTTATAAGGCTTGCTTTTAGCTGTTAGGAAAACACTGCATTACGGAATGAGGGCCGTGAGGTATCCAACAAAATATGCAACAATTATATAAAAATGTGAACACCCAATTTTATGGAGAACCTGGACTCCCCCTAGGTCGCATGTTCCAGAGGCGTAATACGCTTAGCAACCCCTGTAATATGTGTTTGAAAAGAAATATAAATAAATTGAGGAAAGGCGTCTTCAATTTCCACTTCTAAGAATCTGACGGTACAAATTTGTTTTCCAAGAAATTTCATCGGTGGTTTCCGCTTTCCACTGACAGCGGTTAGTTGGTTAAAAGGATGACTCATCCCACCAGAATGGTTCGAAATTTAAAAGAAACGAATAAACATTCAAATGATAAGGATAATCAATGGTATCGCGTGATCTTCAATGCGAATGGGGTTGGGTTGCGAGCCATATTTTATGCTGTCTTCTTCCCTTTCTTCATTTTGTCATTAAATTGGATTTTCAGAGACGATATATCCACCAAATTACATATATTTTGATGCCAAATGGTTAGATAGAAAAATATTGAGTGATTTCAAAAGAATTCGTCGCCAATTTTGCCAATAATTTGTGACATTTTGGCTTTTTCTTCAACCACTGCAGGTTTTCATGCCATCACATTCATGTGATCACATCTAACGCCGCAAACAGTTGTGGAGTAGTAAAATTGAACTAGCAACTTTCAAAGAGCTCGCATTTTCTAATTTCCACCTCGCAACTTGCATTGCAGAAGTAACTCGCACTTTTTATGCAACTCGCAACTGGAGTTTTAAGTGCAGTTCACAAAATTGCAGATCGCAATTCACAAAATTAATGCAACTCGAACTTTACCAATCACAAACAGTTGATTTGAATGACCGTGAGTGAACAAATTCACAGCAAAAAACAAGGAAAAAACAAAAACAAAATCCCGTATAACTATAGTAATATACATAATCTAACATTAGTTATAAGGTTATTGAAGAGATAAATTTTATTACATGCTATATAAAGCGTGTACTTCAGTAAAGTAGAGCGGCTGCTGCTGAGAAAAATCATAAAGTTGCAGAAGCTTCAACCCCCTTATGCCATTTGGAACTCACATACAGTTGACTGGGAGCAAATGATGCACGGGGGTACATGGATACAGGAAATATCCTTGCTTTAATAAACTGAAAATGTTGTCTGATCGCTTTTGCAAATCTTGACAACGTTACCCCCAGGTATTTCTTTGATTAACAGTAACTTTTACTGCACCATATGGCGTTTGCAGGGGGCTATGAGTTAATATGACAACTAGGATGGTTAAAAGTCAACGACACGATTGACTTGGAGACAAGCTGTGAAGTATATAAAGCCTTGTACAGCAAGCACCTTTCTACATGCAGCTGATGTTTCTCAAAATGTCCTATTCTTGCAATCGGACCTTTGGATCCTATTAAGCAAAAACTTCTAACAGGCAGAGGAGCTTCTCGTATAGAAGAATCAGTCAATCCATTAAATTAAAACTGTTCCTTCAGTTAAGCGAAATTAAAAACCATTTTAGAAGCTCAAAGAGGTCGACGATGATCTAATCACTCTTCCTATAACTATAACATATATATATATAATATATATACTTTCATATATCCTTGAAATAAAAAGAAAATTTATGAAATAAAATATATTTCTACTAAATTCGCAACTACGGCTAGCTACGCTTATAAAAATATATATGCTGAAATGCCTTTTCCTAGAGCTGCAGCGATACATAGAGGGTAAATCACCCTTTGATGAAATATAAACTTGGGATAGATCGGTAAATTATGGGCACACTTAAGATCCTTTTTTAGGTTTAAGCGGGGTAAAAGTCGATGTGTAGGCAAAAGGTAAAGGGTTGCAAAGTTACGAAAAGAAGAAATCCTTACGAAAAGTGTAAGAAATTGCCGATAGAAAAATGTAAAGGGAAATTGCATGCAATTAGAAAGGGTTGCAAGGTCACCTAGAATTAGTGGAAAAGGTTATAACTTTATGTTAGTCCCTAGTTGGCGAAAAGGCAAGCATCATTTGCCCTAAGTGTTATTTTCATTAACGTATATGCTGGGAATGCTTTATGTATCTATACCTTTATAATAATCGCTTGATCATTTAAAAGCATTGCGCTTTATAACTATAAAAATATAACTCTTATCTAACACTACAAAGATGAACAAACACGGGAGTCATCCTAAATTGCACATAGTATATAAAGGGAGCATTCTCAAGCTTGGGAGACCCAAGGGGCTTGGGTACTAATCCAATGAGAAAAATTGCCCCTTCTAATAGAAATTTATGAATGCATGTCCCAGGAAACCTTTAGATGCATTCTGGTGATGGTATTGCCTTGAAAGGCCTAAGTGTGATAATGACACAGTTTTGTCTATTTTTTAGCGTTTACTCTTGATTACCATCAACTTCATTATTTCTTGTTGCCAATTTATAATTATAAACATAAACATTTATTACAAATTATTGTATTAAAAATTAGCGGATGGATCTTTCGTTTGTTCAGTTATCAAGTCGATTTGAGATAAATATAATCTATTGACTAAAATTCTAAGGAATAAACCCTTTCAAAATCATACTTTCATCTACTGGAGTATTTTACTCGTAACGTGATTCCAAATTTTCAAAAATTCGAACCAAATTTTCAAGACCATAAATGTAATTTGCATCCAAAGATTTCTCGCCTGTTAAATCGATGTATGTGTGAGGGAAGTCGATCATACGCACAATGACGTCATCATCTGAGGATATGACATCTTTTCCTTTGCAAATGACATCACTTTTTCCATATATGACGTCACTTCCTGACGATATGGTGCCACTAGGGTACTGATATTTCTCACCGTCGAATGCAATAAGAATTGAGCTGCTATAGAATTTTATCCTTTTTTGATGCAAAAACCATGTCCGTATCCTTTTTAGCTTCGAAATGATTTTTTTAACAATGAAGTTTCTTCCAGGCACGTTCTGTAAATCCAGGAAACGTGTTATGTCTAAAATGAAAATGAAAAATATGAAATGAGGCATGTGGCAAAAAACGCCAACCCAAAAATTAAAATTTCGTGGATCCAAAATGATCAAGGTTTTATGCATGCTTCTTCAAATTCATTCATCAATGACACAGATAAATAAGACATACTTACATGGCAAAATTTCATGTGGTTTCAGATTTTTACCAACTTTTTTGTCGTGAAATTCAGTTTCGCCAGTTTTCGTTTTGTAGGACTAAAGCGAATCAAATGGACATAATTAAACATAAAAATGTAAAAAGCAATCAATCCTATTCTTTGATTAGCAAAGGGACAAATAGAGAGAACATATACTTAACATCTTTCTCCGTATTACCACTTGCAATATCTAATAAATTTGATGGGACATCTGTTTAAAAGCTGTTTCAGAATATTTATTTTCTATTGACTATGGTCAAAACAAATGAAAAGCCTTTGGCGGTCTTGGAAGCGTCGCAATAAAAAATAACGTTCACTATACTGGCAAGCATGCAAGTAGGAAGCCAAGCAAGCAGGCAAGCAAGCAGGCAAGCAAGCAGGCAAGCAAGCAGGCAAGCAAGCAGGCAAGCAAGCAGGCAAGCAAGCAGGCAAGCAAGCAAGCAAGCAAGCAGGCAAGCAAAGAAGCAAAGAAGCAAAGAAGCAAAAAGCATGTAGGCAGGTAGATCTTGTGACTTGTCTCTTCTATCTAGATCCACAAAGTCCAGAAAAGTTGTTAACCTTCCTCCGGTTGAAAATGTACTGGAAGGCAAACCTTCCGCACGAGACAATATAAAATAGGTATAGCTTTGGTGTGTCACATAAGTTTCTATTGTTTTTCGTGGACTTTTCTCCAGATAGTTACCGTGTAACCGTAATGGTTTTCTAGCTCTGTAGATCCATTCTAAATACAATCAAATAAATCAAAAGATCTATACGCAATTACACTCTAAAAAATAAGAAAATCGTTGAGTTTACAAAGAGTTTCTGTTTCATACCTTACTTCCAAGAATCCTAAATCCGAGCTCCTTTTGAAATTGATACTTCAAAGTTTCTCTTTCTATTTTACAACTTTCAGCAAATGGATCATAGGTAATCTGTCCGATTTTAATATCCATAACAGATGGTTTGGCAAATCTTGACACGAGATTTTCAAGCTTTAAATACCAAACTGTGCTTTGTTAAAGAAAATTGATTAGAATTGAAAGCCTAGAATGAGATGCTCAAATCTGGCAGATATTTGGCAAACTGCAGGAAAACTGCAAAACTCACGGACAAGCTTCAAAGATGAGTAGCCCCTTTAAAATATATGAAAATGAAACTGAAACTGAATCCACCGTAACAGCAATGAAACTCATTTCGTCTGGATACATGAATGTTGGAGGGCTGACGATAATTTTGAGAATAATATTACAACAAGAAATTATTAGGCAGTCGAATACAAGTAGGTTTAACATGGTTTTCAACCCAAGTAGTTCTATATTATCTACAACAGCCATGATATGAGGTTCGGTGAGTAGGATGCACATAACGGAGATTAGAGGACAGAATAAAAGAACCCCCACAAGCACCAGAAAAATAACTACCCTAAAAATTATAGATGGCACTAAAACATGTTACAATGATACTAGACAGATCATTGCCCATCTTCAAATTTTCCAGACCACATAACCAACCCTCAATCACAAGGGAAGAGTATTGGTGTCAAGGAACAACATTTCAAAGAAGCATTATGGTGATTGATCCTGTTTACCAAGGTTTGTGTGTGGGGGGCATTAAATAATGCACCCTAAGCATTGTACCTTTGACATAATGTACCTTAGCAGGGTTAACTAAACGTTGTATATGGCAATTAGTAATTATAGTTATGGTAAATGGGGTTCAGTCAGTGAAGGCTTAAATGGGAAATGCATTGGTGGTGCAGATTGAAAAGAATAACAGGGTAACCAACCCCTGCCCAAAGTTTCACTCAATATGGTTTGTCACAACAGACCCTAGATACATGGTCATTACTAAAGCATAGTCCAGATCAACAATACGATTAAAATCTGATAGAATTGATAAGGATACAGTGTTCTCCATTAAAGCTCACTTGCTGTAAACCATGATATGATGGAAGGAAGCTTCTGACCTCCACAAGATCGCTTTCTGTATCATCTGCACTGAAGACACCTTCAAAAAACCCTGTTTCTGTGAAACCAGTAGATTTTGAACTTGTGAAATCCATCATTTTCAAAACAAATCCATTTTCATCAACAAGGAAACCTAGAAACCAGAAAATAAATGACAAACTTTGTTTAAAAGGATCCAGACTTTGATTTCATTCCGTAATTAAACTTGACCTAGCTTGATAATTAGTGACCTTCTATTCCATCAACCTCTTCTACTACAAATGCCTTAACATACATAATACTGCTTACTGCTATTTTGGTAGAATTAATAGGTACTATTTTGCATAATAAGCATGCCAAAGGTTGTCACTGGGCCCATGGCAACCTGAGCCTGGCATCATTTTGCAACTTGTTTTCATTAAAAAAGCATTTAATTACAAAGAGGTGTATGCGTTGCTAAATAAAGAGCAGAGGGATGTCCATTGGAATAGGCCTCATACAAAGATAATGGTAATGAAACTTGAAACAATAAACAAAAGCGGGGAGAAAACAAAACAGCAAGACAATATGAGATTGTTGATGCGAATATATTGTACAATTTATGTATTATATAATGGATCTATTAAAAAATAATTTACTCCTGCATTTTAGTAAAACATTGTTTCTTTCGCCTTTGCCTTGCTCCTCTTTTTGTCTTTAAATGCTAAATTGAAATGCTAAATGAAGCTATTCTCTAGATGTTACCTAACTAAGACTTGAATAATTTAATTTTGTTTTTCCTCTATTCACAAAAGGTCATATTGTACTCACATGGTTTACTCCTTAATTCCAAATGACCAGCAACTTGACTTTCAAGCATTTTGAATCCAGTGATTGGCGGAGGGGATGGTGCATTTGATGTTAATGCTGTTGCCTTCAAAGTCTGAACTAGAGCCATGTTAAGAAGAATGTTTTAAAAACTAAAAAAAAAAAGGATCAATAAATCACTGAATTGAATCAGGATATAAAATAGCAGCTGTACTATACAGCTCACAATCTTCATTTTATAAGAAACCATGCAAAATACAGTACAAGACCTGTCATGAATGTAAACTAGAAAATTCTTTCTTCCTAGCAGACTAAAACGCAGTTTCCCTTTGCCACTTTAAAGCAAAGTACATTAACGCTATGATAACTTGTGTTATTGTCACAATCCTGTGCTACTCCAAACAAATCCAAAATTTTTCAAATTTATAGGACTTTTTTCTAACGGTATAAAAATCTTTTGATCTTGCAAGACCTGGAATTGTTTATCACAGGGACGAATTCAGGGTGGGTCCAATGGGTCCATGGACCCACTCGAGTTTGCTGATGAAACTTTATCATTAACTACTACCTCATAAATCTCTTTACAAAAGACCCACTGAGATATTTTAAATGTATTTTTATCTGTTTTGAGCTCCATCAAATGGACCCAGCCTCTGTGCAGCATTCCGCAGAGGTTGGGTCCACTTATTACTAAAAATTGAAGTTTTGCGGAGCATTCAGCAGAGGCTGGGTCCACTTGTTACTAAAAATGGAAGTTTTGCGGAGCATTCCGTAGAGGCTGGGTCCATCTGATGCTAAATGCGGAAAGTATTGCGGAACATTTCGCAGAGGCTGGGTCCATAGGAAAGCTAAACTTAGATTGAAAAGAAACTGTGATTGTGCAGACCCTATTTGTTTTTAAGGCTAATTAAAGCCTCTGAATTGTGGATGGGCATGTCAAAAGTGTATGCGCAGGTTCATTTCTCAGATTCGATACTGGCCTAGAACAAGAGTGTAAGCACATGGATGAGAAACGTAAGTCTGATGTTGCAGAATTGAGAGAACTGAAAAACCTCTACCTTGGAAAGATTTCATTTGAATGCCAAATAGACGCTAATGTTGAAATTGAATACAATTATCGATAATTTTGCTCATTTTCTCAACACGAATTGAAGAATTAGTGTGATTGCACCTGCTTAAAAATAAGGGCTTTTGTTAAAAGAGCATTTCCATTGAAAAAATGGCCTGGCCCTATAAAAGCCTCCGCCCTGGACCCACTTGTCATTTTTCCTGGATCCGCCCCTGGTTTATCATATACCAAACCTTAAAGAATAATAAACGAGTTTAGTTTGGAAGGCTCAGAGGCACATCGCTGGGAGGACTCATGCAATGAAATGCCAACCATGCAAGCAAGCAAGCAGTTTTATTTGTTAACCAATTCAAGTCTTGTGTTCGAGCCCCCTAATAGTATTAGTAATAGTAATGGTTGTACCACTTCTCCACTCTTTCAGTAATGGTAGTATTACAGGTTTTGTTTGATATGGGTGATTTTTTTATTTCAGAAAGCAAAATTGTTCTACATATTTGTTTATGTTACTAAGTAACTTTAGATTATTTCCCTGTAAGCTACCCTGGAGTAACGGACATACAGTAGGGGTTGTGGGGGGTGTCACACCCCTCCCCCCTCCCATTTTTTCAATCTAAAATATACACAAAAATTGGTCTACAAACCCACAAAAAACCACACCAGAACAAGTCAGAAGAAAAACATACTTACTTTCTACTTTATTTTGTTACAACCAGTCGGTCCCAAATATATGAATATAATCGATTTGGTCAGGCTAGAGTACTCACCCCCCACCAAAAAATTGAATGTGCACCCTGCCTGGAGCACCATTTGTTATTTTTGCAGCTCTACACCACTGCAAAGTGCTTCTTTTTGCAGCAAATTGCTGCATCTTGCAGACTGTTGACCACAATATTTAGGAGCCAAACTGCTAATTTTGCAAAATGCATCCGGGAGATCTTTTTAGAAAGGTCACAAGTTCAGAGAGTGAGGAAGCTCTTTGAGCACTTTTTTGGATAAAAATTGCTGAGTTAGCACACTTCAAGTTTAAGGTGTCATATTAAAACAGGGAAATTCAACGTCAAATATAGAGTAACTTCTGTTTGTAGTGTGATTTCGTTTTCAGAGAAATTTCCCGTTTTGCGCCCGCGATTCAAAAGATCAATATCAAACAGGTTGTTTTATTTGATTTCTTACGCGAAATTAAAACCGTCCTCTCTGGTAATTCTCCCTTCCTCTGACCTAATGTTTCAAAAAGCTCTCTTCAAATAGCATAAGCTAGACATGAAGAAATTGTAGTTCATATTTGAAAAACAACACGCCTTACAGCGACTGAAATATTATTCAACAGATACGTACAAAAACTACCTTGCAACACACCCTCCTACGATGGCCTAAACATTAAAATGGCATTGATTCAGTGCTTTTAACCGCTTGCAACTAAATCTTCCTATACAACGGTTGCTTATTATGCAGCTACAATTCATCCTACCTTCTTTAAAAGCTTGATTTTTTTGACTATTTTGCGATCATTTTCCGCCAAGATAAGTGGCAGTCAATCTTCCTCATTCCCATATGCAAATGGTGTGTCTTTTTTGTTGTTGTTGCTCATGATTACACCAAACAAATCCTTTTGTGGCGTAATATTCACCTTTGAATTAAAAATTATTCTTCACCTTGATCTCCGGGTCTCTGTTGATTAAATTTTAATCAATACCCATATGGGACACGTTTTTGATAAACAGTCAGGTAATGAGATATTACTAACAATAATGTCAGAGCTAACATCAACTTAAGCCTGCTTAATCACCACTATCTTTTAAACTTGTTTTGAAACAAATTTTATTGTATTTGAATTTCTGGAGGGATTAAAGGGGGAGTTTTCTCGAATAGATTGACCATTTTAAAAGCTACTATTTGACCAACCATTTGCATATACAGCCATAGCCATGTAAAGCATACTTTCCTTTATATCCATTGTTATAAACTTTTAGTTGTGTGATAATGGTGATGGTGATGTCAGATGGTGATGATGTGTAACGAACATATAAATTTGTAACGAACTAAGTTTCGACAAAAACATTTCCACTTCTTGCTCACCAAATTGTCCTTTATAATTATACGTACAACTTACTCAATAGTTTGCCGCAGAAATAAAGAGTGGACTGATTTCGACCTTCACCACCTTAAAATTGCATACCTTTTACTTCATTATGTATCATTTCTAATTGCTGTAAGTACATGCTACTTAAATATTGAGGTTTGTGTTGTAGTATTTGAATATATTATTATTATAATTATTATTATTATTACTTTTTGTTATTGTTATCATTAATCAATGTTCACTCAGCGGTGATGTTGATTGTTGACTGCCAGTTAACCGGCTGGATAGCATGCCAAATCCCTTAGCTTTAGGTATTCAGTGCTTTTCTTTTAATATCTGCAAAAGTTCTGTTCTGCATTCCATCCCTATCTTCTCCAACCAATTAACACAAGCCCGAGGCTAGCTAAATTTTCTGGAGAGCTAGATTCTAAATAGCTACAAAGTGAGCTTTCTTTCATTATTTCTATTATTTTTTTAATTCTGTCTGGGGGTTTAATACCCCCCCCCCCTAGCTCTTTCTGGTCTCGAGCCTGAGTTATCAAAGTCCTTTTTTTCAATGGTACACAAAGCTCCAATGATTATTGGTACTATCTTGACTTCCCTTACATTCCATAGCCTCTTGATCTCTCTCTTCAAGTCTTGATGGCTTATGGATTACACCTCAATTTTTCCCATTCTTTTCTTTTAATCCTGGAATCGAAGGGGCAGGATATGGAGAAATAAAGGGGGGTTTGAGATTAGGGAAGAAAGATTGATGGATCAGATTGAGCGATTACCATTATTTCTATTTTTAGTTTTAAAATAATAGTTGTTTCTCAGAAAAAAGAATGGAAAAATTGCACTTTCAGTTTTGATCTTTTCTTCTGACAAATAATTTTTCATTACTAACGTTTTAAACAATACAAGGAGCACAGTGGCAGGTGAATATAATCAAATCATTTAATTACAGATCATGCGTTTTTAATCGAGATAATTTGGAAAACGTTTGTTATTTACAAAAACGAATCGAAATTTACGATTTAACAACACTTCACAAATCCAAGTGCAAAAAAACCCGAATCAGTAATCTATCTTCAACTTTGTTATAGTTTCAAATTTGTGACTATTTCGAAGTATTCTCCTTCATTTTCTCTTTCTCTTTTCTCCTCTCTTTCTCTCTCTCTCGTTCTCGCTCCCTTCTTTCCTGTTCCCTGTTCCGTCGTTCCCTTTCTTTGTTCCGTTCTTTGTCTTTCTCTCCATGGTCGTGCTCCTTTTGCCCAGAACGAGGTCGGTCTTTTTGGTAGCCTCTATCGTACGAGCGATCTTTCTTTTCCGGTGATTTTGTACCAGTTGGTGATTTCACACGACCCTTGTCTGGACTAGACCGCTCATCTGAAGGAAATATAGAAATTCTATGAAAAATAAGGGGCTGGAAAAGAGCGAAGCAGGAAAGAGGGATCCTGAAATAGGGAGGTTTGGAGGGGTATGTGTTAAACATAAAGTTCAGTAGTTCAATATAACAAACAAAGAAATTAAGAAGCCCTTGCAATCTGCAAATATAATTTGCTGCAAATATGATAGGATGAGCATAAATGAAGAACTATCATAAAATTTAGGGGCAAGGATAGAACGTAGATACAGCTATTTAGAAAGTGCAGAAAACAGTGGAGGTTGTGCTGATAGTGGCAGAGCTAGTGACTTGGCGGTTCGTACATATCTTAGCTTTAGTACGCTCAGCAATAATAAGTTTTCCCGGAATTTTGAGAATTCTGCCGTACAAAAAAGTACCCTCAGAAAAAGAAAGTTTCTGAATTTAAATCACCTTTTCCTTTTCCTCTATCTTGTCTTGCCACAGGTGGTCTATAAACAGCCATTTCAGGTCGCTCCTTCAAAAACAAACCATAAAGTAAAAGCAAGATATTTAAGACGAAAGAATATTTTAATGTAAAATATGTGGTTCAAAGGTAACAAAGGTAAATCATCAGAGATTTCATTAATCTTTATTTCAACTCATTAGATACCAACTAAAGCCTTCTACATAAAAAATAATACTATGAAAGAAAAAATTGATGAGTAGGATAGAATTCCATAAAAATGTGTTAAATCAGGATTCTTATTTAAGAAAAGATTTTTCCTTTTTATCTTAATCTTGATTTTATCTATAAATTCGTGATTAAAGGGTTACTTGTTTCATACTTTGCGGCAAAATCCTTTGTGTCATTGACGATTGGTTCGGTTTGGGGGGGGGGGCAGCCCTATCATGCAAAGAAATGCAGCCTTTTATTTTGGGGTATTTTGCCGTTTTAAATTTGGCAGATTAACCCCAAAAAATTAAGTAATGAGTCATCAAATTCGCTAGATATTTAGCTGATTGAACGTACACAAGCCCCCGTTTTTTTCTTCAATTTCCCCCCTAGGCAATTTCATTCCTGATTCATAATGCCTGGCAGCGAGAAAACAAACTTTTCAATTTGAATGCGAGAATGAGCCAATCCCACCAAACCTTGTTTCTTTTTTTTCGATCTGCTTCATCAATTTCATTCTTGTTACTTTCTTTATTTTTCCATCTCTCCGCATCTCCCCCTTTTTGCTTTTCATTGTTTTCACCGTCTTTTCCTTTCGTCCCATCACGAGTTTTGTTTCCATGTCTATCTGCATCTTTACCACCATCAGCAGATTTTGAAAACGCAACTATACTTGGATCTTCAAACTCAATCGACTTTCTCCGCGGTCGCTGTTCTTCTTCCTTCACTATTTCTGCCCTCGAGGATTTTTCTACGGCGCAAAAATTAAATCAGAGTTCGAGAAATTAGAGTCCGCAACACATACCTATAATTAGTTATTCATTGAAGCGAAAAAACGAATTTTATTTAAAAACTAGGGACATGGATATCTTTTTAATTAGCTTGACAATGTTAATATAGAAAGTCAGTAATTACTTTTGTAAAAATTATAGTCTTAAAAACCAAGTAAAGAGCCACAATTTGTGGAAAAACTGGTCTTGATTCTTTATCATTATCTTATCATTTCCATTATTATTATTACTATTAAATCGCCATCCGATGCTCCCATTACATTTTCAGCAGATGAAACAAAGAATGGACCCACCTAGATTTAATTAAATAGACTTTGCATTTTAACAGACAAGCCAATTATATGCTGCCTTCCATTAGTGAGTTTTATGATTGTATTATTAATTTGATATGAATTAACATAAAAGTTTCAAAAATTACATAATATTCAACTTATAAATTCAGCTAAATAGATGAGGGACATGCTGCTTTTGACATTAAAAACTGTTTAAATCCTTTCCATCTGTGCAGAGTTGAGTGCAAAAGGGGTGCATCACACCTAGCTATTCTTTTATATTTATGCTTCTTACAAATAAACTCAGAAGTTGAGAAACGTCGAAAAGTTGGGTTCCCTTCCACTAATATTTCAAGTTGGTAGGGGAATTTAATTCTAAATCATATTTGAACGATTTTAAAGACAACTTTCATTCCTGCTGTGCCCATGAAAATTTTCAGGTGTATAAAAGACTTTTGAAGAAAACTTTACATCAATAAGTAAAGAGAGTCATACTTTGGTCTTCAACTTTTTTTTGATTCCTATCGTCTCGTTTTTCATCTCGATTTCGTCTTTCATCTTGATTTCTCCTATCATTTGGATGTCTCCTGTCTTCTCTTTTGTTGATTCTTCCCTCATTCCGCCTTGGACCATCAGATCTTGCACTTACTGGTCTGTCATATTCACCGTCGCCTTTCTTTTGGTCCTAAAAGAACATCATTCTGTATAAAAAGGACCATTAAATACTTAGTTCTTGTTCTACTTAGTTCTCATCATCGTCATCTTGATGATGATCATCATCATCATGATCATCATAGGGCACTCGACATTAAGGCTATATCTAAACCACTAAAACATCATCATCATCATCATCATCACCATCATTAATACATTAAACAGCCTATTTGAGCCGATATGAATAATAAGTTAATGATTCAAAATATATAAGTTAATAGAACAAATTTTCTTGTGATTTTCAAGATAAAAATGTATTTGTTTATTTGCTCTGCGTAGACCAAGGCAGCTCTAAGAGAGCTGATTTCAATACCTTGATATCACGTTCTGATTTGTTCTTTTTTGCAGATCCAGTCTAAAAGTAGAAACCATGCAATAAACGTTGCAATTTCAATGGGAATCACAAATCCATTTTAAAAATTCTCCATTTCATGATGAAGCTTTGCAAAATGTATGTCAAAAAGTATTAAGGACATCAAATGAAATTTACATACAATATGAGTTTCTATTTCCATAAGCATCTATCATATCATAATTAGGCAACTGAATCGTCACCGATTCCATGACGAAAAGCAAAAGCTACAAAATTCTTCCGATGATGAAAAGTCTGATAATGATTGAAAGGAAAACATAAATTTATATCAAGGCGCGGGTTGTATGTCGTGTGATATGAGAAATGGGACGTCAGATTCGCTTCTTGTCTGACCAAGGGCTAGTTCACTTAGGACGTGAAGAATCCAAATGAAAATATTTTAATACAATATCTTGGTTTTTGGTTCTGAGGCCATATTCCTATTGTTTTTTATTGTTTTTAACAGAAACGTAGTTTACAATGACGGGGCAAGAGCAACCTATTTTTGTATAATAATGTAACAGTGACAGCAGGTGCTAAATAAAGGTGATAACGGAGCAATGTGAATGTAACCTAGATGCGGAGAAAAAATTCCATTACTATAAATATTGAACTAATAATCAAAAACTAAAACAGTCTAAAAAGCGCATAAATTTTTATGAGTAAAGAATGCCTAAAAAGTTCAGAAAATGCGATAATGGTATTGAAATCAAATTGAAAAAATATCTAATTTCATTTCCAGACGGTTGAAATAAGTCATTATAATTATCGTTAAAACGGTATCAACATTGCTCAATACATTATAGGATGTATGAAGTTGAGACAATGGCATGCATCTAAATGGAAACGCACAAAAGTAAATATATTTATGCCAACTCACTCGTCTTTCTCTTCTCTCTTCTTTCCTTTTGCTTTCAGAGTTTCTTTTATCCTGTGATCCTTTGCTATTGCAAAAAACAAGTGAACCATCAAAATTTCAACATAAAAAGAGAATCTAAAGACATTGAGACTTCAAAGCTGAGGATTGAAGAAAGGTTTCTGATATAAAAAACTTGCATTGCAATGAAGAAGTGAAATGTAATGCCGTATGGATCAAGAGTTGGTACGCTTATTAGCATGGGAAAGGATGACTCAAAATTAAGAAGAAAAAACAAATATTAATCAACATTACTTACTAGTCTGGCTTGTCTTTCTTTGAACCTGAATCTTTTTCTGAAATTTTGTCATCATTTTTCGCCTGTGAAGAAACAAAATATGGATAGTCAAAGACAAAGGGAGTGAAGAAGAGTTGTCAATTATCAGCCTCCAATTCTATTGTTTTTGCCGATCAAACTGTCAAATAGAGTCACATGCTCTAGAGTCTCATTAAAGGCAAGAAACAAATAGAAAAAAATTTGATTTCATGTTACCTTTGATTCTTTCAACTCCTTCTCTCGCTTCATCTTTCTTTCATTTTCCTGTTTTCAAAATTGAAAAATATCATAAAAGGTGAGCTGATTTCAGTGAAAATTTAAAACAAAAAAATCAGTAAATTGGTATATGCCAAGATTATTTATTAAACATTCCGAATCATAGAATAGATAGAGTAGTAATATAGTAGATTGAGGGATCAAAGGAAATGATTGATTAATTGATGTCTGAAGCAAATTCAGGGGAGAGCCTCTTCAAAACTAGCTTTGCTAGAGGAATACCCTCTTTGAATATTGCATTATAAAGTGTAAAGCATTACCGCAGTGGAAGCACTCTGTCGATTAAAATTTCTTGCAGCCTTCTTTTTGTTTAAGAATTCAGTTAATGGTGTTTGCACTTTTTCTGTTGAGGCTGAAATAAAAGGTGCACTATGAGACAGGTACTATGCAACTAGATATATATTTTATATTTACTTGACTTAGGAAATTGAAAATTATTCTGTTTTCTGATACTCTCCAGGGTATTATTAAGTCAGTTATCAACCAAAAGGCTATTTATAAAAAATAATTTTCAAAATAAATAAGGGAGTTTGGAGTTTTGGGCACTGCTTTTATAGATAAGAATAAATTGATATATAATAAATATCACCTGATTATATTGTTGTGTAATCTTCCTACGTTGCATTGTTCCTTTTCTCTATTATTTATAAATATATCCTATCTCTATTATTTATATATATATCGAATCTCTATTTTATACATCATCACAAGTATTCCTAGAGACTCCAATAGGCAGCCTGTTATTTTGTCCTCTACTTTAATGGTATCATTTTTATGTTGGCAAGCAATCCATAGTATCATGAATATAAGATTGAATGACAGACAAATATGAAAAAGATCATTACCAGCAGATTTGCTTTGCTCCATTTGCTCTACGTAAACCTCAGCACTTGGAAATGGCTCTACTTTCTTGCTAAGATTCTCCAAAAACGCTTCATAATCAGGATCTGAGAGAAAAAAACAAATTTCTCATTGCAAAGGAGCTCATTGAATTCCAATATGATTGCTGTTTAAGATCTATAACTGCATCTACATGCTCAAACATGGAGCTGTTCCAAGTTGTCCTTTTAGAGGCAATGCCACAACAAATGTGCCAACAAAGAATTTGTACCAACATTTAGTTGTCAGCAGGTTGGAAAGTCACAGACAAAATACCCCAACAAGCCCAGAAACTCCTTGTTTTGATTTGTTGCACCCTGTCAGTTCATCTTCAGATTGTTGTTTACTGTGATATATACCTTTAGTTATTGTGCCACATTTGGGATCTTTTCTCTTTCTACCTTCTTTTGGTACTCCTTGAAATGGAGCAATCTCCACAACTGCACTGCTTTCATCTCCTAAAAAAACAATTTGAATTAATGAATGCATCACTGAGGATGCAGACTTGCTGAGATGAAGTTTGTTTCCATCTTTCAATGATATTTATTCCAGTTTGGCATACCACATTTTCAGAAACTGGGAGGGCGTTCTCCTTCACAACCAGAACGGCATGTTGTATAGCATTCTTATCTCTGATTATACAGTTACTCAAGACTAGTATTGAATAGTTTTGTAGAGAAGCATTTTGCAGTTATTATTTTGCTATTGTTTGTTGAACAATCCTAATATTGGTGTTTATTTTCTCATGCAAGTTTTTGATGTCAGAGAAATCAAAACTGAATGGATTCAGAATATCTCAGATGAATTTCTAGCTTGGTTAGTACTAAATGGATTTTACTTCAGAAAAAATCTTTCAATTTCTATCATTAGATTTCAAAAATTCACATCAATCCTTGATTGCAAAACATAAGCTAAAAGGGCAAGGTTTTACGCTTAATCTTTGGTTGGAATCTGCTTGAATTGAATCATCACCTGTAGTAGATATAGGAACATGCTAAAGTACAAAATGATTTTGAATCAATTGTTCTTCGTTCCTTGCAGTCCTTTCCCAGTAGTGTATTGAGATATTTTTTTAAAACTACAGTGGTGCTAATACATGTTGTAAGTTTTTATATGGATGCATAAATGTATATATACGTACAAGCAAGCTTAACAATCAATTATTAAAATATGCATTATTGAGAAGAAAATAAATCACCTTTTCCTGCATTGAAAATGAAACCATCAAATGCATTACGGAACAGAGTGAGATCTTCAAATCTTTTAAAGTTGATGTATGCCCTTGAAAATGCATGTTGTACCAAGCTTAAACATGAAAGAAGACTTATGTCAAGAAGAATGAAAATTGAAAGAGTTGAGTTACCAAGATATTGGTATAGCTTTTTGGTACTAATACTTAAGAAAAACAGATTCTTGTTGACCATGTATAGACCATTTGCTTGACTGATCACAGCAAAGATAATCTAATACTGTAAGAAGCAATTGGTAAAAACTCATTTTCTGTATGAAAAAGGGCTTCTTGATAAGCTAAATTACATATTAATTCAGTTATATATAGTACTTGAAGACTATATTTACCTGATATGGATTCTAAAAAGCATTTATAAACACTAAAAACTTTCAGTCAGCATTGCCAGTTTGTGATTCTGTTTCACATGATCAATTTTGTTTGAACTAATCAACCTGCTATTAAAATTGGCCTTAAATTTTTATCATTTTAATCAGTTTACCTGTGATCTGCTGGTACAAATCTAAAGAAATCAAATTCTGGCATTCCAGCAAGTGATCCCCTCAACTCTTCTTCAGTAAATGAAGCAGGAAGTCTTCTCATTATGACCTTGCAAAAAACAAAGCAAAACTGCAGGTTTTATGTGCTAAATACATATGAAGAGAAAATTTCTTTCCTAATAAATTTGAAAATTTCTATATTTAGCTGACACCTGGAAGGCATTGAGCATTTTTCTGAAGCAGCTGCCTCCATGGTATTCCACAGCACCATTCCAGAAAGAAATTAAACTTTTCTTGCACATGTAGATGGAACTCTTCACTCCCTTCATTTTATACCTGTAGTGTTATTACCCTTGCAAAAGTATTGTTGTTACATATGATGCAACAATAAATAACTACCAAGATTATTATGTGTCACATGTATTTTTAATACCAAAACAAGGCAATATGACTCTGAGGCATAATGGTGTAAGAAACCCTTCTGTAATGAATGTTTTTCTTGAAAATAAGAAGTTTCCAAAACTAAACAAGTATAATTTGGCCACCAGCTTCCCAGTTATCTCCAAGCACCTAAAAATTCCATGCATGAATTGTTGTAAAATGCACCTTTGGCACTCCCTGACGATTTGCAGGTATGAGCAGACCTCTTGCAAAAGTAGACTTTTCTGTTAAACAAACATCATCATCTGGATTGGTCAAGAAATGAATAAAACGGGTTTATTATAATATGTTTCAGTTTGATAGGCTAACCAAAGAAATAAGATATGACGACATCACAGCTGAACACGCTTTAAGGTACAAATGTTACATATTGTTTAATTTTATGATCTCATTTAACATTTTTAGTGATACCTTTGTTGGCAAAACATCTTTTTCCTTCCTTTTGGACTTGCTCTGTGGCTTTTCATTTGTCACAGCCTTTCCCATCGCCATCTTTAACGAATAAAGAGTTTGCAAATTCCTACAGCATCCTCAACTACAATACTATAAAACAATATATTATAAAACAAAATTCCCGTTTTTAATGTTCATGAACTTTCATCTGAATCATTGACCTCCTTCCAGCGCAGCCTCCTTATCAAATTAATCCAGTTCATCTACTAAAAGTTCACAAATTTACAGCAATCAACATCTGAAAACTGAAGTCACAAAAAAGCGACCAAATACTCCAAAGAATTCTCATAAACCTGGGTGTATTCGTGGTGAGGCGTAGATACGAAATTTTACAATTTGGCAGTAGCAATCTCAGCCCATTTTAGTCTATAGATAGTTAGAAATCGGGATACCAAACGCGGGAAGGCCTAAACTTAGCTGAGTAGAGCAACCCTTACAACAAACGTCAAATTATACTACGAACAATAGCAGAAAACTAGGTCTTTTCTTGCCAACAAATGCTTTTGGTCAAGTTTTGAATTTCTAATTTCGTAAATGAGAAGAGCTTCTTGATTTAATGAAATGGCGAAAGTGACAGCAAAACCAAACAAATATGCAAGTGCATCGAAATCAATTTTCGTTGGTGGATTGGACAACAGAGTAACTGAGGAGATATTATGGGAGTTGTTCTTGCAGGTATTGTTATTGACCTACATAAATTTTTAACTTTGTAAGCGTATTTTCTTATTTTATCATTATGTACCATATCATATATATAACCAGAATGCAGAGTATGGCAATGGCGCACCCAAGATAATTCTTAAATGCCTAAGAAAGCGCAACTCAGGTGCCCCTCAGATTTTGAAGTTTTTATGTTTGTGCAGTGGTACACATAGTGTAGTGGCGCACCTAACGATTTTTGTACGGTTTTAGGGCACCTACACCTGAGGGGTGGGATGTTGGCACACCCAAAATCTTGTCAAGATCGGCCATACTCTGCATACTGTTCCTATATCTCGTATCATATATCATACATATCAAATAATATATGCTTTTAAACATCAATGATAACAAAATAAATATCATATTTTTAGGGGCATATAAATGTGTTATGATGTTAGAGATTGGATGCATTTGGAATTTTTTCTTATATCACACCCATCAGTCTATGTCATCAATTTATGCCCCCCCCCCCAGCTATTGCATACTTCTACCAGTGGCAAACAGTTTGCCAAATATTGGGGGGGGAGGTAACCCTATTGTTTTGGTAGGATGACATCACACATTTCTACTGTTTTACAACAAAAGGCTATTGTCTTCAAAAATGGAGGGGGCAGCACTTCCCCTTGTCCCCCTAAGTGTCCACCACTGACTTCTACCTTTGTTTTTTCAGGCTGGTCCTCTGGAAAGTGTACGAATCCCAATAAATAAAGAGTCCGGTAAACCAAGATCATTTGGCTTTGTTGTGTATCAAGATTCTTGTTCAGTTTCTTATGCTTGCGAACTATTTAATTCCTTGAGGTTGTTTGGTCGCTCGATAACTTGCAAACCTCAAAACTCAAATGATAATGCAAGGCAAGAAAACCCAGGCAGAAGCCCAACAAACATTAACTCCTCCTCTGAAGAAGAACTGAATAATCAAAGAAGGTATGATGAAGTGAACAAGACACCTCCCATGCAATTTATTGGTGTTGATGAAAGTCCATATGGCAGGGCACCAAATATGATTACAAACAGAAGCCAACATCCACTGAACAGGACTTTTGGTGGTCCACCATATTCAGTGAATCCACTAATGGGGCTCAGAAAACAAACTCTTATGAATCAGAGTTTTCCAAATCGGATGGGTGGTGTTGGACTTCTTGCCACACCAGGTCCAAGTAGAAGAGACAGGTTCAGCCGTGAGAGACAACAAAATTTTGATAATCGTGACAGAAGGCAAAGACCATACTGAATTATCAATTTTTAAAGGTAAGAAATGGTTATAAAATGGTTAAGCATTATCAAGAAAAGGGATTAGTACAACACATCATATACAACTTAGAAGTACAACACAACCAACCCTGCTTCAAAATGGCCACCAAAATTGATCTTCAGTGAAAATTTTGAAGATATTACCTTTGTGACAAGCATCAAAATGAATGGCCATTTTGAACAAAGGTGGTTTGCTACTTTTATGAGGGAAGTGTATATTCCTTTTTGGAGTCTATTACACATTTTGAATAGTAGAGTAGAGGTTATTCAAGGCTTGGAGCGTGACAGAGGATCTTCATAGGGCATATTTCAGGTGATGCCATAATAATTGCAATTAACATTACATAAACAACATTAATTTTAAATCTCTCACTACTTACCTCTAGCAAGCCTTTTCTTGTTATTGCTTGTGGTTTTAGTAAAATGTAATAACTTAACAGGATTTGTAACATGATGTGCATCTTCAATAAGTTTTCATAATTCAGTAAGTTAACCTTTTATATTAGGAATCATGTTTGATTTTAATGAATCTTAAACTAAACTTTTAAACTTCCTAAAAGCTATGTTTGTAGCTTAAGAACTTTAATTTAAGTTATACATAAGAAAACTTTTGTTTTAGGGGGCTTTGGACTTTTTTAATTATTAGCCTGAATGACAGACTGTGAAAATGATGATACATGGTCTGTGTGAACTAGCCTGATATCATTCTCTTAACCCTTTCACCCCTGGACGGGCCAAATGGCCCAATGATGAACACCAGAAAAGATGATTTTTTCAGGGGGTTATGTACAAAATGTTGTGAATGTTCTGATGGCAGTTTTCTATAATAGTTTACGCTTTTACCTAAGTTATTTGACTATGCTGCCCCCTGAAAAGCGTAGAATTATATGGGTTTTGCCAGTTGACTGAAAATAAATACGGGTGCGAAAGGGTTAAGACTCCCCAATTACCAAAGTGATGTAACTCAACTTGACTTATCAGTAACATGTCACCAAAGAAACAATCATAAACATCTTCTGATTGTTTCATTTCACAGTGCTTGATATTTTAGATATTTTATAGTTTGATTATTGCCAGAAACTAAATAGGACCTGCAAGCTCTTGGACATCGTCACCATCGTAAATGAATGTACCAGAAAAAACCCAGTCAAGTTTTATATGATGCTCATTAGCTTTTCTAATCGCTACATAAATAAAAATTGGTAAATGTTAAGACAATTCATACTTTTGTTTCTGTTGAAAATCCCACTTAGCCTTTTGGTGCATTTAAAGTTGCATATAGTTTAGTTTTAAGTTTTTTTCAATATTGCTTTGGAATATTGCAAAGGAGCCTCTAGCACTGGTGTATAATGTATTTTTTGATCAAAGAAATCAGCAAAATGTCCCAACTTTATCAAAAAATGTCTGCCCAGTCTTTGTTCTTTCGAAACTTTACTAATTTTTTAGGGAAATGTACAGCAAGAACCCAAGTACTGCCCCCAGAACCCTCATTATTTTCTTCTTTGCCCTCCGTAAGAAAATACATAAGGATTGGTAAATCAGTAATTTTATGTTCATAGTTGTTTTGTTTTAGAAACGTTTAAACTTTTATAACTTTCATTGTTTAATTGTTAGATGGGTGTTTAGATACGGTAATATATTAAAAGTTCAAGGATACTTGCTCTACTCAAAAGCTGTTGCACTGTTTCTTGCCGGCCTTCTTGTCACGCGGTCTTCGCATCAACGAGAAGGGGCTTACCTTATTTGGAGTGATCCAACCCTCGCCCTTGTGACTCGAGTAATTGAAAAGATCAGAAAAGTAAGCTTCCACTAAGGCAAAAAACTGCCTTTTTTGTCTGTCACCAGCCAGAGGACATTTTACCGAATTTACTCTCTCCCCCGGTTGCTATATAATCACATACAGCGGGGTGCAGCCACAGACGGTGCTAATTTCTCCGGATGAAGTACCCTATTAATACTCCAGGGTAGAGAGCGGCACAATTTTTGTTTGAACACTTACCTAAGGGTACCATGCCCATTAATATCAAGGGTGAGGATACGAACTGGCGGCGTTTAGATCGCTATTCCTAAACCATAACCGCTACACGGCAGAAGCCATCAAGGTACCTTGCGTGGTATGCAAATGAAATTGATGATCATCAGTTCCACAAGATATGTACCTTGAATGGCAATTGGAAATAGTTTGTTGTCAAGGCTTAATGTATTGTTGGTGAATTCTACTTAAAAAAACTGAACTGAGAGAGATCAAGATGAGATGTTTTTGCGATCCACAAATATGAAGATGAATTATCATTTTGAAATAGGAACAATATAACAACATGCTCAGCCTCAGGTTTAGAATTAGAATAAAGAAGATTTATAATCACAATCGTTAACAGCATGAATTACAGCTAATTCTACAGAACTCCCTTTTAAAAATATAATCCATCCCACTAACGGTTGAACTTTTTTATTTAATTTAGATTAAATTCCTTCACCTTTTTTCTTTTATTAACTTTAATTTTCATGGCAGTACCCTTAAGATAACAGCATTACAAATATGCTTGTAGGCTATCCTGATTAAATATTCGTATTATTATTATTATTATTATAACCCAACATTCCAGAGTATCATTTATTGGGTTTAGAAACAATATCTATTCGCACTTGTTTACATAAAAACCAGTAGAATTAAGGCCCAGCCTAGCTGTTCTTAAATGTTCCAAAATTTTGAGGCTGAATTGATCTCAATTTGTTCCTAAATAATTAGGGCGTAGGCAACTTAAACATCAAGCAAGATGCATCATAGGGTGTTTATCAAACAGGTATTCCTTTTAATAACATTAGCCAAACATGAGAGATATGCTACAGAATGGACAGATTCTTGAGATTATCCTATGGAAGAAATTAAGGAAGATATTACAGAAATATCATTCTGTGAATATATGTATCCTTGATAACAATATTTTTACAGATTTAAAGCTTAAAAAATTTAAAATTAGTTACACTTGAGCATCGACAATATCGTTTAAAGAAAAAAATCAATTGATCTCTTTAAGAAACTGCTTCAGCCTCAGGCACGATACTCCTTTTGAATAATGCGTGGAAACCTTTTATCCCAATAAAAGCAGAAAACAGCAAAACGACATAAGCGCAATACAGCATAATGACATAAGTGCGGTACAGCACAGCAACGTAAGGGCAATACAGCAGAACGACATAAGCGCATTACGCAATGCAACACAAAAACATAAGCGCATTTCGCAATACAACACAACGGTACAAGCCCAATACTACACAACGACATAAGCGCAAAACCTCAGCCGGTTTTTTTTTTACTTTATACCGGAATCAATTACATAATTCACATTTTTTCTTCAAAATATCATGTACAAACGAAAGGAAATCTTGTTACGTCAGTAATGTTAGCAAAATGTCCTTTTTGTATGGTCTGTTTAGGAATCAACGTTAATATCCAGCTTGGGCACAAATTGCAAAGAAAATCCTCACTGAAAAGACAATGACCCCCTTGCGCCCCATTGTATAAAATTTTGTTTTGCTCTGCGTACATTCTTATTCAACACTGCTGATTATGCTAAAAGAAACTCAATTGTGTGGCTTTTTCACAATAACATTGTAAAGAAAATTGAAAGGATTGTTTCTGCCTTAGATATGATAACAAATGGCTACTGAGGCTGCTTTTGTTTCCCCATCTTATTTACCATAGTCTTAAATGTCCAGTTTGTATAGAGAGCCCTGGCTCAGACTCGAATGCAATAAAATTACGTTGGAAGGTCGGTGAACTTCGCTGTTTCTATACTCGCCCTAAAAACCGTCTTTTACAGTTTTGGTGGCCGTATAGAATGACTAACCGCAATGTTGGGTTTTTGAAATATTAATTGAGATGCTGCTTCATAATCGAAGTAAATTAGAATTTAATGAGGAAAAACTACCGAGCTAGCAGATTACTGCTCGTGGATTTGCATTTACGGAGATTTGGGATTGATTTTGTTGTGGTTGCGTTGCTTGCGAGTTGCCTTGTTCTCAAGGAAATTTATCGGTAATTGACCCAACCAGAATTAAAATTACTGCTGCCAAGAGTGGACAGCGCTGTCGCAGTTTATATCCACGAATATATATCGGTGAGTTTCATCGTTGTGTCTACGTTATCATTCTATTCAACATGGCAACCATATCTCTACTTTAATTTTTTCTTAGACTTTAAGAAACGGGATATCACTTCCTGTTCTTTGGGTTTTAATCAGCGGTTAGTGTAACGCAGGAAGACGTAGATAGAATATCATAAGTTATGTTGGCTGCTATTTACGAAATAAAGACTTATAACGTAACATATATTGACACAGAAATTGCGACATCACAGTTACTAAAAAGGTCAACATTTTTAACCAACTGATTTTAACTCCACCCTCCTTTTGTAACAACCAGATGATAATAAGCTATTACCAAGAGGTTCGATGCTTGTTTATTTGATAATATGAATCTCAAGGCAATGATATTTGTACTTTTCGAAAAGTCTATGGAAGACTAATGAATAACAGATTGGTGTCTACTTTTTAATAGCATGGCTAATTCTGTAAATACAGAACAATACAAACGGAATCAATTCAAATTAATAATAGTAATGATTTGATTTATGTCTTCATTCCGGAGCAGTTACCGTGTGTTCCTTGCTTTTGGCTAAACATACCACGGTGTTCTTTTGAAGTGTGCTCTCATCAAAATAGAATCTAGAAGGTAGTTTGTATGAAACAAGATTTCTATCAGGGACGTAGCCAGAGGGGAGCCACGGGAGCCACCCCCCCCCCCCTTTGAAAGAGAAAAAATATATTATTGCTTTACCAACAGTTTTGAGCACAAACAACAGCAAAATTGTTCAATCACGTGCTCCAACGCCACTGCACCGTTCCTAAACCATCTCATTCTCTTATTTACAGTCTTCACCGCGTATTCGTTCAGTCACTAGAGAGAGAACTATTTTGACCTGAAACTCCCAAAATTGGCCCCCTTCCTATATAAAACCTCTGGCTACGTCTTTTATAGCAACTAAATACATGTTGCTCTAAAATATTAGACACGTTTTGCCTTCCAATTATGTTTTACGGGTGTCTTGTATATTTACCAAGAGATTTTACCAATTTAGAATTAATCTGCTGCTGCTAATGGGTTCAAATTTAATTATATCCGTGCTATAAACAATTCTGCAAAATATAATTTTGGACCCAAAACAAGTTGTCAAAAGCAGGGACCTCTTTGAGGGGTGTTGGGGGTCGTGCATTCCCAACCAGTGAAGCATTAGCTTCTTCAAGGGCAAAGAGAGATTCTGTCACAACACAAGGGCCATCACTATCTCAATACAAACCATTAAATGGTGCCCCTGTCCGATCCTTTGGTATTCACACAATGAAAATCTTGCTTGGAACGTTGAAGGATTACTTGATACTCCGTATATAATATTGTTCATTGTGTAATGGTTTCTTTTAAAACCTTTGCTCTTTTTGGGATATGTCCTGTCGTTTCTTTAGTAACAGACAGGGAACTTTTCTATTTCCAATACGAGTATCCTTTTCTCGATCCAATTTGTTTACTGCTACCATTTAGCATGGTTTGCCTTTAAGATGAAATGCAACTCAAATTTACAACCTGTCGATAAATACACATTTTTGAACAAGCAATTGCTTAGTAAGCAAATAAGTTTGGAGTAACTTAAGCAAACTAAGGACTCAGCGAAAGAGCTGTAAGCAGGTATAGAACTATTTTATATGTTACTTCTTTGGTTAATTCATAACTTTATCTTTGGCTCAAATTTAAAGGAACTGAAATGAACTTGAATGAAGTGTTTAGTGAAATGTGACTTCAGGTCTTCGTATATTGTACTCACTAATTCTCAATCTTCAAACTTTCAACTTTCTGTCACATTAAGCATGATACTTTCGTCTTGAGAAATAGTCATAGTATTTTACAATTGACAAATACACTACGACCCTCCTGGAGGAACAGGCCAATTATTTTTATCATAGATGCTTCACGGATTTATAGAACTATTAAGATATTGCATTAGGTTTTTTAACTGAAGTGGTATTCGCCTATAGATAATAAAAATGGTGATGATGATAATGGAGACGACGATGATGATAATGATGATGATGGTAATGACGACGATGATAATGGTGATGATGATGATGATCATCATCATAATGATGATGATGATGATGATGATGACGATGGTAATGATGGTAAATTTAGTGCTGTTTAAATGAAATGAAAAGCAATTTACAAAGAAGATATAGATGCTCTCATATCTTTCGTAATATGCAAACCTCGATAAAAGGGGCTGGAGTTTTCCTATAACCCACTTTCTTGTGAGAAAAAACCCGTAGAACTGGTGTTTATTTGAAACCTTGTATATCATAGTTTCTGATAAATGTTTGTCCTGTGGTAGATTTTTTCTCATTCTTGATGACTTATTGTTTGATTGTTTGGAAGATGAATCAATCTTGGCGTTTGTTGTACGATTCAATCATGTTGAATTTCACCTGTTGTTTGCAGGTTGAATAGACGTTGTATATTGAATCCTTGTTGGCTATACATTTATCCTTACGTCATCAAATATTGAAGAGTTAGGATTGTGAGGTTGGAAGAAGCGTGAAAAAAATCATGCTTGTGTTAAAAAGATAAAAGCATTGCAGGTATTTGGCAATCTCTTGAAATATGGTAAAAAGAGTTTGTTAATCGAAGTTAAAGTTTTCCATTTAGCCTCCAACCATATTAAAATCTTCGAAGAACAATCCATAAATAGATTAAGAGTTTATAAAGAAAGAAATAATAGGTTGGGAAGTTTGCTCTATTCTTTAACTGTTTGGTTTTCCGCATCTTTTTAGACCTGGCAAAAACTTATTTCATTTTATGGCCTAGGCATTGAAAGCGATCGTTCATACTCCTCAGTTAAGGGGTATATGCTGTATTTTTTCGTGTCAATGAGAGTGTTGAGCAAAACAGTTCTTTTAAAAGATGTTACTCAATGTTCCGCTTTTCTCGTGCAATCAATTAGTTTCTTCGCACTATGATTTCTTGTCCTTGGTACCTTTTATTTAAGCGCCCTAAACACAAGATTGCAACTACCGTCTGCTACAAGGGGGCAAAGGGGCTCGTACCAGCATTTAAACTCGAAGAGGGGGAAAATTTGTCTGAAGTGGGTACAAGTCTTCTATTCTATGGCGATAATACACTATTTATTAGCTTTGCTCCCTTTTCCAAATGGCTCAAATCCCGTAATTGAGTTTCTCCAAAGTTGCAATCCATCTGCGGCCCTAAATTCGTATGCTATGCAGAATGCATGGGAAATGTCCACTTAAAGGACGCCCATTGTGCTTGAATAACCCATATTCTTGTAACCAAATATGGTTTAAATCAAAAAACACACCTCATGTCGCACTCAAAAGCCAAAATGAGATGAATAATTGAAAAGCGCATGTTTATTCAAACAGTTTCTTTTTATAAATCCCAGCTATTTAAAATGACAACAGTTGCAGGTGTTTTCTGACAAACTTTTAGCAACAGCCCCCGCAATATTTTCAACACTTCTCATTGACGATTTATCCCCTTGAGATTCCCGTAGGAAACAACCAGAGATGACGCTGTGGGATGTCATGGGGGCAGCTGTTGCCCCAAGAAGTGCTTTCAAAGTGGTTCTGAAATCAAATCCAAATATTTTGTCGCCAGTTTTTAAATTTGCAGGCAGTCCTTTCCGAAATCGTCGATACGCATGTCACCCCTGGAAGTAATCTAGAAGGGAGTTTTTGAAGTGTGACAGCTTCAAACTGAAGTGTGACAACAAGTCTCCCTGGTACCAAAGATTGATTGGGACAGGTCTATTCTCAATCTGATCCATCGAGAAAGAGGCCTCATGGGTGTAAGTTCAATTCAAGTGCCTCTGCCTAGTCTTACTTTAAAGACCCAAAAATGCCAAGGGAATCATGAATCTTGTACATAATATTAACACAAAATTAGCAGTCCAAAATATTTAGAACAGAACGTAAGGGAATTGGATTTCTTTTTCCTCAAGAAAACCAAATGGTAAAATTAAAAAACAGAAATTCTTGCCGGAACTTCACTTTTGAATAATTTGTGAAAAATCCTTACTTTTTATCAATCATAAGCTTCAATATTCTTAAAAAATATGTTTTAATAAAAATATGTTGTGTGTGTGGTAAACATTGAACTTCATAAATTAAAATCAATTTACTAATTACCAAATTGAACACATAAATTAACTTCTGATTTAAATAAACATTTCCCACGAGCCTCATTCCTGTAATTTCTTTAAACTTCCCATGCTATACATTTTCCCACACAAATTTTCCTTTAGAATAAGCTTAAAGAAATTGTCTTCGAGCATAGGGCACAAAGTTTCACGCAAGACGTTTAGTGTATAGTCCGTAATATGCGTAATACAATTGTGGTGTAGCTGTATAAATATTTAGCCGTTCTATATTGAGTTGAAATCAATATAACATTATGTTAAGGATTCTTATGTCAATGAAATGGGTTCTGTTGCTTGGAGCATGACAGGCAAAGTAATCTGTTGTTAACATTATGTTTAGAAATATAACCTCTTGTCATTTTTCCCGATTTCAACTGTATCTAACAGGATTATTCTATTATATCGGGAAATAAAAGATTATTAGCCGAATCTTTTTCCTAATCTTAAGTTTTTCGATGGATTCGTGTCTATTCTGGAGCTCACAAAAAAGGTTCAAGTATGAAACTTCAAAAGCAAATAAAATAGATAGTCGGTTTGTTCTGATGTCTCACTTTCAATCTTTGCATATTTGAATTGCTCAAGAATGTAGCTTGAAGATGTGGCTCATCATCATCATCATCATCATCATAATCATCATCATCATCATCATCATCATCATCATCATAATCATCATCATAATCATCATCATCATAATCATCATCATCATCATCATCATCATCATCATAATCATCATCATCATCATCATCATCATCATCATCATCATCATCATCATCATCATCATCATAATCATCATCATCATCATCATCATCATCATCATCATCATCATCACCACCATCATCATCATCATCATCATCATCATCATCATCATCATCACCATCATCACCACCATCATCATCATATCACCATTGATAATTGTATTTGATAACGTACAAAAACCATCTGAGCTAAATAACCTGCTATAGAAACAAACTCTCTAATTTTCAATTTTTTCTTATACTTATTCAAGATTTATTGCAAGTCAGGATTAAGTAGAGTCATTATAACTATCGTTTAACTTGACATAAACAAAAGAGGAATAGGGCGTGTTCTGAGAATGGCACTGTTGTTTCTGAAAATTTTGTTTCTAAAGTTTGCTTAAAAATCGTTTTTGACTGTTGACCGTTGCATTGTTATACTTGCTTACCTCGCTTCTTGTCGCTCTTCGCTGTGCGTTTGAGGAAAACGCCCTCTAAAAATCATTTCTATTTTTCAAAACTTGTAGAAACAGAAGTGGTTCGTCTGTTGATAGGAATGGTTGCTTTGAAAAGCTAGAAACTTTCATCATGGAGGTATATTCTTTTTCGTCTCTCGGGGCTATGAGTAATCAAAATTATAACATATATAAAATAATCAATAATAAATTTGTTAGTGTAGGCTTGTGATTATTGCTTTAAGCTATTGAAGGCCAACTATACAAAATATGAAGTTAATGATTTGTACAAAAACTAAATTTGCAATATTGACTGAAACTGAGCCAACAATTATCAAATTGAAATCTATTTTCCAAAGTCACTTGTTTTTTGTTTTGGGCCCTATGTTCTGTTTTGTAAAATCCACACACGATATTATGCCCAATAGCACCCATCTGGGCTGCATGGAATGCATGAGTGCATGATCTCGGCCTAGCTTGTTGGACTTCATAACTTTTAATTAACTTCTTTCTGGTGTAAACCCCTTTGTGTTGATTCCGTAAAGCTTTTTAAAGTATTTTTAAAGTCGTAGACATAGATGCCATGTCCGCCTTTGGAGGACCCCATAAAACGAGACCCCTTAAATCTGATCCTCTCTGAATGGTCAGGGGACTTCCTTTCAGTCAATAAGCCTTCTTTGGTTTGCAAGCGGCCAAATTTGTCATCCGCCGTAAGAAGGTTATTCTTTAACTATAATACATTATTAAACATATGCAAATACAAGTTTGAACTCACAGGAACAACTTAGCTGATTTCTTGGTCAACCTACGATGTCTTTTCGATAGCCTTCAAAGAGGTTAGCGCTTCTTTGCTTTCGCATTTCTTGGCATTAGCCAGATTTTTCATCGATTTTGGTCGCTTCCCTAAAACAAAAGTTCTGAGGTCAGTTATCTGCAAATCGAAAGAAATTCGTGTCGTTAATTACGAAATATGAAACGTGGTTTTTGTTTCGAAAGTCGCGCATAAAAGTGAGTCCAGTTTCAAGTTGTTGTGATGTGTTTTTGTTCTTGAATACAATTGCCTGAGGCAGTCTAGGTATGTCTTTAAATCTGCATTAATGTTCAAGTCATTTACACATAATATAAAAGTGTTACTCTTAAAGAAGTACATGATGTCCTTCATATCTTGGTGGTAGCTTCCATCTTCGTATTACGAATATAGACCCGACCCCGTTGGTCAAATTTGAGAAGTTTTTTTGACAAAAAATCTTACTTAAAATCTCTTAAATTTTCAACAGTGAACCCACAGAATTAACGAAAATAATCACACAGTCCTTAAGTTACTTGGATACATACTAACGTCTTCTAACGTTCCAGACATGATGTGATACACGATACGAAATAGGCGCAGTTCCAAAACTGCTAACATCACTTGAAAATGAAATACCCAGCGGTCTCTTACTAAATTTACTAACTACAGTTTCTTTTGATAAACGTTTTATTTTTTAAAAGGCTTCTCGGTAAATAGTTCTAACAGAATGCTTTAGAATATTTTTTTAATTTTGCAGGATTGTGAGTTCTTTAAAAATACTTGGTAATATTTGTAGACTAGTTTCATGAAGGCTTTTGGCCTAAAATATTTCCTAATTTGGGCCATGATAACTGTGGTCAATCTATAAAGGGAAGAAGTCGACGATTTTCTGATAATAAAAGAGTTTTTACTTTTGGGAGTGCAGGTCAGCTAGCTCTGTTTCTTAAATAAATTCATCATTTTATTAGAGCATAAAATCATAAATTGTTCAATCATATTAAAAGATCTACTCATAATGATTAAAAATTTAAGTATGCTTCAAATTGTTTATCGACCTACCTATAGGATATTTAAAAAGAAACTGGGTTTTTAGATGTAACATTTGTAAATGGTTGCTGTAAATGGCTTCAGTGTTACCTTAATTTGACCAATCCTCGCAATTAAATTATGGAAATTCTAGAAAAAAAATTTTCAGAGCCATATAGACAAGCCCCTGTCACAAAATACAAGGAAATACACCGTAGAAAATTGATTTTTACAAACTGCTTGGGTCAGTTATGTCTTTTTTAGCTACATACCTCCAGACGAACATGGAGTCATAAATAGGTTTTATTTTTAAAAGATTAGATATAAAGCCCGGGCAATCTTAGCTTTTGATCTAATTGTAATATGCGGTTCCCGAAAGATAGATGAATTAAATGGCTTTAAAATCATATGTATTTTCATTAGGTGTTTTTCTTTAATTTTTTCGACAATAAATTTTGTTAAACGTGGCTCCATATTCAAGTATTAGCAGGACCCATATTCAAAGATAAAATAATTTAATTATAATAATTCGAACAATTATAAACTACAGTATACTGCATTAGAATTAAAATCTTGTGTTATACAACCAGGTTTAAGAAAAAATCTTTCTAGATTTTCGGAAAATAAAAGGAATCTGTATATAAAGTATAATGTTGCAGTATAAAGCGTCATAAGTGAATTTCGAGTTTCTCAGTCTGTGACGCAGGCTATATACAGCGGTGTTCAAAGTCAAAATTTTTTAGTGGATGGGAAAATCAAAACTACAAAAACTTTTTAGCTCTTTCAATACATGCAGGGTTGTTTCTTAACTTTCATAAAATTGAGCCTACCGTTCCTTATAAGCTGTTTTTATATACAAAAACATACATGTGTATCAAGATTATGTAGCACTGCTATTCTACATTGTTGCAAAAGTTTGAGTTCCTGTCACTCCTAAAAACCTATATCTAATTTTATTTGTGTTTAGTTTCGGTAATTACATAACCTGCTTAAAATCATCAGAACTTGGAACAATAATCCCCCATTTTGTGCAGTTTAAGTGTCATGGTAACAGCTGAAGTGAACCTGCCAGACTTCCCAGACCAGATGTCGATAATTGTAATGTATGGCAACGCGCTAGGCCCATTGCGTGTGGCGGACACGCTTCTACCAAAGACGATCTCAATATCACGAAAATGTAAATCTTTCAATAACCCATAAAGGTACTTTTGCACGGCTAGCATTTTCGAATGGGCATTGGATGCTACCAAGAACAACAAAAAAACGTTTTCAAATGGTGTGAGAATGCATTGCATTAACTGGCAGCAAAAAATGCCTTAGACGTTACTGACAGAGCCCCTTCCCTCGATGTCCCCAACACGACTATAGACAAGTAATCTAATTGACCACTCCAGCTCTGTTTGGTTCAGGATATCAGAGACAAATCAAAATTAGACATGTGCAAACAGTGAGGAACAACGCGTCAGATATAAAGAGGTACTGTTCCCAATGCCAGGTCTCTTGTTTTGACGTCCCTCACCGTGTCATGCACACGAATTTCCAATAATCAGCAATGTCTCAGTGAGATATTTGTCATTAACTATATTAACATTATCATCAACAAAACATTTATAATTGGTACAATATACAGTTTTAAACTAATTCAAACCAACAATATACATAATATGAAATTTTTAGGAAAAAGGAGAATTCAATTTTATGACCCTCAATATCACTAGATTTTCCCTTTTTCTCATCTGCATATTATGCCAATGCCAGTTGGTAATTTGCTCTTCGCATCCTTGTCACATCTATTTTTCTGTAAACTATGACATTAAATGTCCAACGTCAAGGCAGTTCAACCAAATTTACCATGAGATCGACATGACTCCCAGCATGCAACGGTGTCGCTTTGGATTACTCTCCTGCTTGAACTCTTTTCTGCATGACATGAAATAGCCATGACATTCATGGTAATCCAACGCTTCTTCGTACTTACTCTCATTTTAATCGGCTGCCTTCGAGGTCATCGCATGTAGCATTTTAATATAGCGCAGTGAAGAGGCTTCTAGCCTTATGCTCGAATTAAACCCAGAGATTACGAACGAATCCGAGGATTTTCCTAACAATCTTGAAGATTTGGCTAACAACAGCAGCAGATAAATAACCGTATGTTCAGAACTGGGAGCAAACACCAAACACAATCTTATTCATGATTCTATTCATGACTGGTCATAAATGGTATTATTCTTGTGCTGAATTAAAAAGAATGGGGCTCAGAATGGATTATGGCGGAATCTCTCGAAAGGGAGTATTCATTTGGGACAGAGCACGCCATCGGTACCAGTATTTGTCACGATAAGGTGGTCTTTGGTAACACGTCATCATAATTACGATCATTATTATTATCATCATTGTCGCTAACTTGAACCTAAATTACAGCATACATAACTGACACTACCTGCATCTGAGTAGGATAATGAACTCAGGCGAGCTAATGAGTTATTTACCCTGTACACAGCATGTGTATTACAATTAGCATGAAGACGAAATTTTAGTTAAAGATTTAGGTACGGTAAAAAAGGGTTGCAAGCTACAATATGAAGACAAACAAAATGCCAAAGTCAGTAATACCTAATGCTAAAAAGAATACTTCATAAATTGGAAGTCGCCAGGGACAAATGCTGACGTAAAATTATATCCATAGCAGAAGAGGGGAAGGGCTACAGGAGATCAATATTTATACCTATTCACAGAACCAGCAAATATTTTGATTCTTTATCTGTCTACCAGGAGCTCGGCTAAGTTGCTGAAACATGTTAACTTCAATGTTTCTGCGGCAGGGGGTAGGGTATCGGTGCTACCTATTGGCTCTCTCGTTCATTCGCCTCTGTTCAAGAACAATATTGTCAGCGTTTGAAATATCATTTACTTGAATATTAATTGAATTGGTGACACCACATGAAGTTTGGCCTGCGTTTGTCTCATTCCACAGTCATAAATCCTAAAATTAGAATTCATTTCACAATTAATGATGTAAAAAGAGGAAACATTAAGTTTAGTTGGTTGGATCGTTCGCCATCAATACATTTTCAGGCAACTTGTAGCCTGAGTAACAGACGGTAAATTTCATACTTCACCGTCTGTAACGCAGGCTAGCAACTCGTAGCTTTTCAAAATTTGATGGGGACCACACCCATTCAAGTTTTTGACACTCCAAAGTTGATGCTATATACCTTCCTACCCTATTTATAGGAACAGAGCTGGTTTGTTAAAATGGTCTGTATAAATTGTCAAATCAGTTGTTTATTTTCTTGCCTCTATGTGTCGCTTTTTTCAAAGTAACGTCTTGGACATAGTACATTATAATAATGATTATATGATAAACTATACCATTGATATGAACTATGAACTTCAATCATTATAGTAATCGCACTATCAATAATGCATATTGTAATCACAACCGCGACTGAAGACTACCGGATTGCAAAATGCAGCACGTGCTAACCTGATTAAGTCGCAAAATAAATTATTTACGAGGACATTGACGCATTTCCATGGCGTAAATACGCTATGTTGGCGTTTCGCCTCCGCTCTAACTACAAAACAGAGCCTTCTTTTTAATGATTTCATGCTAATCATTGCGATTAAAAAATGTGTGAATTTGTAATTTCTGCGATGTATTTAAAGATTTTTGAGGTCATACGACACTGTAACACTATACTAGAACTGCGCATGGCCATGCGATATCCATTCTTCAATAAAGCATTTACGTATCAGGTTTTTTCACCTCAGACTTGTGGAGGAATAGTAATCTTTAAAACGCTTCCTACTTCCTGGATATAATTGTTATCAAATGGTTTCAAATCAGTTGATCAAAACCCTTAAAGAAGCTTTTAACTCTAAAGAATAAAAGAATGTACCTCCAAGAACTTTAACCAACATATTTTCTGCATTTTTATACTGCTCTTGAGAAAGTTAAAAATGTTTATTTCACAGTGAGTCTCTCCCAATTGAAAATTCATGTCCTATGTTTTATTTTAGAAATGACTAAATTCCTAAGATATAGGGGTATCTTAAAATTTTATGGCTTAACTGGTAAAATAATGCATCCCATGCCAAAAATATGGTCTTTAAAAACTGCAGATCACTTTAAATCCATTGCTAAACGTGGGGATAAAAATAGTCGATTTTTCGTTAAACAATTTCTAAGAAATTTTCAGTATTTAATCCTGTAAACACTTAGACAATTTGAGCGTCAATAAAGCATAAAAATCAATGTTTGCTTGCAGTAAAGCAGAAGTTATTATGATAAAACTTTAGCAAAAGTCAGAAATGCCTAGATAAGGTAAGATGTGCCTCAGAATTAAAGTAGCAACTGCAAAATTCCTAGTCTCTATATCAATTGTATTCTACAAAATAGCCCACCTTGATATTCTGCAGACCTATTTAGAAACCGATGAAGATGATTATATACACCATTAAAAGTCGCCAATAACATATATAGAGGACTATTACCTCGTCACTGCCACTATTTGAGGCAATTGCAATGCAACATTATTGTAATGACATTAGCAATGATCTATTCATAAAGTAAAGCAGTGAAATTCTGATGTGATTTTAAAAGATTGGATTAATTTGGATTAATTTGGATTAAACATATTGTAATGATTAAAGTATTTACATTTTGTTATCACTATTTCCATAATATAATTATTCAGTACTGCAATATTGTACAATGTAAGCTTCCTAAATGTATTATGTGGGGGGGGGGAGGGGGGTGTTCTACTGTCCCCCCTACTCTTCTGTCTGAATTCTAGAATATCATCCTCGCCTGCGACCTTTACTCTAGCTTACGCGGTTCTCAACTTACTATAATTACGTTGAGGAAATTCCTTTATTGTCATATTTTAACTATCAAACGTGAGAAATTATAACTAATTTTTAAAGTTTTACCTCAGTTTCAACTGCAGATACTTCTATCAGTTAGGGAAAGCCGAGGTTTCAATTTAATCCAAAGTTGATCACCTCAGAGTGCCCCTCTACCATATTCCTTTCCTGCTCTCAAGCCAACATGTCTTACCCTTATTCAATTCTCGTTGGAGCATGGCACACCACTACCCCTTCCCCTCTTACAAAAGACCGCATGAGGTACGAGTAGCAACAGAGTGGATAAGTTTGATACCCCCTCATATTGCATGTATTGAACCAAGTCCTTGCATAAAATTTAAAAGGGAATTTATTCACAATTTGAAGTTTGAATGAAAAAATACCGTAATCAAGAGCAGTTCATTTTTAACTTATAATTTCTAGCATTTTTGGTATTGAATTCATTTTATATGCAGATTCACCAGGTCAAATCTTTCTTTGAAAACAGTACCTGTCATTAATTATTCATATTTGAAGCTACATAAACTTATCAACAAGTGCACAATGACAAAAGCATTCATAAATACATAATGTCCGAGAAGAAATTGTTTTGGAAAAGATAATGAAAGCCAGGGGGCCTACTGACAAACCGGACATGCAAGGTTTATCCGGACATAGTTAAAGATAGCAGCATAGTTACACGGTTACCAGAACAGATGGCCCTTTATTATCTTGTTTTTCACGGCTTCACACTCTGCCCTCAAGCCGGTCGATTCAGGCGGGGCATGGGTGATTAATTTTCCCAACTTTAGAAACTTTGTCTTGGTGCAGGACAAAACTGGCCGATGCAGGACAATTTTCCCTAAAATGCAAGTGGTTTTAAAGTTGTTTGCAGGGCAAATGGCCCAAAAAACGTGTGATAACCTGCCCCCCTTTGCCAGTTTTCAGTTGTCAAGACTCCATTCTCTCCCCTATTTTATTGCGAACACCTTGGGTCATCCATCGCTTTGTAAACCGTTAAAATTGTCAGATCGTAATTTGATTGGCTGTCTGTGAATGCCTCATTTGCATGATAAGGAGGTGACTCAATTTATCTTTCTTTGATTGGCTATTGCAGGTTATTGTTCTGATGGCGAGGTGAATCACATAACAACCGGGGGAACTGATACCCAGAAATATTTTAAACTTAAATAAATTCTTTCAAATTTTCCGACAAAAGTTTTCTATTTGATATCCGAAAAATTTAAATTTTATATAGGCTTTACATTTTGAATGTATGATACCTCAATAAATTGAATTACTGCTTTTGTAAATGATTTTAAAAGGTCTTGTTTTGGAAAGATTACCCCCCGGTATACCATATGATTGTAAAAAATCAATCATCAACAGATCATCAAGACGACTTCACTGTGGGTTATTTCTGCTGGATTTTCGCCGATCTTTGTTTTCACACCAGGAAAGCTCGGATTTTACTTTGAAATAACTCATTTACGATACCACATGGAATTTTAGTCGCGGCATAATTTTTTTGGATAGTTTTTGTACACTTTGGACGTATTTTCAGACGAAATCAAGACGGACAAAGCTTTTGTAAGCAGCTAGTGAAACTGACCCGTTATTCTTATTTCCAGAGATCTGTGGTAAATCATGCGAAAAGGATGAAGTTTTCAAAAATACTCATCGTATTCTCACTTATTTATGGTTTTGGTAAGTGATTATTTACCTTCTTTCAGCATTACGCCTTTGATTATAAATCTTAATGTGTTTGTGGTATTTTATTTCCGACATTATTGTGCGTCCAAATTATCAACCAGGCCTATCTTACTTGCTCCCTTTGACCTGTGTGTCGTGAAAAATAATCCAAATTTAGCATAATCTCATTAATCACAAAATTATCAAAGTTCGTTTGAAGACTTGAGGCATAAATTTAAGAAAGGGTTCAAAATCAATGCTTTTTTGTTGATCATGCTTCTCACGAAACGGACATCCTCTCTTCCTGTTTGTCTTGATTTTGGGCCCGCATTCATATTTATAGCTTTGTAATTGACCATTAAAAAAACCATCTTCAACGCCATGTGCCTTTTCTGAAGTATTTTATTGCCGTAATCCTAAACCAATTTTTACGTTGTCGTCAAACTTGCTTTTTGAAAGCGTCGAAAAGGGCTTACAGGACAAAATGGCCGCTCAGCCTTGATTACTCATTGTTTAGGACTTCAGATCTGGCCGATTACTGTCAAGGCAATTATCCAAAGGATTTTTTTAATTTGAAATCAATGGTTTCCATCTTAAGCAAATATTTGATGTACTTTCCATTATTTGCAGCATACTTTCTGGGCGAAAATAATTTCATTACATTTGACCTATCTTGTTTGGAGCAAAAGAGATCCCTGCTTTGTTTAAAATCTTTTCTTATCGCTAATTTGTTTTTGATGCTAAAATGATGGATTTCATTGTATTTTCCTTCTATATTTAAGCCACAAATCTCTTCACAACACGCTTACTCATATTTCACACCTACTACCTGTTTTTAAATTCAATTTCATTAAATTTCAATTTTGCTGAACGCACGCCTAACGAAGCTAGCTCTAACATGGAAACAATCGGAAGGGGTCAAAACAACCTGCTCTTACTCACTCAGTGTTTTCTATTAAGTTAAGCAGAAGTCAGCATAAATAAAAAAGTTATGGTGTTAAGAAGTTGTGATCATTTTGGAGATTGGCCTAGGAGAAACTGTCTGTCTCTGGCCACTTTGTGTCACCTAGAATTATTGTCGTCGAGAGTTTTGGGGCAGGGCTATCCAAGATACATGGCATATTACGTTTTCATAAAAACTGAACATCCTTAACATTTTGACCAGTTTGTTTGCAATCGTGCTTAAAATGGCTCATGAGGGAACTAATGGGTAAACATCTATCTTCCTGTCCAACCAAACAGCAGAAATCTCAGGGCAATGTACAGTTTGGCTAAAAAATTTGCCAACAACTTCAACAATAAGCAAAAGAGGGATTAATCATAATTCCTTTAAAGTAATAAGTATACCTGTACCTTGGGTAACTGTCATGAGTGATTTCAAATGCTTGTTTTATGATATTTGCTCACAACCAGATCTTTCTTATTAAGCCATGCTTGTTTATTGTGAACTTCATAGATTCCTTGAATTCTTTTGAATCTTTGTTATCACAATTGACAGTGGGATTGTGTTTTTATCATCTTTTGGTACTAAATTTCTGTGATTTTTAACTCGTTGCTGGGATACCAAATTAAAATGCTCATGTGTTAATTAAGCAAAAGGGGAATCGGGTTATAATTGGATCCTTTTAATTCAAGAGTTTTGGGGTGGGATTTGAGTTAAAGCAAGGGCTGATTTTATCACAATTTATTTAAGCAATGGTGGTCTCACTGTTGGAAAGAAAGGAGTTTAAATTTTCTTTGTAAAAGTATATTTGTGTGTTAAAGAAAGTAATAATTTGCAGTATAATTTTGTGAACCCAATACTTTTTAACGCAAACAGAGAACCAGTGACAAGCTACCTTGAGACATAGAATTTTCTTGTTTTCTTCTTCTATTTTTACTATCTAACTTTATTTTTATCTTTTTTTGTTTTCTTTGCAGTAGCAGCCAATTCTCGTGATAAACGAGCAGTGCCAACTGGACAGATAGTCACAGCTTCAGTTCGATCCAAAGTAACATTAACGTGTGACATTGACCTTGATACATTTGATCTAGTAGAATGGAGGAGAAATGACACTACAAATGCAATTTTTATCCAATATGAAGCCTATCCTGCAAGTGTAGATAGGCGATACACAAACAGGGTTTCATTAAGGAACAAAAAAGATTTGGAAATAGCAAATTTAAACATTGGAGATGAGGATGCATACTTTTGCAAAGTGGTCAATTCAAAATCTGGTGGTATTTCATCCAGCAGTGCACCTATCAAGTTGATGGTCTTAGGTAGGTTACTTCCAAGTTATCTTGAGAAAGATACTTTATGAAATTCATCAGTCTATAACTGGAGATAGATGCCACCTTCAAATATTTATTTGTCAATATTTTCTGTTTCTCATTTTGTTTTCAACCCTTTAAAATTGTTTGCTTTTAAACATGCAGATCAAAATGTCACTGTCTGGATGAATACATGTGGTCAATACATGTAGTTGAAATTAACAACTTCACATACTCATTTAACACCATAAAACATAACATCCACAATAGAATCCCATTTATTCGGACCCTGGGTAACTCTGAAATTTGCTTTGTTGTACAGATTCTTGACCCCCTTGGATTTGAGGACCCTAATCAAGACTTCAGATATCTAGGACATTCACTAGACCAGATAAATTTGCTGTCCCCATCGAGGGTCCGAGTAACGGAATTCTTCTGTAATTGTGAAATTAAAGTAATGCACCTTTGGCAATGAAATAGTTCAAGGTACCAACATAGCAGCAGTTGTTTACAAGACGTTTTTTTAAGAAGTATCAATGGTAAAATTCAAATATGATAACTTCATGCTTTTGATTTTGAACTTTGCTAGTAATTATGCTACATAACATTTTAATCTAACCTAATTTATATAATAGCATAAAAATCAACAATCATCACACATCAGCACATATTTAAAGCATAAAGTCTAACCATGAAATTATACATGTAAATTAAAGCAATACAAATGAAAAAACTAAATTATGAACCAACTGTAATCATTGGTTTTGGGGTTATAGTTCTCATTAAGAGGAACTTTCAATGTAACTTGGAAAGAATTACAAATCCATTGTAGCAACTTGCTTATTGACAAAGTTTTCACAGAAGTTAACTAAAACAACTGCAGCTGAAGAGCATTGTATCAAATAAATGTCCTAATGTTTACTGCATATAAACATATTTATAACATATTTGAACATATTTTACTGAATTGAGGCTTAAAATTTGAAAAAATAGAAATTATAGATTTTTAAGATTTAAAATAACAAATTGATTAAAAATAATCTTAACTGCTAACTAAATCTAATGCTCAAACAAATCATAGATAAACCTGGTAAAAATTTATAATTTTAGACAAATTTCAAAGTATCAAAACTGGAAAACGCATATTGGGTAAGTATTGTGTGTAAATTCACCCTTTTATAGTAATTAAAAATTTTTAATCAAGTTTCATTAATATTAAATTCAGTTAGACTGTGCACCAATTCAAAATAAAATTACTATTATCTTACTATTTAATTTGATTGATAGCAATAAAATTGAAAGTGGAACAAATTATCTATTGTTGTTCTCATTCTTGTTAAATATCATCAAGATAATAATAATAATAATAATAATCTACTATATTTAAACAGGATAACCTTTTCAGTAAACAATATTACTGCTAGCACTAAGGGTCTTGTTAAAATTAAAGTTTGTAAAGTAGAAGGTGAAAAATTACATGAAATCAAAGCTAAAACTAGAAAAATTTACAGGGTTAAAAAGTATACAAAAATCGTTAAAAATCTAATTTTGTGTCCTTGCTGGATGCTTTAAATCTCAAAAGTGATTTTTCAGTTTGCAAGCTATTGGGCAGGCTATTAAAAATCTTTGCATCCTATCTATTGTCATTAATGTTGTCATTTAGTTCTTAGTTATTTTGTTTAAATGGTAAAATTTTTGTTTTGAATTAGAATTAAAACGTCGGATTTGTTTAATTTTTATATTGATTTCGTTTTACATTTTTCTTTTTAATATCTATTCAAGTTTTTTGTTCTAAAGACAGAGCTAAATACGTCTTGTTGGTTTTTGGCTCCTTGCTGGCCAGTTAATTTTTTCAAAGAAATATTGACAGGGAGAACGAACTTTAGTGCAGGAAAAATTTCAAAAGCGAGAAGTTGTCTTGCAAAATGTTGACTCTATGCTGCCAAAGTTTGATTTCATAGGTCCCTAATATTGTCAATTCCAGGTATAAAAAAGATACCCACTTAGTTTAAAAGCTACCTGAATTCATCAAAGAAGCGAGCATTAGGTGAAATGTTGCATTTTCCAATGTCTTCATCAAGCTACGGCTCAAAATTTTTCTTTGAATCAATGTAAAGTGAGTTATCAATTGGATTTGTCGGATAATGTGACCATCAAACTTATCAGCTGGCGACACTGGTCTCTAAATAAATTCAAAAAGATCCGTTATTTTAAATTTGATTATATCGGTCTTATACTCAATTTCGTATCGAAGAAAAGAACAATTTAATTCTTTCAGATTTAATTCTTTCGAATTATTTTGGTAAAAGTAGACCACCAAGTGAACAAAGCCTCGAATAATACGTTAGAAATCTTAACCATAAGATGTTTTGAACTGAAGGGGCTTACAATATTTTTATAATATTCTCATGTTTTCTGTATCACGCGAAGGTATGAACGCAAATATTTTGATTCCAACACAACTGTTTAATTCCAGTGGTTAATATTTCCAACCATTGTGCATAAATTGAAACATCCCATTAAAAATTCAATTGTTTAAAGTTTTGAAACGTTATTATTTTCTTCAAAAGTTTTTGTTCTCGCAGTCAAGTTGTTGTTTTGTTGCTTCCTTCACCAGTGGCGAAACGATTTGCTTTTTTAAAGTCTAGTTCTCCAGGAATGCGCTTTTAAAAATCTAGTGGGTGGGGTTGCATACATAACCTAAGGAGATACACTTTGCTAGTGATTTTATTATGGTAGCAGAAATGAGCTCTCTTTCAACTTTTGCACTGTCTAGTATGTCATAGTTTCTCCATTAAGCTCAAATATCCTGCTTTTTATTTATTTTGAAAGCGGAATGAAAATTATTGAGATGCGCCATTTTGGTCAGTCGCTGGCCAAGCAGCCCGAACCATTTAAAACAATGTGAAGTTTCTAAGAAGCCCAAAGCCAATTTTCGCCTCAAAAATTTTGCGCTAATTTGGATGAAGCGATTAGGATTAATGCCATAAACGTCTGGTTTTGGGTTAACGGCTAGGACAAATTACTACCGACCATATGGCCTAACCTTAACCAATAGGCCTCATTCTAGCCACTGGTTCCTATGCGGTTACAACCGAAAAATTTTGTGCTAAGAGAGTTGGAGACCTCAAAACTTAGATTAAAAAATAAAGCAGGAATGTCGAATCCTTTTGAAAGCTACGCATTTTGAAAAATTTGTTATTACAGGAGATTAAGGTAGTTCTCATAACTTTTTAGTGTTTTTGTGATGCCCACCTGAGCAATATTTATTTGTGTAGATTTGCGGCACTGTCAAGTTTGGACAGTTCTGTCAAAGGATTTATCATTTGTGTTTGTCAAATATTACTCATAATATCTTATTTCTAAATATTCTTCCGAATAATCAAACATGTTTGCTCACTCCACAATAAGATTCTGGTGTTCGCAGGCCATGGATTTTAAAAATTAAAGAAATGGGCGTTACCGGTTTTCCTTCAAGAATAAACGAATCTATCAGAACCTCTTTGCAAGCATAATTTTTTCAATCTAAGTTTGAATAAAGAACTGTTTGTGAAACTGCTTCTACCCCCGTCGAAACTTTGCATTCCTTGGGTTAGAACTGTTTATAGTCTTAAAGCCGGAGGCTGCTTGCAACAACGATGGCCGTCAATTAGGTTTCTGCAGCAGTTTTTCGGTATACTTATTTTGCTTTTTTTCCAAAAAATATTTACTTTGCTTTTGTTTATTGCGGGTAAGATCATTGTTTCGTGTATGCTAGCACCAAAACAAAAGTCTCCTTTCCTACAAAAATTCAAGACAGCATTTTAAAAAATATAGTTAAAATCTTGTATAACTGGCCGCTTTTTGCATTGTTCCTTGTATCTTTCATTTATATATATCGTCGCAAATATTCCTCGAGAGTCCTTTAGGTAGCCAGCTGTTCTGTTTCTTATCTTACTTTTATTATTTTTAAAGTTTTCAGAGAATCGTTATTAAATTTTTTGCTCGATTATTAAACAGTTTAAATGTCATAGGTAGAAGAGTAAAAGTTGGCGAATCTGAAGGATTGTGGGTAACATTGCCCTGTTGCTAACGTAAACATTTGAATGCCCCACCCCACCCTCATCACAAGAATCTAGTTAGAGCACTGTTATAAATTGAAGAATGAATACATTTGAAGCATTTTTCATACAGGATTGCGCTTTAAGATATGCAAAAGCTAAGGAACGTCTAACATTGAAGCTTCTTATCAATGCATTTATATTAATGAAGATAAAGTAAAACGCAATAGATAAGCTTGATTTTATAATAAGAAACCTGTTTGATGGTCAGTTTTATAGAACATGTATTTGCTTATCAATTTTTATCCTGGATTTGAATGTAACTTTTTTGGGCTTTACGTACATTCAGGCATTATCACGACCCCACTTCTATGAAAAGGCATATGACCTGTAAATGTATTTTAATACTAATGAGCTTCTCTCCAATAAGTGTTTTTAATGCTGAATCTTCGACAAAGTTTCTTATAAAAATGTTATTGTCCCGCTACTCCCTGAGGAGGAGCAAAGAAAATTCTCAGCGGAGGGGTATATTTTTTATCTCTTTCATGTGATGTTACCGGTGGTTTTGTCGGAGCTGCTTCATATTTGAAACCGTCTTCAGGGGCCTCACTTCATGCTTGACTAGGGATAGTGTGACAAGACATTTTCCCCCGCGATTAATGCCCTTGACTGCCTGTGACATGGGGATGTGCGGGCTAAGATAAATACACCACGCGTATATGTATAACTGGAATTGTGAACTTTTCTATTTCCCAACAAAGGGTCTTGCATTATTTGTATTCGCGTATTTTGCTGGTGACATTACAACGTGCATAATCACTTGAAAGAGTCACACTTAATCTCCTGGTTTAATGGCGAACGGCAAAACTATATATTTACAGCTGACGGCTACAAACACAGTTTGACAAATGAAAGACTAGAGGAACTTGAAGTTTAAAGCAACCAATTTTATATATTTTACTCGAATGATAATTATGCGAGAGACAAAAAATAAAGACACACGTCCAACATGATGCGATATTCATGTCATATTCTGTTTTTGATATGGACCAACTGTTCTAACACACTAAACGATCAACAATGAGTAAATATATCCTTTTCCGTCACTGCTTTCCTTACAAAGCATTTCCCTTAGAAAAAACGAATTAGCGTCATGGTTTTCTGTTAAAACTATCTAAAATGAAGCCCGTTAAACACGGGCTGAAGAGAAAAAGAGATTTCAAATTAGCCATGGTAAGGCAAGTAAAGTTCAAAGTGACAAGGATTATAAGTTTTACTTATATTCATGGAAATCGGTTTCTGTATTTTAATGCCGTAAATCATATTGAGGTTGGTTAATAAAATACTTAACTAAATTGTCTTAGGAAACATTACACAGTGGTACAAACTAGATTGAAGTTGTCAACAAAATTGAGGCCGATTACTTTACAGCGATTAAAGTTACTTAATTAATTAAGCTAAAAGAATTTTGATAAAGTGCATTGTAAGACGTATTCTAAAATCCAGGCTTACAGGTTTGCCTGGTCGGGTCTAAAGACCTAATAAATTTGTCCCGTTATCCAGCTCATATTAAACTAAACTATCAAGCATTACATTCTAATTAATTAGCCACTTATTGGCCAGTTTGAGAACTCAACATCATGTAACAGAAGAGACAGGATTATTTCAGCCATTTCCTCCTCCCCTCCGTCCCAATTGCGAAAGCTTGTCCTCTTGCAGTGCATAACTGATGCTGGTAGAGAAAGGCATACTCCACCGATGGCAACTTTGTTTGATGATGTCATAAAAAAAGCCCAGATAATAAAAAAGCACAAGGATACAACCAGCCACGCCCTTTTTGTTTTTTTTATCAATATTGATGAGATTAAAGCTGTCAGGTTTACGTAAAATATTATCAGAAGAAATGAACCAAATTTAATCCAAGTGATCGGTTTTATCTTAGATCCACCAAGATGTGACGGGCCTAAAGATAAGTTCATCGCCAAAGTCGTCGGAAGCACGGTTTTGATACCATGCGAAGTAAGAGGCAATCCGCCGCCGAAGATTGAATGGACGAAGAATGGGGTAGAAGTGAAAGAAGGGCGATTTACATCGACGACCAAAGGGTTGACCATCAAGTCCCTTACAAGAGATGACAGTGGCAGTTATCAAGTAACTTTATCGAGCGTCGCTGGAACATTTGCTCATGTGACGGAATTGATCGTAAAGAGTAAGTGTCATTATATTTTTATGTATGTTTTGCCAGTGCCATTAAAAGGAATTTGCACCGTGCTAAACTTGCAGGGTAGAGAAGCATAAAAACAAGACAGCGATGTCAAAGACTTTTTAACATAAAACCGTATTGGCAGAAGAGGAATAAGATAAAGATTTTGTTTGGTTCATGTAAGCTTTAACTAGACTGGCATTGGTCTTAAAATTGTCTTCATTCGTATCTTAAGTCGTGTTCTGAATAGATCCGATTTGGTCGGGTAATACCAGTTTTCCACTTTTGTTTGGACCAGTTCAGGTCTTATCTAGCTACCTTGTGCTATGATGATGGTTCACTTTGGTCTGTGACAGCTTCTATTATGACATATTTGGGTCGATTTTTGGTCCACGTGGTATTTATGCCGCAGTATTATTTTGGCCTATCAGCTTAGCTTGACTTATTTTTTTATTTTTACATGCTTTTATTTGTATCTTATGTGCAAAGTTTTGATCATAGTTTTCTCTGCTACATAGACGTTTTAAGATTGAATTTTTTTATCTCAACTTTCAGCTTCTGCATCGGTTTTGCCTGGCCATTATATCAATGCTGTTGAGTCGCAGATGCAGACAATTCCTTGTGGAAGAAGCCAAGGTTCAAAAGATTCCAAGGTCACATGGACTAAGCGAGATGGCTCAGTCGCTACAAACAACCCTCGGTTCACATTAGATACGGCAACCGGAGGGCTTATTGTCAACCGGGCTGTGAGAAATGATACCGGATCGTACAATTGCTCGGTTATGCGGATTGAAGATGGGGACTTTAAAGTGACGACATATGAAATGTTCTTCAATGTACAATGTAAGTATGGTTGTTTGATTGCTGCATTGATTAACGTGATTATTACAATCATCATCATCATCATCATCATTATCATCATATTATCATCATCATCATCATCATCATCATCATCATCATCATCATCATCATCATCATCATCATCATCATCATCATCATCATCATTATCAACATCATCATCATCATCATCATCATCATCATCAACATCAACATCAACATCATCATCATCATCATCATCATCATCATCATCATCATCATCATCATCATCATCATCATCATCATCATCATATCATCATATCATCATATCATCATCAACATCATCATCATCATCAACATCATCATCATCATCAACATCATCATCATCATCATCATCATCATCATCAACATCATCTTGTTTCGTGATAATGCATGCTATCTATTTTATCTAATCATAACCACTTAGTGATCCTTAATATTGGTTTTGTTTTTCTTCAAGTTTTATTGATAAATTTTTTATCAACTTGATCTGTGACCTCACTTTCGGTTAACCAGAATGTAGAAAAATTTCTTACAAAAAAATTCCATCTATTTTGTAACAGTTATGCTATGTAACTCAACACCAACGTTACATTTCGATTTCATACCCCTAGTGTTACAAATCATTTGCATGGATGCCACTCCAAATACCGCATGTTTTATTGGTTCCAAGGTCAACTATTGATTCTGCTTGAAATGGAAGAATCTGCAGAGTTCATTGTTTAGCCTAAAATCTCTTGTGATCATGGCATGAACGAAAGGCAGTCTCTGCTACATTCGGGATATTGTTGTCCATTCTAAGCCTATTCAACACATTCTTTCTATAAAATAAATGTTTTGTTATTTATTGCTGCCAAGGATCCTCTCCAAAGACAAAGATCCTAGGCATCGCCCATAACCCCTATTATTTACTTGATTTTGTTAAGGTGAGACTACGGACTTACTCAAAGTTGGAATCTACTTAGCCCGTGTCTGCACTAAGTAACATTGTAATACGAGGCCCATCAGCATGGAATCTATTTGTTAAAATGTTTGTACTACAATTAAGCATTGCTTTTAGTTGGGGTTTCATTCTAAGCTTTAACTGTTCATTACAGGAGGGTCCCTTCACAAAGCTTAGTTGCTGAATGGCTGTCCCTGTAAAGAATTAAATATCGAAGCTACGAGCATGCAACTGCTACAAGCTAAAAAATTCCTTTTACTTGTATAAAGTAGTTTTTTTGTATTTAAGTTACTCGCAATTCAAGCTAAATGCAAATATGATTGGAGATAAAACTCGCGAAATGAAAGGCCATTTTTAACCATTCGCTCGTTCCTAAGGTGCGTTTTCTCCCTCCGTTCGATTAAGTTAAGCATTCCGCATTTAATTAATCAGTTCCCTATCTTTCTAGATCGGCCCGAAATTATTTATTTCTATCCCGAAATGTCGGCAGTTGTCGGTGAATCAATCTACTTGCCTTGTGTTGCTGTTGGAAACCCGTCTGCTAACATCTCTTGGGAATACAATGGACAGCCAGTCACAAAGTTTCCTCGATTCGAGGTTGGTCCTAATGGATCTTTGATTATCGAAAAAGTGAAAAAGGAAGATGAGGGTGTTTACACATGTACACCGTTTAATAAGTGGTACGGGAAGACGAGACAGTCAAAACTGACAGTTTTAGGTATGTATTGCCCCTAGATACTTTGAATTTTTGTGTTTTATTTCATGCTACAATGCCAAACGTCTTTGGAACACTTTGAGGATTTGCTAAAATGAATCCATCTTTCTTCATCCGGAACAAGTCAGCACATATAAAACTATAACTACAGTTCCATCTTGTTTTACAGTCCCGCCAGAGTTCAAGAACCCTATTGTTTTCATACAAAAAATATGGATCGGAGAAAATGCTACATTTGATTGTGCAGCAACTGGTGCCCCACAACCTAACATTACATGGCCCCCAATTTGGAAACCATGGCCTAAAGATCGCGTTTTCACTACAAAGAGCGGTGTCCGGACAATCGTTGACTCGCGGCTGTACGACCACGGACGATACCGATGCGTTGTTACATCAATAGCAGGAACCACATCACGGGATTTTATACTGTATTTTAACAGTAAGTAGTTATTCTGTTGGGAATGGAATTAATAGAATAATTTTTTAATCAAATTCACAAACTAAAATTAAATAATGCAAATTGTTTTTGCTGTTTTGTATTTTTGTTTTTCCCAAATGTGGTTATGGAGAATTCAATTCCGCAGGGAGTGTATTGTGTGTGTTTTTGTTGACGATTTCAAAAATGTTTTGCTTGATTTGAATAAAAGCTGTCTGTCGTGCTCGGGTTGCCCGGATACTCAGTTTCAATTTTTGCATATAACAAGCATTCTTCTTTGTTAGGAAATTATTTATAATCACCATATGAAATTAACTATCAGTGCTTTCTTTACTTTGAATTGGCTGAGAATACAATTAAGTACTCATTAAAACCAAATATTAATGAAACTGAATAAAATAATACTTATGCCGTTGCTAAGGAGCCCTAAATTTCGATATATGATTATTTTATGCAGTCATTAGTCATTAGCATGGCAGTTATTGGCTTTGATATGAATTTGATCGAACTGCAGAAAGGCTGAGGAAAGGGTGAGGAAAGGGTGAACATTTCCTGTGGAGGTTTAGAGCATAGCATATTTTGGTTGCCATGAATATGATTGCATCAAAGCCTAAGCAAGTTGTTTTCACTTTGTTGATTGCATCTTATCCAAAAATCTGAGGTTGTAAAGCATTTCTAAAGCATTGCAAAGAATATTTGTTTCTTGTGGGGAGTACTTAGCTTGTCTTTTACGACATGGTATCATGGTTACGACCACAGAAACATATTTCCCAGCGCTAACAAAATATGTGGTTATTTGGTTTGACAATGCTGGGAGCCCACGCCATTTTATGGGCATGAAATTCCTCCTTTGTAACCACAGCGATTGATTTGCATTGAGTTGCATATAATGTACTGGCGCATTAATTATTTGCTAACAGCAATAAAATGAAACTAAATATAGGTATAAAATGAATTCCAAAAGATAAAAATATATTTCATGGATAAGTCAATAGCTACTTCATTTTTTGTATCCAATAAAATGATATTATAAAAATCTACAAATACGCCAAAAAATTTATATCCAACTATATAATGCAACTATATAGAATACTACTAGAATGATTATTTTAGTTTATTCCACTTGTGATGTGGTCGCTGGCATGTTGATCTTACTCTTCCAAGCCGTTCTTTCTTCAGCCTCCTCCTCAAATGCTCCAATTGCATGCATTTCGTCTTTTATGCATGGATGTATGTCTCTCCACGCTCTTGCTGGCCTTCCTACCTTACGTTTGCCTTGAACTACAATGTCTAAAAAACACTGCTCTCTTCTCTTCCCCTCATATGTCCAAAGTACCTTAATCTTGCTGACCTCTCTCGCCCAATTCTAATTCCATTCCCTGGGAAAGCTAACACGATTAGACTATTTACCTGAAAACGTGAAATCTTTCTTTTTAGCAACTCCATATCAACCTGTGAATATCACAACAGAATATTACGGAGATGTTACTAAATTGTCATGGACTCCGAAGGCTTCTGGTGCCCTTGTTCAAGAATTCCAGCTTTGGTATCGGCCAATGAGCTCAACTGACTACGACTGGAAAATTATGACATTCAGGCAATTTGGCAACGAAACAGCAAATATAACAGGCATATTTGGCCGAGATAGTTATTTGTTCAGAATAACGGGAAAAAATAAGCAAGGCCTAGGCCCATTCAGTGATGCTTATATTTTGTTTGAAAATGGGACTGGTATTAAGGCGAAAAAAGATCCTGTGATTGGTAAGTCAATAAGAAATATTAATGCAGGAAATTTATTGGCTTTGGACAAAGCCAAAGAGAGTATTTGAAACGTAAAAGTAAGCTGGCCTTTTTAGTTGAGTATCGATAAAAAGATGAACTGAATAAGAAGGTATATTTCACGTGAAAGAACAATGCCTGCTGGCAAAATCCTCCAGCATACCCTGGAATTGTCTTAAAGTTATACACTATGGAGATCCAAGTTTATTTCAATACATCAGACATAAATTATCGGCGATATTGTTCTAAACTACGAGTAAACCGGCTTCGCGTGAAAAGACTGGTTCAACCGAAGTCAAAATTCCACAGCGGAGCATACCCATCGTGTATATGACTTTTAGTTGAAGGCTACCTAGTAACTTGCAAATACTGCAAATAGATATATAGACAAATATGTATTACTGATATGAATATGTATATATATATAAATTCAAATAGGCAATGGCTGACATGGAGTATTAATGCTAACCATAAGGGTGCTACCCAATTGTAAATTAAAAGTTTCTACCTGGGACTTGAACCCCGTTCGCCGTCACCGGGGTCAAGCAACCAATCCACTATGCCACACAGGCACAAATAGTATATATACATATACTATTCTTTGAGTCTAATTATCAACGATGTTTTTTCTCTAGAACAAACTCCATTGGCTCCGAAAGATTTGCAATTGAACATTACCAATAGCGGCTATTACTTCACGTGGAAGAATTGTTTCGCGCCAGGACGATATAGTCCACAATATTTTGTAATTGAAAAGATATACCCGAACCGATCGTGGTCTGCTTTTCAAATCAGTAAATCCGTGGATAAGTTTTGGTTGCCCTCTCGTAACGTTTCGAACAATTTATACATTTTTCAAATGTACGCAATGGGATTAATGAGAAGCGAAGTTGTGAAACCAAAAGTCCATAAACTTGGTGAGTGGGTTTTAAATCATTTAATTATGAACAGATTTGTGATTTTTGTGTGTAAATTTTGTAGCTATTTGGAGCAGCTGTTTCCCAGTTATTTGAAATTGAGCTATATATTATATCCAACAAAATTTTGTGGGGAAGCGTTCTCATAATCTCGAGTTGTAGTTCAATAATTTATAGGCAATGGTTTGATTGATTCGAATTGATGGTTCGATTTTCCTATTTTTATTGCATGAATTAATAATTGTAGTGTAAGACCTTTTACTTGGCCTAGAGCATTTATCTTAAACCATTGGTACATGGAAGGTTGAAGTGGAATCGTGAGCCGCGGACAATTGGCTTTATAATAGCAAGTGCCGTTGGCTAACGAACAAACGAAAGGAGTGAAACAAGCAAACGAATGAGCAGAATACAGGGTGAACCAAGGAACGCAAGTAAACCAGCGCTGAACTAACGAACGATTTAGCGACCAAATAAAGAACAAATCAATGAATTAATGAACGAATGAATGAATGAATGAATGAATGAATGAATGAATGAATGAATGAATGAATGAATGAATGAATGAATGAATGAATGAATGAATGAATGAATGAATAAATGAATGCGAATATTTAAGCTGAGAAATTGCATCATTAGCAGGCCCTCCACCTGGCATGCTAAAAAAGTTTAAAGTGACCCAAACATGGAAGAAATAAAGCAGTAACGAATTTTTCATTTTTTTAGTAATTTGTGTTTTGCTCCACACATTAAAATATTTTTGACTAATAAACATCGTATTATAGAATGAAATTTTTTCAGTTGTACCACCAATACCGACGATGCCTCCATTTGTCCCTGCCAAATCGACATCGAAGAAAGACGACCCTTGGCCTGCCATCATTCTTGGTATTATATTCTCAGTCTTTGTTCTTATTCTCATAATAAGCCTTCTGTGCTTCTTGAGAGCAACTGGCAGATTGGGAGGCTACAGGGAACATCGAAACCAAGATGGTATGTATTCACCTTTTCTGCTACTTTTTCCGATTTCAGCATCACTGTTGATAATATTTTGAATTTCCTAGTCTTTTAAATAAAAATAATAATCTTTTAAATGAAATAAAAATAATGAATGAAATGATAATAATTTTGAATTCAGTACAATGTTATCTCAGATAAGGTGCCAAAATAGTGTTTACATTTCAAGTGATATAAATGGCCTGTTTGCCTTGTTGAATCATCAGCATTTGCAACACGTTCAAAAAAAACCTCTTTGATCAATAGCTTATCCTGGTCTTAAAGGTTTTCATCAGCAAAAAAATTGTTAGATAAATGTCAACGCGCCTCCGTTACAGAAAGGGGGATTTCTGTCTGTGGACACACTCAAGTTTTCTTGTCATTGCAAATGCTGTGCTTGGGGATTCCCCTTGCCTGTCCAATTTTGTTATTTACAGAGAATCGAATCAGATGGCAACATAACACAAAATGTTGCTATTGTCAAAAGTGTTTGTTTTCATCGTCTTTGACTAGAATTTCAGAAATAATAATGAATTTTGATAACCGAAAATAAAAACGGTTTCATATTAAATGGAAACTATACGTGTCAGAGGGCTGCAGTTATTGCAGACATTAAATGAATATATAAAAAATTATACCTCTGTAAATGACTACAAACAAAAATCAGAAACTGAATTCCCCCTGAATATCAATCCCGTCATTGCATAATCTATATTTCATCACTGGGGTTTCTTTCGATTTAGTTTATACTTTATAAAAACATTTTAATTTCTACTAACCGTTTGTTAGTACTTGTAAATTTTGTATACTTTATTCTTAGCTACTTTAGTATATCGCCACATGTTAATAAAGGTCTTTCAGGGACGTTGAAGATCATTTAGGGTCAGCAGGGGTCATAGAAGGTCGTTGAGGGTCGTTGAAGGTCGTTAAAGGTCGGTAGCAGCCTTTCTAGTCGCTTGTGGTCGTTTGTTAAAACGAAATACAGTTAGCGAGTAATCAGTCACAAACATTGCGGTGAAGATTGCTAACGACCGCCACCGACTCAGCTACAATTCAGTGAACTATGGAACAATTAATTGCTGTCTTTAACTATTGAATATTTGAATACTTTCATTCTTTATTCAATCTTTCAATGTTTGTTTGCATTTCAGCTCAATTGCTAGATGGCAAGAATGATAATAAGACATTGCTAAGGTAAATCTCTCTATTTGATTTTGTATTCCCATTTTTTAATATTGCATGAAATGATAATATTATAATTATTATTCTTATGTCATTATTCAATATAAATTTGATCAGCAGAACTACTCAATCTTAGACTTAGACGTATTTAGCAATTAACCTGCATTTCATTCGAAAATATTAAGCTCACAGTGACAGCAGATAAAGTTTATTAAAGTTTTCCGTGGCTTCTTGCCTCCATTATTATCATGGCATCAAACTGTATGTGCTGTTATAAAAATTAGGGCTACGCCTATGATGCCAGCGCCGAGTGGTGCAGAGCACTACCCTTGGCGAGAGTTCCTGTTGTTCGACGATACATTATAGCTGAGATAAATGCAGGAATAACTCGTTGCTTTGTGTCCGAACTGATGCCGTGTTAACTTTTCAGAACCGCTGTTGAACTTAGGTTTAGTTATCATGGCGTTTTTATATCAAGAATGCGTCTTTTTTGTGGTCGTCTTAATATTTAACCTTTTCTTGGGATCTAACTCTATTTTCTACATCTTGTCAACAGCAATGGTAACGAAACCAAAGGCACTGAAAACGGAATAAGCACTGGTGGAGATAAAATCTTCTTTAAGAAGCACACGAAAAAGGCGAAACCTTTCCATTTCGACAACTGCCCGATCAAACTCATCAGTGATTTTGATGATTCCGAGCATCAAAATCTACTTCACGAAGCAAGCGCTCACGTGATATTCTCTGAAAGTCCTGAAAAGTGTGAGTGTGAGTATAGAAGATGCATGACACTGCCTCGCAAGCCAGGTTTAAGGCCGCAAAAAGCACCCAAAGCCAATCTGTACAAGAGTGCATCTTTGCCAAATGGTATGACGAATTCAGACGGCATGAATGCTACTTCAGAAACGATGGTAGGTGATGATGACTATGATACCGAAGATGACGATTTTGTCGACTCAAAATTCCCGACCATCGATCGTAAATTTTCAAAAATGAAGAAATCTAAAATGATCGATTCTTACGATCAGTTTTGTCGATCGCCGAGCGATTTTGGTTCCAAAGACATTATTTCAACGCCAAAGGAGAAGAAACCAAAACGAGTTGATGCTGTGTTGTACATTCCTGGCAATGAGGAGGAGGATTCGAAAATTCGTTTGATCAGCCCGGTTGAGGCTGATCAGGAAAATGGAGAAGGTTCGGGCAGCCCCACCGAATCAAGTCGGGGTAAATCACAGGAAGACATCAATAAACCAATCGATAAAGATGCTAATAGCGACACAGGTTCGCCCCCGCAAGGCTCCAAAGAAAACGTGTTTGAAGATCCAAACGATGCATCTTCGGAGAATTCAGCTGCTGAAAGCGATCGTCGACCTTTCGGCCCTGGCTCAGTTTCAAGGCTTCGGCACCCCTCGGCCAAACCAGGATATGCAATTCGCTCTACATCGGTGGATGAAAAGGATAGGCTTTTGACGGTAGATCGTGCATTGACGGCAATCAAGGAAGGTTCGCCGCGCGAAAGCACCGACTCGGTCGAGAAACATTCATTGCGTTCACTCGAAATCAGATCAAGTGGATTCGAATCAGAAGGAAAACCGATGTCTACATCAGACACGGAATCGATACACAATTCACTGCCACCATCAGCAAAATACAAGATGCGCGATTTTGACGTCATGAGCGATATTTCAACTCGTAGTTCGCCTGGGCCGCTTCGCCGTGCGATGTCGAACGGACCTTACGACGAACACTATGAATGGGATATACCAAAGCATCGAACGTACGGACGGCCGCTTTATCACTCGCCCAGGAAGGAGAAATACGAGAATCACAGAAATTCAATGGACAATCAAGACCTTTTCCAGTCCATTATGAGAATGCAAAAAGAACTTGGCGTAGAGTTAGATGATTCATGGGAAAACCTATCCGAAGATACGAACTTAAGTCTTGTTTGTAACACCCAGACACCATTTTACCGAGACGGTTACACTTCAGATGTACCATCTTCCTTTACTGATAAAGTCAGTGCCTACAATGACCGCGAGAAGTCGCGTCGATGCGCGCAATTGCTGCAGGAATTGAAACGGAATAAATCGAGTTCAAATTCAACGTTACCAAGGACTAATCCAGTGAAGCGTAGCCAAAGTTCTGTTAGTGATTACTTAAGAAGTAAGCCTATAGTGCCACCGTTTCCAAGAAGTAATAGCGTATGTGAAGAAGAAACGACTGTTTTCCACGAATGGCTTGTATGATGAATACTTTCAAATTGTAGTTGAGAGACTCGTTAACAAACATATCACACATCGACTGGTTAATTTTATCAAAGATAGACTATATATACTGACGAGACACTGTATGTTATCAATGATGCAGGGAACGCTCTTGAGCTTAAGACTGGTGAAGGGCTTATTTGATAATGAAGCGAAGTACTGTACGTTTTTATCAAAAATGCAAGTGAATGCGCAGACATTATTAATAGCTTGAATGATTTCATTGTTCGCAAAGCATTACGAAACCCAAGCTAGTTTCGCAGACGAAGTTAACTGTTATGCAATGCACGCAGATTTTGGACCATTGTGGTAAGGTACTGTTGTTGTATATGATGCTCGTAAAGCATTCTGGTATCGCATCCTTACTTGAAAGGCATTCTGGTATTAGGTTGACTCGGCCTAAATATATGGTGTTTACATTTAGGACTAGCATGAACATGAACAAAGTTGACCAAAAAGGAAGAGATTATTAGTCTTATTTAGTTTTGCCAACATCTGTATGTAAAGATTTCTTTCGTTTTTGCAAAATTTCGACACTTATCTGTGCCTAATTCGATCATTCAGGGGATGTATAATGCATTTTAATACAGCTTTTTGCCTTTAAATTTTGTCAAATTAAAAGGCATCGCAACGTCTTTTAAGTAATTAGTAACGCAAAATCCATTTACGGCAACACATCCGAATCACGCCCTGTTTTTGTTGTTTGTTAGACAACTACAAGATGGACAATATTTTCTGGAGATGAGATAAATAGCATTCAATTTAAGCCTGTGCTATATATATATAGATAGATTAAGGGCTCGGATATGATCATTTTGAAGATCGTTGTAGGGAGTTTTGACTGTTCAATGCTCATACTGCAATTTTCAGTGACACAATTCTATTTGTGTTGACCATCAATGACGGAAAGCGTTTAAGGAGTAAGACCTTGTATCATGAGGAACACGTGTTCTGTCAGAAATTAAGCTCCATTTGGTTGAGCCGTCGTTTCAGTTGACCTCTCTGCTGTATAGAGCAGTTAAAATAATTATACATTTGCAATAACTTTTGGGCAATTGGGCAAAGATAACCGCTGTCTCTTGTAGTACAATTTCAAGCATTTGTTAAAAACACGTGTAAATACTGCTAGTAGTCTTCTTATTTGTTAATTAAATCGAATTGAAATCCTTCAACGATGGTGCAATTGCATTCGCTTTTAGTCCCCAGGATCTCAACCCGTTGATACAACTATGGCGAGTCTTGAATTCAGGATAACAAATCAGAAGAGAACCTTGGCCTATTAGCCTCTATTTTACTTTTCACTCAGGGTCCCTGGTTGTCATGGGAATCCAGGCCTTCGAGAATTGGCTTTGTTAGAACCATGTTGGCATCATTTGATGAAATTTTTCATACCGTACGAATCAATGGGGATATTTTTATCATGGATTTTGGTTAACACAACCTGAGGTATAAATCGTCAATGTTTGTCTTTCCACTGACTGCAAGACCAACCTCTTTGTTGCAAGACCATCCTCTTCCTACGCGTAATGTGTTGTAAGACGAAGAGCTACTTTAATAATAGTTTAACTTTCTAAAGATTTGCTCAATTTCATGCCCTTATATTTGCTCTGGAGTCCCATCGAAAGAGAGACTCGGGAAAGTTCCGATTCAATTTTTTTTGTTAAATTTGTTTTTTATCCGTTAATTTTAATTTTAATTGTAGAATATTGATAGATGATTAATATATTCCGTTTGTAACAGAAATGTTTTGAGGACAAAACTGACTGTTTTATTGTGCGACTCAAAACAATTTTTGATTTGCTTGCAAAACAATATTTTATTTCCCAATAATTGTCTCTTCCCCCCTTTTTATCCTTTTCAAAGTTTTTTACCTGTTTTCTATCTGAAAATTTCTTACCTCCCCTATAAGTTCTTTTCTGGCATTACTATTTTCGGCATCATGCAGTATGCTGTCATACACAACCCCTCGGCCTGTCCTGCCCTAGTAATAAGTTCCATTTGTGTCTTAAAAGACATAGCTATTTCTCATTTCAAGATCACCTTTTCTATGATTTTTAATTTAACTTATGTTTAGAACAGCTAGGGCTTAATTGGAACAGATTTTTAAGCTTTTTCTAATTCTGGATCAGCACTCAGAAGTTTTGAGCTTTTTATTTGACATGTTTTCATTCACCGGCACTTATTGAAAAGCGCTTTACGTGAACCTTTTAATCTTACACTAAGAAAAGTATAAACTCATTGCTTGTGTCATTTTGTAAGATTGGGTTTATTTAAGCTTCTAATAATGTTTTCAGAAGTGAATATTGCCTCTTCTACGTACTCCCGCATATACTGGGAAGTTAAGGTGTAAATGTTTTCACTTTTTCATTCATTTTCGTTTCTGGTAGGTGTAAAAATCGATGATTTTTTAATCTTGTCGAAATAAGATTTTACCTCGTTTTAGGCTCAAATTTCTCAGAGTAGGATAAATCATTGATTTATTTGAACGCGAGAGCGCGTGGCAGCCGTCTCTCGTATTTCCAAAATAGACCCCTACCACGTTTGCTTAGTGTTTTGGCATAGCCCTGCAGAAGTCTCTAGTTGGAAAGGATTAATCACCCCATTGCCCTGTCAGTTGCTGACCCTGAGTCTCCTCAGCTTTCGTTATACGTAATACCAATCTGACACGATACCTGCTCTGAGAACTTCAATTACCAAAATGTATGATGTAGAAATTAGAGATAATTTATTAGTGGTTAGATATTACTTGTTTGTATGAAATTTTTAATCAAGATAACCTTGATATCAACACCAGTGTTTCATATATCTATTTCTATTTATTTTGTCGAATTCTTCTGATAACAGGGTGCTAGGTGGCAAAGTCTTGTACATTGACTTTGGAATAGTTGGCACACTGCTATTGTGTGTAAAGCTAAGTCTAGTTTCATAGGTTGGAGCCAGAATACAGAGCATGGCAGTGGCGCAAACAAGAAATTCTTAAATGCCTAAGATAGCGCACCTGGGCGCCCCTCAGATTTGAAGCTTCTTTGTTTTTGCAGTGGTACTCATAGTGTATTGGCGCAGCGTAGAGCCTGAGGTGCGGTACTGTTGGTGCACCCAAGATCTTGTCAAAATCGGCCATACTTTGCAAACTGGGGTTGGAGAAATTCGGTTTTGAAATTTTGAACCTTCTCAGAGGCAGATTACTATTTTCGTATAAACACCTTTCTAAAACGTAAACCAAAACCCAAGAATCATTTGTTTAGGGAAGTCTCGACTGAAACAGTGGATGCAACTTAGGCAATTTTTGGCATTTTTGCTGCCGGTCAATAAGCATGTATCATGTGTGGGGACGTGATTCTTAAAGTCATTATTTTCCTGAACATATGTCAATAATATTTGTTTTGTTGCAGGGCAACCATATGCAATCGTGGGTTGGATATTGTTGACATACTGTTCAAAATAAAATAAGATTTTCACTTCAAAACTTTACTTTAGGTCGAAAAAATTTGAATTCCTATTTTACTATTTCAAATTTAACTGCTCGTCTAATTCTCCAGGATCAAGAAAGACGCGAAAACGACACGAATTTGCAAAATTTGTTACGTAAAAGTTGAAGCGTGGGATCCAACAAGATACAGCCAAACACACAGTTACCAAGGAAACAAAGGATTTTCTCGTGAAGGCCAATTGTTTTGCCCGCGTAATTCCCGCGTTAAATCTCCAGAGATTTTGATAGGCTAGTTTTGAATCAGATTTTCAAAATGGACGACGCAGTGAACAAATACACGGAGATAAATTTTGATTAATTGTTGTCCTTTACTGAAAGACTTTTTGATGATAGTTGAACTATAAAAAGAATAAAGCAGTCATCTCGTTGCTACCTTGTCTTAAAAGAAAGCGTTGATCGCTTTGGTTTGTGTACAAATCTAGCTGGACTTTGCAGTGCATTGCAACCAGCTTCAGAACTTTAACCCCGCGCAAAAAATTATGCTTCACGTGAGTTGAAAGTTTTGCAGAGAGATGCAGAAAGTTTTAAAGGAATTCATTGTACTTGGATCATTTATACTTATCCTTTGCTGCCTGACTGCTGAATGTGAGTTGAATGAGTTTTGTTTTTGGTGCCTTATTTAACATGGACTTCGTTTTGTCATAAGGGACCTTTTGCAGCCGGCAATTTTTCCTCTTCTACTTAGCCCACATCGACCTACTCTTGCAACGTTTAGCTTCAAAAGTTTGTCAAAAGGTGTCCAGGAAAAGTTTCTTTTAAACTCAAGATGCCAGCTATTGCATTGGAATTTAAAGTGAACTTCACGGAGACTTGTCTTTCCAAAATCGGTCATTGTTATCCCAGCAAGATGCTTTGCATTCGAATAGACTTCTTTAGAGTTACCTGCTTTTTCTTTTATTGGCAGAAACAGTAAGTTTTGCCCAACCTAGGTCAAATCCTCTATATGGGACTTTTAAAAGAGAAATATGTATACTTGTAACTGCAGGGCTTTATTGAATAAAAATTTGTTTCTAGAGAAAACATTGATCTATAATAAAAGAAATGTAACAATATGGCAGAAAACACAATGCGAAAGACAAAGTCTTGCTTTCAATAGAATCTATCCAGCATCAAACCTCTTCATGTTGGACATTTAAATAGCATTTTGGAAATTCCTTTTTTCATGTCATGGTTCATAATAAGTACAAGATATCAGAAAATGGTGGTATGTTGAGAATCAAATGTTATTTGACAGAAAAGGAGGACAATAACTCTATTCATGCATTGCAACTTAGAGACAAAACTAGACTTTATTTCTATAAGGTTATAAGATAACGAGGTATTGGAACATAGAGTTGTTTTCAATTGTAACTTTTCTTTATTAGCATCAAGCAGCTGTACTCCAGGAAAATTCTATAACAACAACAATGGAACATGGGCCTGCTTTGATTGTCCACCTGGACATTAGTAAGTATTGTGTCAGGTTTGAATTTTGCATTTGCATCACTTGAGGGGGTATCACCCTATCAGCTATGAAAATAGCCTTTTTATGCAGGTTAGAACTGACTGTGCAAGGTAGTTTTTTCATCAAATGGTCAAATTTTGCAGTCAAAGAGTGAGTTTTGTAGGCCATCAACTTCCCAAGTCAAATCTTGCAATGATACCTCTGAAAGAAAGGGGAATAATCTCGTAAAATTTTATATTTGAAAAAGAATAATTTTAAGAAATGCTGTTTGCTGATTGAATTGTTCCTGCTAATCTTATCAGCTTTATTTTGGAACTTTGTCAGAGAAAAGGTATTTTTCAAAAAAAGGTGAAAATAATTCCATATTAGACACAATAAATTATCCTTTTGAGGATGCCAATTGTTTGTAATATGTTAAGGAGAGAGGAGGAACAAAGGAGATTCTAATATTTCAAAACAATTTGTTTTTTAATTGCTATTAAAAGGTGTGAAGAGATTGAATTTAGTTGATAAAATGTGTGAAATGCTTTGTTAACTTGAAATTGATATTGTTTTAGGCAGTTTCTTGATTGCATTTTACAAAATTGGTTATCCCAATATTTGAATATTTCAATTTTCTGCAAATAATTTTTTTACTGCTCTTATAATAATTTGTTTTTCTCTCCTTTTAATTAATTACATTTCTGTGTTAGTTGTCCTGGCAGTCAAAACACATCAATTCCTTGTCCATATGGATATTATAACAACTTAACTGGACAGGCAGACTTAGGCGCTTGCAAGGTGAATTTAATTATTTCATTTATTTTCCTGTTCATTGTCATGAATTTTTGTCATTTTTGGGCAGGGCTGCTCTCAATTATTCATTTATTTTGCCCTTTAATTTTCATAGTTTTGCCCCCATTGTCCTTGATACCATCAGATGTTCCTATCATTAGCTTAGGTGCTGATCTCAAACCCTAAAATCTCTGATAGTTGATCCCTAAAATCCCTAACAACTCTGCCCCCTTTTACTGTTACCTCTACTCCAGGGAAAGGAGGCTATACCATGGCAAATTAAGGCAAAACGCATTAACAAATCTGAGGGCAAGATGCCACCCATTCTCTGTCCTATAGTTGACCCAATGCTCCTCACCAGCATTATTGTCATGGTACAGTTCTGAAAATAACTAATTTGATTTAGCTTCCAAGTTGATAATTTGTGAACAACCTTGAATATTACTTCCCATTCACTCTAAATAACACCTCTAAGGGAAATAACCCCTAGGCATGCTTGTATTTTATCATATGATCTAACAAAATAACCATAATAAAATGCAATGAGGAAGAACATCGCTAAAGTTTTGATGCAGCTCAGTTCTTCACCAAGTGAGATATGCACCAAAATGTGTACTATAAAAGACTCACAGTCTGTGAATAAATTCAAATCATTGATAAAAGAATGGAAGGGTGAAAACTGTAAATGTAAAAATTGCTGGTAGAACAACATCAATGGAAACCCCCTTCGGTGTTTTATTTATGTTAATTTTAATTTTGTATAAGTAGTATCATGTAAATCTTTCCTTTTGTAAATAGTTGGTTTAAATTAGCTGTATGTAGCTATTATAAATACCAACTTTAAAAGATTTGATAATAATAATAATTAATAAAGTCAACCAATTCCAAGGATAGGCTTTATACATCATTATTTTTTCTTATATGCAATGGTATCCCAGCTTAGATGATATATCACAATTGCTTGATTCTATCTACCTTGTGTATATGTAGTTATTTTATGTTTTCATCCTCTATTCAATCAAATTTAGATGCTATTTCAAAATTTTTATATATACATCCATTAACCACATCAGCCAAGCATTTAATTAAATGTTTGTTCTGTTCTGATTACAGCCATGCCCTGCTGGTTTCTACTGCCCAAACAAAGGTGAACTACCAAAAGAATGTCCTTTGGGTTACTACTCAAACACAACTGGTAGCATCATCTGCTACATATGCCCAGAGGGACACAGATGTGAAATGACTTCATCCAAACCTACACCTTGCTCAGCTGGTTATTATAGCTCTGCTGGGAACATCACTTGTTCGCCATGCCCAGCTGGTCATCAATGTGTGAACGGAGGCATTCCAACACAGTGCTCAATAGGTATTTTGATTACAGGGTAATTTTTACAGGGCACCAAATGCAAGCAGCCTTGCAATGCAAAGCATGATGGGTTTTCCTGCATTGGATTAATGCTGTTACCTGTTAACACCTTGCTTTTGTTTTAGATTAGTTTTAACATCACAGCCCAAGCTGGATAAGCATTGCTATTATTGTGGTCTAGTTTGCAGTTTTGTATTTAACCAATGATGCTTTATGGCATAAAGTTAAATTGATGCAATAACATGTGATTAAATTAATCATAGGTGAATATGCATCTTTTGCAAGCGGAACATGTGTAGATTGTCCTCTTGGTCACAAATGTCCAACAGTTGGAACAACAGCTCCTCAAGTCTGCCCTGATGGTACCTACACAAATGTGTTACGCCAGAGTAGTTGTGCAACTTGTGAAGCAGGGCAATCTTGTGTCAGCAAAACAAATAGTACGCAATGTCCAAGAGGATATTACAGTCCTTATGGAGAAATGAACTGTTTGGCATGTGGTTCAGGAAATTACAGGTATACATTGTTTTGGTTTAAAAATTGTTTAGATTACATCTAGTTGGTTGTTTTCAGTAAACATGGCTGCTAAAAATTACCCAAAAACTTTCAAATACAAGTTAAAATGTAACGAAACAGTTTCACATCCATTTTGGCATGTGGTTCAGGAAATTACAGGTATCAATTGTTTTTTAGTTTTTATGCTGAATGCAAAATTTAGGATTGGTTATTTTCTGAATGCATTTAGATTACATCTAGTTGGTTGTTTTCACTAAACAAGGCTGCTAACAATTACTCATAAACACCCAAATTCAAGCTAAAATTTAAGGTAATAGTTTCACAAAGAGCTTATCAAGTTTTGTTTTTCTTTCTCCTTTCAGTCTTGCTGGAGCTGCTGTTTGTCTGCCTTGCCCATTTGGTATGTCATGTTTTGACCCAGCTCAGGACCCTGTACCCTGTCCCAAAGGCTACTATTCACCAAGTGGTGCTGCTACATGCCAGCTGTGTGACACGGGACTCCATGGGTTTGCAAATGGAACAGGATGTGAACCATGTGCTGCAGGGTTCTACTGCCCAAATCCAAGGTACATAAAACATTATCAAGTTTTTGTTCCCTTTTTCTTTGTTCTCGCTTTGAACATAACTAGAGCTCAATACCCATGCCATTACGTAATCTGATTATTAGATCAAGTATGAGACTATGTAATAGCTCAAAGCATATGATTAAACCAGACAATAATTTATGTTTACCATGCTGTCCAGAAGCCTTCCATTCTAACATTGCTATTCATAAATGTCATCCTTTGGCTTTACCTTAAAATCTCATTTTTCATACCGTTATCAATTTCAAGTTATTATGAATTTGCTATATCTACTAAAAGATTACAATTTGAATTTACAAGCTACACTGCTTTACAAGATTACTATGCTATACAGCTTTGCAATACTACTAGAACGATACCCTGGAGAGAAAAGTCTGTCTTGTCTCAATTACATGCCAAGGGTTTGAGATCGAAACAACTGAAGTTCTGCATGGGCAGTTAAGACAAAATCACAAATACTACTTGGCATCTATTTTGACACAGTTATATCTTCATAAGTGCATTGCTTACCAAAACGTAATAATTATTTGCCGACTTGTTTTTGTTTTGCCAGCATGCAAATGATCCAGTGTCCAATTGGCACATACTCTCTTGGAGGATTTGTCACAAACTGTACAAAATGTCCTGCTGGGTACTCATGCCCGCAGCCAACATCACCACCATCGAAATGTACAGGAGGTAAGGAGAATTCGATGCTGTTTTGACTTACGAGAAAGACCTTCTTCATCTTTCTACTTGCATTATTACTAGGGTTCGATTTTACACAACACAAGCAATCCTAACGCACCAAAATGTCCCAATTACTTAATTAAAAAATTAGAAGAGGAGGCAGATCGAGCAGAATCCAGTGATCTAGATTGGTCTTTTAACGGTCTAGATGATTTGGATAATTCGAAGACCGCCTAAAAACGATAGGAAATACGTTAAAAGTTCCTAATCTCTGTAAAAAGCAACATCTTCGCTTCATTGCGCATTTAAGTGAAAGAAAACGATTCACTTCAAGAACTCTTCTTCGCAGAGAACATAAACGTGACCGATGATTTGAAAAAGAATTAAATCTCACCAAAGGACCAGTGCAAAGGACAGTACAAGACAAAACTTAATAGAATATATTATTAGAGACAATTTTAGGGTACCAATATAACTGAAATAGATAAATGATGTTGATAAAACCATCTGGTTTTCATTGTCGATAGGCTCAGCCAATTGGCTCCCTCAATTGTAATCAGGTTCAGCTGCGCCTTACTTCATTCTAAATAAGAAACACAAACATACAGAAGTCTACAGTCAATATTCATTGACGATTTTTTGTTAATTTATTTCAGCTACCTATGCTCCAGAATACAGCACAGAGTGCCTCAAATGCCCTGCTGGTTTCAGTTGTCCAAACAACACAAAAACAGAAGCTTGTCCTTTTAGTGTAGCTCTTGGATTCTATTACAGTACTGATGCAAGTGAGTTAATGATTTGCTATGCTTAAAATTATGTTGTACCTGTGATGTATGGCATTTAGTCGTCATAAAAGGAGACTTGAATACTTTGACATGTTACATGCAAACAGATGGGTGCATCAATCGGTGCTAGCTAACAAAACACGGCTAGACAGGACTTTGCATGCAACTTTTCACAAACTGTCGCGATTGATAGAATAGTGGCCTTATTCTAGCGACTTTCAATAATAAAGTAAAATTGAACCTTTCCATCTCCCTATTTACCCTTTCCCTAGTATTTATGAATTTTTATCTCCAATTGCTAAGCAAATTGTTATTATATTATCATTTTATTCGCTATTACAAATTATTATCGTCTATTTTTGTTGCCACCCTTAACGTGATAAAATTTTGAATCCCTTAGATTTTAATTTGCATCTTTTTTACCATGAGATCAATGTTTGACTCGGAAAAATCCTTTCCATTGTGCCTTGCCGTCTGGAAAATGTTTGATTAAATTCCTTTTGATGACATTGCATCTATGTACGAAGATATTTCACGTTTAATCACTGCAATATTTTCTTTTTTTATTTCAGTGCAATTTTGTAATCAATGCCCTGACAAAAGAACCGGACAAGTTTGTCCATCAAATTCAAAAGTACCGATAGCATGCAGCAGTGGAGAAATACCAAACGCAAACGGTACCAGCTGTGCCACATGCCGTGCTGGATTCTACTGCTCCTCACCGACTGCTCTTGAAGTGGCATGCGCGACTGGAGAGTATTCACGCCCCGGTGCTACCTCATGCACACCATGTCCTGTTGGCCACATGTGCCCTGATGCAACGGGATTGCCAGTCAAGTGTTTAGCTGGTCAGTACCAAAACCAAGTATCAAAGGTGACATGTCTCACTTGTCCAGGTGGTTATAAATGCCCAGACCCGACCTTAGCACCTGTTCCATGCATTAGTGGTAGGTACTTTCAATTATGTCATGAATTAAGCCAATAATGTAATGTAATAAGGCGGAGAATTACTTTTGCTTGCTGGAATCACCTTTTGTCCCACATTTCTCAGAGTATGAAGCGATTATGACTGGCTTTGTTTGAACAGTACTCCAAAATCCCTACATTATATCTATCATCTGTCTATTTGTGTCAAATTGGATTAGCTTTCATCTGATAATCTTACCACTTCTTCACTGACTGCAAGTATTCAGAGAATCGATATGCCTTTAGTTTTCTACCCTTCTCAAGACGCCTCTGTGGATATTTTGAATTATGGAAACGCACCGAAACCATTTTCATCAATTTGTGAGCCATGCCCTCACCGCACAACTCGATGTTTACATTTATCTTGTCGAAGATTGTAACATTCTCATATCCTGTATCTTCTATCCACCATTCTTAAGACCAAGTGTTAAATGTATCCTGATACCATATTTATACAAGATATGTGAAAGTAGAAAGAAAGTACCATTGTTTATACCTTGTAAAAATTTAATGGAATATATATTGAATGATTATTATTTTTCCTAGGCGAAATCAGTGCTACTGGCCAAGCCAAATGTATTCAATGTCCAGCCGGTTTTGCTTGCCCTAACGTCTCAAACCCAGCTCAAAATATCCCATGTCAGAATGGAAGTTATTCAGCTGCAGGTGCTTCTGTTTGTACTCCATGTACGGCGGGAAGATTTTGTCCACATACAACGTAAGTTAACATAAAATTTTCAACGTGTAACGGAAGAATAATTAATTGCTTAAGGCTGTTTAATGATGTCAATACATAGCTGTTTGTAATGTAAGAAGCCGCAGCTTTGATATGAGGCCTAGTTTAGACGGCGCATTATGGGCGCAGCGAATTAAATTTGATTAGATGCGCTCAAAATGCGCCCGTAGAGCGCTTTAAACTGTGGCTTGGTTTTAGTCATCGAAGCGAATTGAATTTTCTCCGCACAGAATTCGCTCCCAGAAACCAAAACAATCATAATTCACCCGGACCAGCGTGCCAAGAGCGAATTTAATTATTTGGAGCGCTTGAAATAAACCTTTCATTTTATTCAGCGCATTATCAGCAAATGTAGCTTCCACTTAGATTTATTTAAGGCAGTAATTTAATACGCTCCGCTCAAAATGCGCTGCCCAAACTAGGTCTAGTAAAGATATGAGAACAATAACAAGCAGAGCTGTAACAAGTCAGCTTATATAAAGTCGGCTCAATTCTTCAAAGCTGTTTTGCTTTTGACATTGAAATCAGTTCCCGTTTTTGCGCCATGCGCAAAAACTTTAACCATATTGTGAATTGATATTAATTTATATTCCAGGATGAACGTGGAACTAAATTGTGCACCAGGCACCTATTCACAGGCATCTCAAAGCAGCTGTACCGTATGCCCTCCTGGCACAGAGTGTCCTACTGCTACTTCTACTCCAGCCAATTGCCTGCCAGGTTATTTTAGTACAGGAAACCAAGCACAGTGTACCCAGTGCCCGAAAGGCCACTTTTGTCCAAATACATCAACAGATGGCATCATCAAATGCTCACCAGGGTTTTATTCGCTTGCAGGAAGGGCGCAGTGCACCGCATGTAGAGCTGGATTGTAAGTAAAACTTTTCAGGTTAATCTTAGTTCAATTCTGGAAAATCGACATTTGACTAAGTGTCACAAAAGTTGATGATTGCTCTAGATATAACACCTTTGTGACTGCTGTTAGTACAATAGAATAAATATAAAGGAATTTACCATCAATTGCTGCTTTATCGTAATGAATGTTTCATGTCACTAACTGTGCCCCCCCCCCTCTGAAACGTTGTTTGACTAAGGGGGCTTACTCTCTAAGTGCCGTATCCAGTCAGAACGTAGGTGATCGTTATTTTCTATAGCCTCCTATCTTTGGTTTCTCTCAGTAATTCCTGTTTTGATGCCGTATTTCTCTCCCTTTCTGGTAGCTGGGGCGCTTCCGATTTCCTTCAACTTCCCAAATGTACCGAATTCAAAATTCTGGCGGGACTAGCGTCCCCAAATAGATGAAATTGAATAAATGAATTAACGATTGTAATAGTAACTATTTTATGCAATATTATCTCCCAAATATATTATCTGCTGCTGTGATAGTCTGTTAGATTATCATGAGACGAGTTATTATGTGCAGTATGAAATAAATTAGAAGGAAAAGAGTGCTAGCCATCGATACGATCATGATAGGATTCGAACCTATGCCTTATGTTTTGTACACCAATGTGCCAACTTATTAATGCTTTGTATTACAGTCGGTGCCCTAGGATTGACACATCTGATGAGTATCCATGTGCTGAAGGAACCTTCTCACTCGCCAATTCAACAGAATGCACTGTGTGCCCCCCTGGATATGAATGCCCCAACAAGAACACAGACACAATGTAAGTAGTTACCTTATTCAGTTTGTCGGGGGGTCTTTGAATGAGGAATCCTTGCAGTGATATGCTTCGCTTCTCATTTTCTAAGTCAGGTTATTTGCAAGGGTTGCAAGGCAATCTTCTTTCAAGGCACCCTTACTGCACACATGGGTCAAATTGGTCTTCTTCCGCATTTTAATCGAAGGGGAATTTGTTCTTGAAGCTGCTTGGCTGGAGAATTAGTTGAAAAAAATTTAATACAAACTGTGTTAATGTATTGGAATTGTAATTAGATTTCTTTTGATATTTTCCAACATTATGAGATTTTAATTTTGATGTTTTTTGGCATGGCCCCTTGAAAACCTGTCGATATGTCTGATGGGGCTACCTACCCTGGATAAAGAATTTGAAAATGAAATGAAAAGGATTAAGTTTTACTGTGTTTATATGCCTTTTACGCTTCTAGTTTTCCAGTTTGGTTGGAAGAAAATAGATGTGAGCAGCGCATCAAATCAATCATCTGGAAGCATTCAATTAGAATATACCTTATGGTTCAATTAATTCTCTTGTTTGCAATTAATTCTCTTTTCTTTTTCAAAGGACACCATGTAAAAATGGCACGTACTCACTTGGATCTCAAATCAAATGTACCGAATGTCAACCAGGATTCAAATGTTCATTAACAACATCGGGACCCATTCAATGTCACCCCGGTACATTCTCAGTCATCAATTCAGTCACATGTCAGACGTGCAAGGCTGGATTTCAATGCAGTAACCCTGCAGGTTAGCAAACTTTGTTGAATACCGATTTGTACTTCATCTCCTCTTTCCATCCCATAGTGAACATGTAATCATTTTGGGACGGAATCGTTTCCTGTTATTGCCCGGCATATTTTCAAGGAGCTCTGGTCCTGCTTTTCAAAATGCAAAAGTGTTGTTGTTGAATGTTCGCTTTGTTGAAGCAATATGGTGAAAAAGAATAAAGGTTGTGTGTGTGTAGAATAAAGGCGAGTGAAATGTAACAGCTGTGATGTGATGGGCGAGTGAAATAGCTACTAGGATATCATTCAGCCGAGAACGTATTTCATTATGATTAAGAATGCGGAAAAAATATGCAATAAAGTACGTTAGTTATTCTTATTAACAGATAAAACATATTTTCAATTGTGAATTCAATTCTCGGTCTTCTATGATCTCGAGCAAAAATGTAAAAATAAAATTTATCAGATGTTTTCTAACTGCAATCATTTAAGGTAAGCAATTGTTCCTTTTTATTTCAGACCCGGTTGAATGTCCGGCAGGATATTATTCAGAGCCCGGTTGGGCAGTTTGCAAGTTGTGTGACACCGGGTACACATGCGTTTCCGGATCAAACACGTCAACTCCATCTTCAGGTTTGTTTTTGAAGTTTCAATATTGTTTAACTGAAAAATCTTTAAATCCAAGCTGATTTTAAGAAGTAACCTTTCTACTGATATTTCGTGATGTATTTTTTCGGTATTTGCATTTTCGTTTTAAATTATTTGAGCAGGGAAAAGGCTGCAGCTAAAAACTTATTTTTATACTGCCCTGCAAAAAAATATAAAACATTCTTGATAAAACAAAACATTGGAAAATTTGTCAACAGAATACCCTGTTCATGGCCACAGACTCCTAATTAAAAAGAAAACTTTATCCATTACAAGCATTAAGTATCACGCTCTGCATGTCCCCTTATGCAACGGAATGTGCTGAAAGTTTGTTTTCATTCCACAGTGTTAAAAAGGATGACCCTGACTAGATATACATTCCTTACATCACTACTTTGATTAGTTTTAAATGTTTATTGTTCTGCGAATTAATTTGAAATGAGTTGAATTGTATTTCGGTGCTTCTCTAGCCTACATTTACTTCGGTGCTTGAATTGAATTTATCGGGTTTTTCACAAATCTAGTTATTTCAGTATCCATAACTTGTAACTCACTCAGTGTTTGTGGAATTAAACAATAATCGATCTATTGCTTCTCTATTCATGTCTTTTGACGTTAGTCATTGTTTGTTATGGTTTGTTTTGCAAATAGTGCGCAAAGGGTCGTAGTTGCGAAGCATCACGTGTTTTAAATTACCGCATTTGACTTTCAGGATTATGCAAGGCCGGTGGATGGTGTGATGGTAAGCTCTTCAATCCTTGTCCTGCTGGCACACACAATCTATTCACCGGTTCAAAAGCGCCAACGGATTGTTTCAAATGTCCACCTGGTTATTACTGCACTGGACCTGGTGTCATTAATTATAACACGTCATCCTGCCCCACGGGTCACTACTGCCCCGAAGCGACAAAATATGCGAATGAATTCCCGTGCCCTGCTGGAACATACGGACCAAACACAACTGAAACATCACAGTCAGATGCTTGTGTAATTTGCGCCCAAGGATTTTACTGCCCCAGAGGAAGTTCCGGTCTTACAAACCCATGTCCCCCGGGCTATTTTTGTCCCGTTGGAACTGGAGAAGGGACGAGGTTTGCATGTCCGCTTGGCACATATTCTAGTCAGACAGGCCTTGTTAATGCATCACAATGCATTGATTGTCCGGTTGGTCATTACTGTCCAGACGGGACTAGCGGACAAGCTTCAGTTGCACCGCTGCCATGTGCTCCAGGCACCTACAATCCATACACTAGAGCCGGACATGTTTTGAATTGCCAACCCTGCTCTGCCGGTTTCTCCTGTCCGAGAGCTGGACAAAATGCGTCCACAGATCCATGCAAAGAAGGATATTACTGTCCGAATGGAACAATTACAAACACTCAATTCGCCTGTCCGCCCGGCTCGTACACTAACAGCACAAATCTTACGAGACCGGAAGAATGTACACCATGTCCGCCTGGATTTTCCTGTGGCTGGGCAACCGGATTTCCAACAAGTCCTTGGCAACCATGCCAACAGGGTCATTTCTGTCCGTTAAGTGAGTATACTTTTTGCCATTAATTGTTCTTTTTTTCTTAAGTTTTTTTTTGTGTGTTAGCGTGATGATTTGTTCCTTATTTGCTTTGTTTCAATCCAACATGATTTATTGCTTGTTTCTTCGTCTATCTCCTTCTAGAATTAGTCTATTTATTCATATATTAGTTTGTTCTTTCATTCGTTATTACTGGTATCGTTTATTTCTTTCCGATATCGTTTGTTGATCAGTCTTTCCCATCAGCCTTGCCCGATTTCATTAATCCATTTCCTTGCCAACAAATTAGTAAATTAAATTATCTATTCATTCATTCCTTCATGTATTTATGTCGCAAGATTTTCTGGGTAAATGTGTGTTTATTGATGATTTTATTTTTCAATCCTTTTCTACAAATGGTATGAATTGGAAAATTAATTTCATATATGAAAATCTGTTTAAAAATTCAGCAATATTTGCTAACTGCATATCTAACAACCTTTATCATTTCTTTATTCAGGCACGCCATCACCAACAAAGTACCCGTGCCCCCCTGGAACGTTCACCAACAGCTCAGACCTTTTTATGGAAAGCCAATGTACAGATTGTTATCCAGAATGGTATTGCCCAGGGGGTGAAGCTGCACCGAGAGATAAATGCCCACCTGGTTACTATTGCCCTCTAAAAACTAGATTTGCTACTGAATTTCCTTGCCCAAATAGAACTTATAACCCTGACTATGGATTGTTCAATGTATCTCAATGCAAAATATGCACACAAGGGCACTTTTGTGAAAAGGGAACTGTTACACCTTATGAATGCCCGATCGGTAAGTTGTTTTGCTTTTTATTTGATTAACATTTTATACAAAGTTTATTGAACATAATCTGTTATTCTTAGTCTAAAATTATTTTTTTAGATATATCTATAGTAAGTAAAATCGGACAAAACTGTCTTTTAATATTGTTTTGATACGTATATTTATTCTCCTCTGCCTCCCCAATATCCTGTCTTCGGAGGCAATGCGCAAGAGAACGGAATTAGAATTTAGTTTAGAAAAATTCAAATATAAGAGGAAGTACCTGATAGCAATGGCCGAAATGTTGTAACATCTGAGCATAAAAAAGAGCTTTTAATGCGTTTTTTGTGTCTTGTCGCCGCTTTTGCATGTCAGTTGATTTCGTGAAACCGATGAAATTACTCCGTTAAAAAAAACTGAGACGAGTTTTCGTCCTTCCCCGCTTTAAGACGCCACTCATTCATTTATTATTCTTTATCCTCAGGAACGTATATGCCGTATGGTTTCAATGCAACTGCAGGATCTTCTGTGGGAACAGCTGGTGGATATCAGGCCGACTGTTTGTCATGTCCAGCCGGATTTTATTGCCTTAACGCGACTGTTACTCCATACAAATGCAGTAAAGGTTATTATACGAAGCTTGGGCAGTCTGTTTGTCAGGTACGTTTATTTTTGTCATGTGCCTAGAAATCATAACATGACTCTTTCACATAGACGTGTACATCCAGCAATCCCGTATTAAGCCCTGGACCTGAATTTAAAATGACAGATTCACTTACTCAAACTCCCTCGCTAGCTCATTCATTATTGCATGGATGCAAATCATTGCTCTGAAGGAGGATGGGCTAGCGGCAGATAGGGCGTAGTCAAGAAGCAAGAAGTAAGGTTTAGGAGTGTTATATGTAGAAATAATAAGCAAAACTAAGCAAAATACTAAGCCATTTATAAAGCTAGAGCAAAAATGTAAGGGAAAAAGGTGTTTCACTTGTAAAAATTGTCATTGCTGCTTTCGGAAGCACTTTTCATTTTTCTAAGTACTGAGAATCTCATCTTCGAACTCACGGAAATCCAAAGCTCTAACAGAAGCCAGCTTATAATAATGTAAATTTTGTTTGTACAGACGTGTCCCCCTGGTTACTATTGTGACAACGAAACAACAGCAGACTATGACATGCTCGCCAATAAGAAATGCACTGCGGGGAAGTACTGTGGAGGGGGCTTAAAGGATTTAAGTGAAGCAAAGAATTGCAGCACAGCACATTATTGTCCATCAGGTAATTGGTTTTGATTCATACTTTTATTCATATATGAAAGTATGGCCTTAGATTTTATGTGTTTAAAACTTAAATTTATTGAAATAATCTTCACTTATCACAATGGTGAAACTGAATTTCTTTTTGATAATGCAAAACTTTTGAAACTGCACGAATAGCAAAAATAGAATTTAGCACTTTTTTCATTTGACACTGTTCACTGTATAAAATGTCAGATAACGACTCAAATTAACAATAAAGTATTGAAATTAACAATATAAGAGAAAACTGGTGATCGCATATCGGCAGGCTGAGAAATAGGATAAACATATTTTCAAAAGATCGTATTTCGAATCTTTTGTCATTACCAAAGCTCAGAATAGTGCAAAACATTCAACTTGCTAAAGATTTTACTTCGTCTTTAAACAAAATAAAGGGGCGTTGTTGTGTCATTTCCATGTTTCGTCGACCATATTCACGAGTGCTAGCCAAAGAGCCGCAATATTTTCTAAGGTCTGGTCAAATCTTTGCTTATTCAATAGCCCAATCTTGCCTATGTATGCCTTGCATAACTCCTTGCATTTACCCACTTATGAACTTTGTAAAATATCGGTAATTCGAGCATTCTTTTTGACAGTTTAACCGTTGCCTGCGTTTTTTCTTTCCAATAGCAACACCGGTGGAAATTCCATGCCCGGTCGGAACTTATAATCCCGATGAAAATGGACCGGGCATAGAGGCCTGCAAACCTTGCACTGCTGGCTATTACTGCTTAGAAAAAACTATCACGCCAACGATGCAATGTGACCAAGGTTACTACTGTCCAACCAACATTACAGATGGTGTCTCATCTTTACTCATTGGCTCATATGGACCAAAACAAGTGCCTTGTCCCAAAGCTACGTACACTGATGTCATCGGCACTCCTAATGTTGGTTCCTGCAAGACATGTACTGTTGGACACTACTGTAGAGAAGGCACACCCACCCCCACGACTTGTCCCAGGGGATTTTATTGTCCGGCGAATATCTCAGATCCACAACCATGCCCCCTTGGTACCTATGGTGCTAGCGAAAGCTTACATTTTAGAGAGAATTGCACCCAGTGCCCTAAAGGATGGTAAGTGACAGATTCATATTGAAGCAAACAGTTATAACAGACTAAGTGTTGTTATAGAATGTTAATTTCTTAGATCTAAAATATCAGCTAGCTCCCAATCGCTGTCTTATATATAAAAACGTTTGAATGAATACAATTGAGATAACATTTGATGAGTTGATATGACGCAAAATCGCATCTCTCTGGACGGTAGGTACTACCAAGTATCATTCAAGTCTGTTAACTCTTTCCGCTTTCATGTCTGTTGCTTTTCAGAGTATTAAACTTCTAACTATGACCTTAAAATGTGAAGGAAAAACATTTGTGCCACAAACAGATTAAAAGCCATTGGCAGAATCCCTCCTTTAAGTTTTGTTCGTTATACTGTACACTGAAACTTAAAATAATTTAATTTTTTTATTTTGATTTTAAAAATATTTATCCTTGGATACAATTCAGTTAAAAGAAAAATATTTCTTAGAAACTGCTTTCCAATTGTCCAAGCAAAAAAAAATATAAAATAAAAATAAATAGAAACAAGCCTTACTCAGATCTAAAGTTGGATCTCCTTATTAAGAAATTTGTAGAAAGCCCTTGTGATTATCAGATCAGTGATCAAAGTTTAATAGTCAAAATAAATGAAGTTTGATCAATGGATTAACCCTACTTTTCTTTATAAAAGGTATTGTGATGCGCAAGGCCTACCAAGTCCAAGAGCTCAATGCGACCCCGGATATATTTGCACAGGAGGTGCCTTTACCAGCACACCAACGGATGGCACAACAGGCAACATCTGTCCTGCAGGAGGCTATTGTACCACAGGAAGCTATCAATCAAAGCCATGTCCACCTGGTACTTACAGTAACACGACTGGTGCAACCAATGATAAAGATTGTCGCACTTGTGATCCTGGGTATTACTGTATGAAAGCAAGTGGCCCCAGCCCTGAGGGACCGTGCTGGCCCGGATTCTACTGCAGTGCTGGATCAGACAGGCCAAACCAAACAGAGGCAGATGCCGGCTTTTATGCACCTGCCGGCTCATCATCTCAAAGACCATGTCAAATTGGAACATACCAACCATTTAAGCGCGGAGGTAGCTGCTTGCCTTGCCGTCCCGGACACTATTGCCCAACGACGCAAATGCAGACAACAAACCCTTGTAGAGCCGGTTATTACTGTCCGGAAGGAAGTGAAGTTGAGATTGCCTGTCCGGTCGGAACATATAACAACTTTACTGTGCAGAATCTTTCCAGTGCTTGCATTGCATGTCCAAAAGGACAGTATTGTAGCCCGACTGCTCAAACGTATCCAACAGGTATTGAAATTTTTTGAAGCCTGTAAATGCAGTTTCATGCCTTTGCTTAAAGAAGAGAACTGCTTAGGAAGCATGTGTCGTAGAGTTTTAGTTCAACCTTTACCTCGCTTCCATCTTCATCTCGCTTCTTTCGTATATTAATGCCACTGTTTCTCGCTCCCACCTTTATCACCATCTTAGCATTTATCGCTTCTGTTTGATCTGTTTTTGCCATCATTCCTCCTATTGATTTTGTTGTCATATGCTTTAGCGCAATAACAAAAACACATTGATGATATGACTACAATTTATTTTACATTACATAACCACCGCAGCCTCGTCAGTCGATAGAGATAGCTTTATAAAGAGTCATGCACGAAGAGAAGTTCTATGCAAATTAAAAGCCCTATTAGCAATTTATGAATCCCCTGCAAGTATGGGTATTTAGAAACGCATGTTTATTTGCCAGCGATGAGTAGAATGAACAATTAATTTATCTTTCAAAGGTGATTGTGCTGCTGGTCATATTTGTCACGGATCTGCAACATATGCTACGCCAACAGAGGGAGTGTCATGGGGTGGCCTGTGCTCACCAGGATTTTACTGCCCCGCAGGGACAACTTATGAAAGGCCTTGTCCTGAAGGGACATATTTGTAAGTATTAATTGTGTTAACTTAGTAGGTTGTCGTTGGTGTTTAGAACACGGAAGAGTATGAGAGTATCCACAACATTTCTTCGTTCCAAATCCTATGCGGTCAGTGTCAGCTTTGATCTATATTATGCTAAAACACTTTAGATCTGTCACTTAGCACTAATTATACACAAAAATAACCATTTTGCAAATAAAATAAAGATTTTACTTGCAGATTCAAAGTTTGCGAATGAAATATATTTACCTACAAGGACCAAAATTTTAAATCTTCTATTGGTTAATGCTTTAGAAGACATTAAAATACAGTTTCACTGGATGGGTCATAACAGCGCTTAAAGATGGTGAACGACAGGGTCTATAGAACGTATATCTTCTTGTTGAACTTGAATTATTTTTCCCTGTGGAAAATATGCCTTTTCAAGACGAATTCCAACATTTTGTAACAAGACTTTTTGACACGTCCATTTCGCAGCTTTGATGTAATTGGACACATGCGATGATCAGATCTGTTGTTAAACTCAACAACTCTGCGAAATTTTTTTTATATACACAATCTAAAAATTTACAATTCTACAAAACATATTTACATCAACGATACCATTGCGAGCATGATAGGCATGGCTACCCTAAATGATCTGTAACAATAAAATACAGATAAGAAATAAAGGCTATACCAAAGTTCTGGTCATAGGGAGGAACAGATCACAAAGATTGGATAACACTCTGAGAAATGACTGTCTCATATCGTGTCACCGAGGTCTTGCCTTCTTCTTTTCAAATCTTGTGTAATTTTCCATGCTCTTCATTCAGCTTATTTTGATCTGAATAGGCCAACATCTGGTGGGAAAGCCGAAAGTGACTGCTATCTTTGCGATGAAGGAAAATACTGCGCAGGGACAAACAACACAAGCCCTACTGGTGATTGCTCCGCAGGGTATTACTGCAAGAGAGGGAATAGAATAGCAACACCGAACAATGGAACAATCGGAGGACCATGTTACCAAGGACACTATTGTCCACAGAAGACTTCAACGCCAAAACCATGTGATATAGGTAAATATAAGCAGTTTTAAGTTCAAATTTAAGTACATTACATATTTCGTTATCAGTTTGTTAGTTAACAGTTTTGACGAGTTTAATAGTTAACAGATATTCAATTTTGTTCTCGCAACTGAGAAAAGAGGGAAGGGGGCTTTCATCTCTACAGGTTATTTACGTAAGGAGATCTTCCCCAAGTTCTACTATGATAACTACAACTATACATAGATTTGGTTGCCACATCGTAAACTTTGTTCGAACTTGTGTACCCATTAAATCCCCTCCTTAAATCAAACAGACACCATCAACTAGACGCCCCAAATAGGTCCCACCGTATTGTGTTTACTTTTGAAATTGTTTACTGCGTGTCATGAATGCATCCGGACTTGCTTCACCATTAGCATCCTGCATTTCGTGGCTGCAATCGTATAACATGACTTATGTTTTTTTGTTTTATTTTGCAGGATACTATGCTAATGAAACTGGTCTTTCCACATGTGTCGTATGCCCTGCAGGGTTTGAATGTGCCTCGGCATCAGTTTCCCCGATGCCATGCACGCAAGGATATTATTGCCATATTGGCAACGATGCAACATTTAATGGTATTAAACAGGCATGCCCAGCAGGAACATTTGGTGCCACGCCAGGACTTTCACAAATAGCCCAATGCAGCAAATGCTCTGGGGGAAAATATTGTGATGGTGTGACTAGAAGCAGTGTTACTGGCCCTTGTGACCCTGGGTATTTTTGTAGAGAAAGTTCGTCAAGTCAACAACCAGCAGATGACTCTCAAAACCCCAAAAGATTCGGACCATGCCCTCCTGGAGGATACTACTGTTTGCAAGGATCCATCAGCCCCACACCTTGTCCCCCTGGCACTTACGCACCAGGTGGCAAGTTCAAACTAACAAAGGTAGCTGACTGTGATCCTTGTCCCGCTGGCTCTTACTGTGCAGCTGGGAACCAGACTACTGTCTCCGGTCAATGTTCCCCTGGCTACTACTGCAACAAAGGCTCACCAGACATGGCACCTACCAACATAACCTATGGTGGTATCTGCCCACCGGGTACATACTGTCCTGCAGGAAGCAGTGCCCCGAGACCATGTGCAGCTGGTACCTACAACAATATATCTGGTCAAGCAAGCTGTCCTACCTGCCCAAAAGGTTTCTACTGCCCAGCAAATTCAACATACCCTCTCGATTGTCCATCCGGATATTGGTGCGAACAGGGGGCAACTGTAGCAGACACGAACCCGTGCCCACCAGGATATTTCAATAACCTGACAAGAAGGTTTTTGCGTAGTCATTGTCAAGGATGTACACCCGGATATTACTGTGCATTACAAGGTACTTATGTCCCATTTATTGGATTACAATGCATATTCATCAAGTCTTTGATATCGGTACATTTTGTTTAGCAATCCTAAATGAAATTTTACCGTCTTTTGATAGCTATATTAGTGATAATTTAGGTTATAATGACATCTGTAGGCCTGCACAGATTTTTTCTTTCAAGCAGCATGTTGATTACGAGAAACTTGAATTTCGAATGCCTGTCACCTCTCTTTCATTTGCAGTCTTATCACTTTTGTATCACGAGTCGAAACGTCAATGTAAGACTGTTTAACTCTATTGTTAAGGTCGATTCTTAGACTCTACCGTTTATTTCATTTCAAATTTTAAGTGTGCTGTTTTTATCAATGCTTTGCATCCCTAAATCCGTTGCTCTGATTGTTACAGCTTAAACCGTCGCGTTCTGTCATTAAGTTTAGTATAGCTCTGCTTCTACGGCATCGAGCACTTATTTAGCAGGCCGGTAAACAGTAATGATGATAATAATAATAATATTTTATTTCAGGCCAAAGTGCTGTCAGTGGAATGTGTGATCCTGGGTATTACTGTTCCAACTCATCAATAGCTGCTAGGCCTGGTTCTCTCAGTCAAGGTGGCGGCAAATGCCCAATTGGCTTCTACTGTCCAGCCGGTAGCCCTCAGCCACTGATTTGTAAACCAGGCCAGTACTGTCCTCAAGAAGGCCTGGCTCTGCCACTTGCTAATTGTTCCGAAGGCTTCTTCTGTTTAGCGGGAGCTTCATCACAGAAACCAACCGACAAAGTAACGGGTGATATATGCCCCGCTGGAGCTTATTGCCCCCAAGGGAGCCAGAACTACACCCTCTGTCCCCCCGGAACGTACTCAAATCAAACTGGCAATACGAATATAACAAACTGTTTAAGTTGCACGGAAGGATATTATTGCCAAGGTTGGGGAAACACAGTTCCGACAGCAAAGTGTAACGCAGGATTTTACTGCCCGGTTGGACAAAATCGCCCGGATCCACCATCGTATGATTGCTGGACGGCGCATTTTTGTGTCTCTGGTGCAGCAAACCCACAGCCATGCCCGTCTGGTACATACCAAAATGAAGTACAGCAATCGTCTTGCAAGGTTGGTTGACTGTGTTTTTGTTGATAACCTCGGGTGAAGACTTTAACGTTGAAGTATCCCCTCTTTTTACTCCCATTTAAATTAGGTACCGATTAACCCTTCGAGAATGCAAAAATTTTAATCAGTATTTCTTCTACAGTTTTGATTCTGTCGATAATGGATACTGATGATGCAATAGCGTAAACACACATTAAGTAAACACTTGTAACACTAATTTGAAATATTTAAGTCGAACTGAATTAAGTGTCAACACAGGATTTGAAATTAGATAGGAAGGAAAGCTGTTTTGCCAAGGTTGTTAAACTTTTCCAAACATTTGTCCTCTCCAAATCACAATTTACTATATATTTGTTTATCTATAAAGACTTTTTTGTAGAGAAAGCCGCCAAAAAATCTCCGTGAATCTTCTTACAAACCAGAAATCTTTTTTCATTTTAGACCTGCCCTCCTGGATACTATTGCGATGCATCAGCAGCTCCATTGGTTTCCTTTAATTCATCGTTATGCCCAGGGGGTCACTACTGCCCTGCTGGTACAAAACATGCCATCGAGTTTAAATGTCCAAGAGGAACATACAGTAATGTTACAGGGATATCGAATGTTAATCAATGTATACCGTGCCCTGGAAAGTACTATTGTGATCAGGAGGGACAGTCTTGGTACACCAAACTTTGTAGTCCAGGTAGCGTTTGTTCTTTGTATTGCTTCTTATTTACATCTTATTACCATATTTTAGAATCCTGCGCATACAATATACTAGGCCATCTCAGCCACGCTTTGTCGTCGAACAACAGGACATCTCGCCAAGGGACGCTGCTTTGCGCCTACTCAGCGTCGTGATTATAGGCACAACCTTAGTTTTTATGGCAGCGCAGACACATATACTTCTTGTACTGCCTTTGTTGCTGGAACATTCAGCTTACCGAATAGCTATAGGGGCCTGTACCATATTCTGTTTTGTCCTGAGCTGTAGTGGTTTCAGGTATCGTCAGATAAGAGGCCAAAATCTGTGTTTGTGATGAGTCCGGGTAATCTAAAGAACATGTTAATGGGAGAGTACAAACGAAAAGTATTTTCAAACAGAATGTTTTGACTGTTTAGCATTTAAGGACAAAAGATTATTGGAATAACTTATGTTAATGTAGGAATGGACCATTAAGAAAATGTAGAGTGTGCATGTGATATCTTGGCTGTCTAATAAAGTGATGGTGGCTTTATTTCTTAGATGTCACACGCAATTGCTTCTTTTTTTTATGCTTTCCTCAATGATATCTCTTTCATCTTGTCAAGGTTACTTCTGTCGCAGTGGTGCATTTGTTTCAACACCCGAGATGATCACGCCAATTGGGGTCAATTACTACAAGAACATGACAAATTGCACATGTCCAACCTGTGAATGTTCTGTTGGCACTTTCAATTTCACAAATGGAGGTCCTTGCCCCAAGGGATTTTACTGTCCTCTGGGCACTGATGTACCAGTCCCTTGTCCCAGGGGCACTTTCAGTGACAAGACTAAACTGCAGGCTGAGAGTCAATGTTATAACTGCACTGCTGGTCAGTACTGTGGTGAAATGAATCTTACAAAGCCCACTGGTCCTTGTTGGTCCGGGTATTACTGCCTGACTGGTGCTTCAAAAGGTGATTGGATATCTTGTCCAGCCGGACAATACTGCGTGCAAGGCAGTATAAATCCAGTGGATTGTCCAAATGGAACTTACAGGAACACAACAAATGGTAAAAATCTAACAGACTGTTGGCCTTGCCCTGGCGGAAAATATTGTGCATCGCCTGGCCTCAGTGAGCCTACTGGTGACTGCGCTCAAGGGTATGTTTATTTGGATTTGATATCCTGCATTGAGCGAAGAGATAAGGAAACACTCGATCCTTGAAATTAAAATCTTTTGAATATTTTAATATTAATACAGCACTCCGTAAAAGCAGTTTTTTGAAGCCCGGCTTCATGAAAAATTTTTGTGTTGAAGTGGTATAGACTAGCGATCAAAGATCGATGGTTCGAATCCTCGCCTTTACTATTTATGGGGATAGCACCCTTAGGCAACCTTTTAACGCAAAATTGGGCCTCTTTCTACCAAGGATTATAAGTGGGTACCTGATCCGTACTTAGTAGCGCCGTCTGTGGCTTGTGTATTGTCATGTGTGAGATACCATGTGTTATATTGCCTTTTATCTTGATATTAGTACAGCTGAGAGAGCTGCAAAAAAGTTCTTTATTGGCCACCTCTGCATTTATTCTAATTAAATTTATCAGAAGATAGGATGTTTTGCATCAAATTTTCTTTTTTTCCCCAATCGTCCAATCGATTAGCATTACATTGCAACTTTCAGTAACAGCCATACTCTCATATAATAATGTTTTACGGTCTGCCGTCAAAAACAGACCCTGAAAGATTAGAATGAATATAAGGAACAGCGTAATGCGACAGGAATATAAAAGAAACACAAAAATTGTTTATATTTAAAAGCATTGTCATGTTATTTTCAGATATTACTGCCCACCTGGTAGTTCAAAACGAGAACCTCCGTCTTACCTCTGTCCGGTCGGCCACTATTGCCCAGGTGGCACAGCGGCACCAAAACCATGCCCAAGTAACATGATGGCAAATTACACAGGAGCTCATCAATGCCAGCCTTGTCCCGCAGGATTCTATTGTTTAACCTCGGGTGTTCCTGTACCTTGCACTGAAGGATACTATTGCCCTGCTGGTACTGGCCACGACCTGCGTGCATGCCCGCGTGGAACTATTGGCACGCAGAAGAAATACAACAAGCTACAAGACTGCCAGCCTTGCCCTCCTGGAAAGTATTGTGCAAATGAACATCAAACAAATTACACAGCATCATGTGCACCGGGGTATTGGTGTTTGTATGGAGTTGATAGGCCCAACCCGATTGGCGTGAACATCACAGCTTGCAACGTGACGTACAATGAAACATGTCCATTTTACTATGACGGAAGAGAGACTGGAATGGGTGGTAAGTGTCCCGTGGGACATTATTGTCCATTGGGGACAAGTGTGCCAAAGTCATGTGCTCCTGGAACATATGCTCCAATCGAGCAACTCTCGTCGTGTTATCCATGCATGGAAGGTTATTACTGCCCCTACGAGAACATGACAGATTATCACAGCTATCCTTGCCCTCAGGGTCATTATTGTCCAAATGGAACTAAAACGGCGAATGAAAATCCGTGCCCCAAAGGAAAGTACAATGATCAGACAAAAAGAATTAATATTCATGACTGTATCAGCTGCAAACCCGGCAAATACTGTCCTTCAACTGGTAAGTAAAAATTGTTTTGATTATTACAAGCTTAGCGAATTTCATTTGATTTTGTCAGCAGTAGAGCAAGTATAGTAGCTTTATTAAATTCGCCAACGCCATCGCCACCGCCATCGCCATCGCCATCGCCATCGCCATCGCCATCGCCAAAGGTGTGATAGGGTCAGGTCAGCTGTCGCATCTGCAAAAACATCCAGTAATCTTGTCTAAAACGTACCTTAAATGCATAAATATTTATTCCAAATTTACATACTCATTTTTGTCGTTTTCATTGAAGGATTAACAAATGCCACCAAGTTATGTGCTGCTCGTTATTTTTGCCGAAGAAATGCCACATCAGGCACACCAAATCAAGGCGAGGATGCTAATATTTGTCCCCAAGGACATTATTGCCCTGATGGGACAGGTGAACCAGAAAAATGCCCCGCTGGAACATTCACTAATCAAACAGGTAAACTAAATACTAAAATTATCTTCCCATCCAGTTCAATATTCCCAGACTTCTATAGAAAGTTCTTTTGTATCAGTTTCACCCCACTTCTGTGGTGTTTTGGATGACACAACATTCTGTGCCCCAGATCTTGTTTGTTTGTTTTCCTGTTTGTTTGTTTTTTTGTTTGCTTGTTCCTATTCATTTTTTAAACAAAGGTTGAAATTTTAGCAGCTATCGAGATGATGTGGGCCAAGGGCGCTAAGACCTGTGCCGTCAACATTTGTCATGAGTGTATTTTACCGACCTTGGAAGGATAGATAGTTTGATTGGCTAAACAGGTTGTGAAGAAAAGACCGCGAACTTCTCGGCCCATAGGTTCATAGACCGGAGCCTTTACCACTCGTCTACGCCTCCCTATATGAGATGAATTTTAAGACTCTGTAATATTTATTAATGGGACCTAATAAGCATATTTTTTTATCTTTGCATCAACAGGATTGACGGCTGCTTCAGAATGCGACAACTGCACCGCGGGGTATTACTGTGGATCTGCTGGACTCAATCGAACAAGTGGCCCATGTGAGGCTGGCTATTATTGCCCAGTTGGATCATCCAGCTCACGACAAGTTCCATGTGGATCTGGAACATACTGTCCAGCAGGATCGCGTGAACCACTCCTCTGTAGTCCTGGCACTTTTCAGCCAAACTCTACAAGGTGGTTGCAATCACAATGCCAAAACTGTACTCCTGGTGAGTCGACTCTTGTGTAAAATCATTCATGAGCTAAGTTGTGACACGTTACACAGCAAAAATCCTGACGTTTCTGCATTCAAAAAGAAGTTAAATGATATTTATCGGCGATAATCCAAAAATAACAATTTCTAGGCTGAAGAGTTTTTATTGTTTTACACTTGTCATTTATGTAAATTTATTGCTATCCAATTGGGGGTAATCCAGAGGTTTTCAGGTTTTTTGGCTTTCATTGTTGATAGGCTTCGCGTATTAATTTTTTTGTGAGAATCTGGATTTTCATTGAATGTTGTTATGGAGGTGAAAATAAAGAACAATTTCGGGAGTAGTCCCCAAATTTGAAAAAAAGAATAGGTTTGTCAAAACTTTTCAAAGTCCAGCTGGAAAATTTAACCGTTGTCACACTTTCTTCTTTGTTTATCTGGAATATCTATCGGTCCCATCACTTGAGTCTATCCCCTGTTTCAATAAAACGCATTAAATTGATAATACCTAGACCATAGGCTAATGTACAGTATTATTAGTTAGATATAGATTGATGATGTTTTTGAAGAGGGCTGAATAGCAATAATTCAACTCATAGCATATCTTTCTTCCAGGATATTACTGTGAGACATCCGGACTCGGGCAGGTAACGGGTCCGTGCAATAATGGCTCGTATTGTCCGCTTGGATCGAAGGTGCCCGCGCCAATCACGTGTCCGAAAGGATTTCACTGTCCGACCGGAAGTGCATTACCCCAGCCTTGTGTTAATGGATATTATACGAATTCGACGGGTGCCTCTTCATGCCTGATCTGTCCGGACAGTTTCTATTGCCTGCCATTGAACTTTACCGGTCTTAACTCCACTGAAGTCGGCTATCACATCTGTCCGCGTGGGTATTACTGTCCGAGTGGTACGGGATCCAACTGGAAGAGGTGTCCGGCAGGAACATACAGCAATGAGACAAGTCTTTATAATGTTAATCAGTGTAAGAGTTGTGATCCTGGCAAATACTGTGATGGAACGTTGCTTGTAAAACCGAATGGATTGTGCACTGCTGGCTATTATTGCACTATCGGTATGTGTTCATCATGAATATTCACAAGATTTTGTATTTGGTTATTTATTAGTAGGTGGCATTATGCTACGCTTATTTCCCCTGTTTCTATATCCGTGGCTCGTAAGTTGAATTACCAATAGAAAATAGGCTGTGGAGTCATGAAAATGACAGTTTAAAAAAGGGAAATGACGGAAAAGTGCAATCAGTTTTCATAATTGTTGATAAATGTATTCAAAATGAATTAGCCTTATATATGAAATCTTTTTCACAAGCAGTTAAGTAGAGGCGTGGGTTGTAAGTTAGGTAATGAATGAAAATTAATGACGTAAATATATCAAAAGTGAAAATATAAACATATGATGAATAAGTAATAAAAAACTAACCCTTTTCTGGAAGTATCCTTTAGATTAATTTTTGCAATAAAGAACTTTAATCTCATTGATTTTATCCATTTATGGTTTTAAAGTTTACACGGATAAACATTTTATTTGCATTATTAACCAAGGAATGTATTCCAAAATGTTTTTTTATTTGTAGGAGTATCAGTGCCTCAGCCATATGTTGGAACATACAATCTTACCAATGACACATGTCCTTATGGATCATTGTTGGGACAATCTTTCAAAGGCATTGGCACCATCTGTCCTGTTGGACATTATTGCCCCGAGGGATCCATTACACCCATTTCATGCCGGGCTGGATCATACAATAATAAAACAGGTCAAAGTTCATGCCAAATCTGCCCAGCCGGATATTACTGCCCGGACACAACAGGCAGCTTTATGGGGAACATTTGCCCGAGTGGATACTACTGTCCCGCTAACACGACACATCCGTATCAGTTCCCATGCTCGCCTGGTACTTTCAACAATGCCACTGGGCAGCAAAGTGAATCATCCTGCCAACCTTGCCCGCAAGGCCAATTCTGTGAAAACTATGGTCTGTCATGGCCAACTGGAGCCTGCAGTCCTGGCTGGTATTGCAATGGAAGTGCTACAACGAATAAGACTTTGACGCACGGAGGAAGATGCCTTGCTGGTTATTATTGCCCGATGGGATCTGCAGAGCCATTACCTTGTCCACGCGGCAGATACTGTGCTTCTAATGAACTTGCAAGCCCAACTGGAAACTGCTCCGCTGGTTATTACTGCAACTTAAGATCTCAAGTGCCAAATCCTGTCGGAATAAGTGAAGGAGATGAATGTCCAAGAGGCTACTATTGCCTTGAAGGTACAGTTTCTGCAATTCCTTGCAATCCTGGATACTTCCTCGACAGCAAATTGGCCAAAAATGCATCTTTCTGTAAGATATGCACCGCAGGAAAGTATTGCAACGGAAGTGGCCTACCTGCGCCTTCTGGTGACTGCAGCGCAGGATATTACTGTCCCGCGGGACAAATTTCCAATACAGCAGTTTCTTGTCCACAAGGATATTACTGCGTCGGTGGTAAGGGACACCCAGAGGCTTGTCCCTCTGGTACATATCAGAATCAACTAACCCAATCAACATGCAAAACGTGCCCGGAACAGTATTATTGTAATGCCACATTTGGTCCAGTTGTAAATTACACATTGTACATCTGTCCTGCTGGTTATTTCTGTCCAAATGGCACAAAATTTAGCACAGAATACCCTTGCGATATTGGAACATTCAACAACGTGACTGGAATCGCAAGCCAATCAGAATGCACTCCGTGCCTTGGGTCTTATTACTGTGGCCAGAAGGGCCTTGTATATCCAAATACAAATTGTGATGCTGGATACTTTTGCAAGTCAGGTAAAAAGCTTTCTGGATTTTTTCATACACAAACAAACCATACCAAATTTGAAAATACACTACACATCACGTATGCCAATAATATTACATCACTTATAACAATATTAGAGCCATTCGCAGCAATAAAAAAGACACAGGGTCATTTAGTTCCCAATGTCAATGGGATTTACATGTATCTGATGCTTAACAGTTTTTTAAAAAAGAAATAAACAATATTAGAGAGTATCAGGAAAGGAGACTAGCTTCATCTGTGTTATCATGCGCATGAAGAAACGTACAGGATTTAGTTTCGACATCTATACAAGGTGCTGCATTTTTGCATATGCATAGACTTCACGACATTTCAAATAAATGATCATTCATTATTTTGAGACTGGCAACATTTCAATCCACCCTTTAATGTAAGTTTTGCTTCTTAAAAATTTGCAATACACCCCCTTTTAGTGCGATTAAGCAATCTTATTTTCATTAATCATTTTCATTTTCAAATTAGCTTATGATGGTAGCCCGTCAGCAAAAGATGGTTTCTAAGGGACAGAAGCTCCATTTTACTTTTGAAATTGTGTTTCATATCTTGACAAAAACAACCTAATATACTATTTTACAATTCATAATTTCTGACGTCACAACTGTTTACTTTTGCTATTTATTGATTTTTTAATGTATATCAGTAACTGCCAATGAGTTTTTCATGGTTTTTTTTAATTAAGGTGCTAGAACGTCAACACCGACAGAAGGAGCGAACGCAAATGAGTGCCCACTTGGTCATTATTGTCCTGTTGGAACTGCAGAGCCTATGAAGTGTCCCATTGGCAAGCTAGGTCTGTCGGTCAGACTCACAATGGAAAGTCAGTGTACACTTTGCTTTGGCGGGAGATACTGTGATGTACCCGGTCGCTTTAATGACTCAGGCCCTTGTCAGCAAGGTTTTTACTGCCCTAATGGTTCAAAGAGTGCCCAGGAAATAGTCTGCCCACCTGGCAGATACTGCCCACAAGGAAGTACAACACCAATATTATGCCCAAGAGGAACTTTTAGTAATAATACACAGTTATGGAGAGAAGATCAATGCACCAACTGTACCACTGGATTTTATTGTATGGAAAATGGCCTCACCGCTCCAAGTGGTCCATGTAGACAAGGATTTTATTGCCCAACTGGTTCAAAAGTTGATAATCCATTTGATTGTCCAGTTGGTTTGCATTGTCCTACAGGTGAGTTGCATTTTCATATGAACACAATTGATTTATCTTTCTTTTCAACACATTGAATCAGTTTGACTGATTGTTTATTGTATTACATTACATTAAATTACATTACATTATATTGCATAAATTACATTAAATTCCATTACATTACATAACATTACATTACACTAGATTGCATCACATTACATTACATGACATTACATTACATGACATTGCATGACATCACATTGCATGACATCACATCACATTGCATTGCGTTGTATTCCCTTGCAAGCGTTACATCAATTCCCTCTATATAATATATAACATTGCATCTTATAGCAACACAACACATGAGATTACACTTCATTTCATTAACTTCACTTTCCATTATCATGCAAACTGTAGAACTTGATATTCACTTTAAATTGAAGATTCTTTACTCTATCAAAACACAGGTAGTAAAACACCAAAACAATGCAGTCCTGGCTATTACACAAATACAACAAGAAATCACGTATGTTTACCGTGTCTCCCTGGCTCTTACTGCGTTCCTATTAACACAACGGTGACACCATATCCTGGAATAACTTATTGCCCACGAGGATATTATTGTCCTGCTATGACTGGCATGGACTGGCAACCATGTCCACGAGGAACCTATAGCAATAACACTGGCCTATCGCACGTTGGGCAATGTTTAGATTGCCTTGGTGGAAAATATTGTGGTAGTTTGAATGCCCTGGAACCAAGCGGACCATGTGCTGGTGGATATTATTGTGAGACAGGCGTCGATCGAAGTGATCCTATTTATTCTAATGGTTCAGTGGTTGTCAACAACTGTACACGTGGAATACATACAGGTTTGTATTGTATCCTTATCGCCTGTTTTTCAAATAGGTTGCATCAAAGTAATATTGTAGCTATGTCTACGGCAGTATTTCGTGGTGTCAGTTCCTTCTAGTGACGTTTGATTATTTGCACACATAAATCAACTACATCTAGATCAATGTCCGTATGGGGTATCAATTACTGATGCTTTCAAGCATAATTCATTTGCATTGCATCAATTTGCCTCCCTTTCCAACTAAACGAACTTGACCTGAATCGAACTTGGCCTAAACTGTTACCCTGTAGAAAATAAATGCGTCATTTAATGCAATGAATTTCATATTAACTGAATGCTTTCAAACAAACATCTCATTGAGATTTGTTTTCACGTTAAGCAACTGCTTCCAAAAATTAATCTAAATTTTTCTTCAAAGAGTCTCTCAGCCTGCAGAAATGTTGTGTTTATATTTAATCTTATTTGTGTTAAAATTTTGTGTTAATAGGAAAATATTGCGATCAAGTCTCTCAGCCTGCAGATATTTCTCAAGCATTTTCCTTGCATGCATACTTGTCACCGTAATGTTGACCAGAAAATTGGCTTCATTGATCTCCTTTAAAAAAGTTTCCTTTGAATCTTTGAAGTTTATTTTAATCTAGTTTTAAAAGGACATTTGTTTTACCGTTTTGTAGGTTATGGTGGTATTTGTCCACCCGGCAAATATTGTCCAGTTGGATCTGTCAGACCATTAGGTTGTCCCCCTGGAAGTTACCAAGATGAATCTGGAAAGACATATTGCAAGTCATGCCCACCAGGGTACTACTGTTATCAAAACACCACAATTTACACCCCATCCAAGTGTCCTCAAGGTCATTACTGCCCTTTGAACACAACTCATCCGTTCCAATTCAAATGCTGGCCTGGGACGTATAATCCCTACACTACACAGACCAATTCATCAGCATGTCTCCCTTGTGATCCTGGCAAATACTGTGAGGGTTATGGGCTAGGCAGTGTCACCAGTGACTGCTACGGCGGCTACTACTGCCCAAGTGGTGCCAGAAATGCGACAATGATTACCTGCCCAACTGGGTATTTCTGTCCAAATGGGTCGGCAAATAAACAACCCTGCCCTGGTGGAAGATACTGTGCACACGATGGCCTCGCAGCTCCCACGTTCTACTGTGCAGGAGGCTACTATTGTACCTTGCGATCAAGCTTTGCCAATCCAACAGATGGCACCACTGGAAATGTTTGTCCAAAAGGAAAGTATTGTCCCCTGGGAACTGAAATACCAAACAACTGTCCAATTGGAATGTTCCTTAATTCGACTCGCAATGTGTAAGTAATGAAATCCTCTCATTGTTTTAATTGTTGTAGCCGTCTCTGCATTATCTTAGCAGTGCTTTCTTTGATAATCCATTAAATCAGGGTAGTTAATAACAGCTATATCTTCATTGTCATGTCTTTTTAGAAACATCACCAACTGTCAAACATGCACACCAGGCTGGTACTGTGGAGGAGAAGGGCTTGCTGTACCAACAGGAGAATGTAGGCAAGGCTATTACTGCATATCTGGCGCAATGAATGATACACAACATCAGTGTCCTCCAGGTTACTATTGCCCAACGGGTAGTTCTGACAAGCGTCCATGTGAATCTGGAACGTATCAAAATGAATGGGGAAAATGGACATGCAAGACTTGCCCAGCCGGTTATTATTGCAACGCAACGCACGGATCTGTGGCTCACTATGGAACATACGAATGCCCACCCGGATATTATTGTCTGGCTGGTACCAAGTTCTCTACCGAGCATGCATGTGGATTGGGAACATTTTTGAACCGGACAAGAGGAGAGAGTGCTGCTGATTGTATACCGTGCATTGGAAAATTTGTATGTGACAGCACCGGACTTACAAACCCATGGAGGTTGTGCTCAAGTGGGTATTATTGTCGCCGGGGTGTCAATTCAACAACACCAAGAGCTGGTGTAGATGGAGATCAATGCCCACCTGGAAGATATTGCCCTGAAGGTTACTCTTACAATTACTCTAGAAAATATCCACGCTTCTAAATGTTTTAAATAACCCAGAAACAAACCTTGTATTTTCCTCTCCCGTTGAAGTAGTTCTAGTTTATTTTTTTAAATTTACTTCATCGTAAATGCCAAGAGATGGTCGTGGTATTTTGCGCCTCTGGTTTGGTTAGCTTGTAATTTGTTTACGTAAGTTTTTACATGTGCAGAAAAATAGCTATTCCAAGTTATTCATAAGTAATCGCCTATGTAAGAAGCAACCATATATCCTCAAATCAGCCCCCCCCTTCTGTACACGCCCCCTTCAAATTAATCTCACCGTGGCATTAAAAAACATTAATTTCCCCAGCCTCGAATACGCACCTGGCCAATCATTTCAATTTCATAGTTTGTAAACCCCTTTTAGATAGCAGTCTCTCCTTTTGTCCAGCATTTTTAAACACAATTAACTTCACAATTTTTAACAATTCTTCCTAATGTTTTCTGCAACAGCTTCCCTCTGTTGCCTTTTTTCTAAGTAAGGCATTCTGTTCATAATATCAGGTACACCATTTTATTCTGCTCTTCAACCTTATAACAGAAGGCATTCTGATTTTTCAGGCACTGATGAACCGATCGAATGCCCGACGGGAACATTTAGACCATCAGTTCTCGGTATGAAGGTTGGTGATTGCCTCAACTGCACTGGTGGAAAGCATTGTAATACAACAGGTTTAGTTCACCCAGCGGATGACTGCAGAGCCGGTTATTATTGCCCTATCGGTTCTTCATCGGAAACCCAGATCAAATGTCCACCCGGATACTTCTGCGTACTTGGCTCCGAATATCCTCAAGAATGTCCTAACGGTACCGCTTCAAACCAGACCGGTCTAACTGCTTCAAGTGAATGTGCCAAATGTCCCAAAGGCTTCTATTGTGCCACAACAAAACTGACAACACCCACTGGTCCGTGTGCTCCAGGATATTACTGCCCAACTGGGAGCAGTAGTGACAAGGCAGTTGTGTGTCCATCAGCAATGCATTGTCCCACAGGAAGTGCTGAGCCCCAGTTCTGCCCAGATGGAAATTATACCGGTTGGCCAATGGCTAGCTCATGTGCGATATGTCCGCCAGGGTATTACTGCATATCAAAGACTGTTGTGGCAGGTATGCAATACGTTTTATCTGTTGTCCGATTTATTGCAGTGTGCACGTCTCGTGCAATTGAACGTAAGAGCATGGCTTGCATGACCAAAAAACGATCAAGAGTGAGACGGCTACGAAACCATGAATGATAATCTTTACGTGTTTTTTTATGTATCTCTGCCGCTTTATGTTGTTGGCTCTATTATAGTTAGACGGATATTAATGTAAATTGTTTTTAATAAACTTGCGTCAGAGCACCTCTGTATCTATTCAAAATTTTGAACTGATTGTTGACGCAGTTTTGTAGGTACCTCTGATAAGAGAAAATAATGGGCAAAAACCATTTGTGTTTTGGAGCGTTAAGATTAAGCACGGTATTGGCTTTAATACCAAGCATCTGTATTAATTTAAAAACTCATTAATTTCTATTGTTTTTTATCTTGTATCTTTTAAATATTTGCAAACCCTTGTGAATACAATTCTTTTGTGAATGATGAGACAACCAAGCTTGCGCAGTTTTTATCGGAAAAAATCAAAAAAGGATTTGAGGTTATAATTAATAAGAAGAATATGGGTTAGGCAGTGTTATTAGAGTCAATTTTTGCAATATTTTTTACACAAGCTAGAATATGATTGATAACACCGGGTTATGCTAAGTGCTTTGACAACAATCGCTCTCGATTTAAAAGATTTTATTCAAAGTTGAATGACAACAATACTTCAATTCTTTATTTTCTCTTTTAGGCCAAAACGAATCAGGCATCTTCCCATGCCCAAGAGGATTTTACTGCCCAGCAGGTACCGGCAATAACAGGAAGCCATGCCCTCTTGGAACATACAGCAACAACCTGAAGCTGAAAGAAGAGCGAGAATGCACACCATGTGACGCAGGAAAGTTCTGCAATTCTTTGAATGCAACTGCAGTGTCAGGGGATTGTGACCCAGGGTATTATTGTGTTTTGGGCTCCCACACAGCAACTCCACAGCTGACAAATTTAACCCATTGCCCTGCAACGTTTAGTCATCTTAGTATCGGAGGAAAATGTCCAAGAGGAAATTATTGTCCCTCGGGAAGCAAAACTTATCATGGTAAGTTGTTTTATGCCTTTTACTTTTGTTAAGAAGGACTATAGTTTAGATTTATATATGCTTGTCACTTCCTAATGCCAGTAAGAAGCCATATGCAGATTGAGTTATGTAATGATTTTAAAGGGGCTACAATTAGTAGTGATAAAGTTTATTATATATGATATCAATTACCTATAATTTCCTATAACGTTAAACAGGACGTGCTGTGCTCTTGAATATTATGAATAAATTATTAAATATTATGAATATTTATTCAATATTTCTTCTATCATTCATTTCTATTATTCTTATGAAGGATTTTGATTTAGGTGAAATCAAAGTATTATTATAGATATATTTGTATTTAGGTTAGATATTATAATTGAAAAAAGAACATTAAAGTTGTTAGTCAGAAAGATCTTGACTGTCTACATGACTTTGATCAATGTAAAACTAACGGACCAACAGTAATTTTCCAAAAGGTTTTAGTTTTAATTTTTTTATGATGATAATGAATGTGAAAATTTAACAGCTAATGCAATTTTGTCCTTTTCTGTTATTTGTCATTTACGTGAATCATTTTGATCTCCCAGCCTGCCTCCCTGGAACATACGCCGATGTTGAAGGGCTCAGCGCATGTCGTACATGTCCGGCTGGCTATTATTGTCTGAATGAAACATCTAATTACTGGGTGAATGAATGTCCGAAAGGGCATTACTGTCCGCTCGGAACCAAAGAGCCTTACCAGTTTAAATGCCCGGCTGGAACCTTTAATGACAAACTGAAAATGCAGAACGAAACAGCATGTCTTGACTGTGAAGGGGGAAAATATTGCGAAGGACTTGGCAATGAAAGACCAACAAATAGTTGTGATGCCGGGTGGTATTGCCCATCGAAGGCTGATAATGCCAAGTTCTTAAGATGCCAACAGCGGTATTACTGTCCGGTTGGATCTGCCCAGATGCAGCCCTGTTTGTCCGGAATGTATTGTGACATACCTGAACTTGCGTATCCAAGAGGTGAATGTGATCCTGGTTACTACTGTCCAAATGGCTCGATATCACGGGCAGAAAAAGATTGTCCAACCGGTTACTATTGTGGTAAAGGCAGCTCTGTGCCAAAAGCATGCCCACCTGGTACCTTCCAGCCAAGCTTACGTGCTCATAACATCAGCCAATGTGTCAACTGCACGGCAGGGCGGTATTGCAACAATACTGGCTTACCAGCTCCTGATGGATTGTGTGGCAATGGGTATTATTGCCCATCTGGTCAAAACCTGCAGAATCCGCCGGCATACATATGTCCTAAAGGCCACTATTGTAAAATAGGCTATGATTTGCCTAGAAGATGTGAAAATGGAACGTATCAAGACAACATTGGACAGATATCATGCAAACCATGTCTTGCTGGGTATTATTGTGACAACACAGTGACAGCTGTCACATCATTGGCAGGCAGAGAATGTCTGCCAGGATCTTATTGCCCAACTGGTACCAGGTATGCCAGCGAATTTGGATGTGATCCAGGCACGTGGTCAAACGAAACAGGGCGTGTCTCTGCTTCTCAGTGTGATGCTTGCCCGCCAAGGTAAGTGATCTCAGTATTTCTTGCATTCCTGTTTACGTAATTGCAAAAAACCATTACCTGCTGGAAGTCATAAATTGTCAGTTTGATAATCCTGTTCTAATGTTAGCAATATGTAAATATTTCTAGGCCACTCAGTGCTTTTTGCATTGATGATATCAATTCTTTGATTTGATTAACCATATTTGATTTGATCATAATTATTAATTTCTTTGTTTTTTTCTCTTCTTTTTCTTGCTTAATTTTCTTTTCTCTCTGCGATGAGTTTGGTGTAGCATTTGTGCCTCGAGGTATCATCTTTTCACACTTAATGTTAGTTGATAAGTAATATGTTAATATCTCTTCTCTGTGAAAATTTTGAATGGATTATAAGATCATTTTTATATAGCTAAACACATCAATGAGGCAATTATATTGCGGTCAATGTTCAATAAGTAATATTTTGGCAGCGAATAATATCCCTTACCATACCACTCGTGAATAGAATTAAGAGTTAATGCTGAAGCCCTTACCAGATGTTCCTCAACCTTTTTTAAATTTTCGAAAATTCGCCGTTCATCACTATTTTCATAGCACATCAACTAATTTATTGGTAAAAAACAAGCTATATTCAAGGTGACAGCATTAGATTATAAAGTTTTATCAACGGTCCATATAAGTATCACCTCGCAACTGCGCGAGAAGTTTGATCATTGTGGAACATACTAAATTCCCTTTATAATTATTTTTTCCGGCTCCCTTTATAAATATGTTGTTTCTTTCTTTCAGATACTATTGTCAACAAAGAGGGCTAGACAAACCGGAAGGTCTTTGCCTGCCTGGTTTCTTCTGCAACGGATCAGCTAGCAGGCCAGATCCACCCAAAAACATTTGCCCACTTGGTCATTATTGTGTTGAAGGAACGTACATACCGCAACCATGCCCACGAGGTTATTTTGCCAATAGAACCGGCTCACAGAATTTATCAGATTGCACGCCATGCAGTCCGGGCAAATGGTGCGATCCTAATGCGGGTGCTGGTGTTACAGAACAAGTCTGTAGTGCAGGATTCATCTGTGTTTTAGGTTTGTTTTCTTTATTTGCGTATCATCTTGTCAGTTTGAATTATGTCTTTTATTAAGAATTTCATTCATTCATTAATTCATTAATTCACACATCCTTTCATTGATTGGTTGATTGATTGATTCATTCATTCATTCATTCACTCATTCATTCATTCACTCATTCATTCAAAGAATCATCCATTCATTCGATCATTCATACAATCATTCATTCATTTAATCATTTGTTTATTCATTCATTAATTCATTCTTTTTATACTTGCTGCCTTTCATTAATCCAATCTTCTAAACATTCAATTTTCCCTCTTTTTATACTTTCAGTTATTCATTTGCTCATTCAGGAATTTCTACATTTATACATATCTTCAATCTTTCGACCCCTTGCTCATCCTTTCGTGTCGCTTTTTTGAGCAACACTTTTTGTATTCTATATTTAAGCTTGCTATCTTTATTTTTATGATTTTAAATCCACTGAGCATTACTTTTAATTTAGAAGAAGCTTTTCAAATTCTCAAAATATTTATGATCTTTTTATTTTGTAGGTGCTACAACTCCCAAACCGACAAACCTAACCGGAGGCGGTTACATATGTCCGGCCGGACACTTCTGCACAACTGGAGCTCTAAAGGAAGTAGCTTGCAATCCTGGAACTTACAGTCCGACAACGGGCCTTGGTACTTGTCTGAAATGTCCGGAGGGATTCACATGCCCCGGTTTTGCAACGATATACCCTCGGTCTTGCCCGGTTGGTCATTACTGTCTTAACGGAACATCCACAGTCTACGGACAGGCCTGTCCACAAGGTACTTTCCAACCAAAACCGAACAGAACGAAGCTGTCGGATTGTTTGCAATGTCCTGCTGGAAAATTCTGCAATGACACTGGCCTTGCCGGCCCAGCCGGTGAATGTTATGCTGGATTCTTGTGTTCATCTGGTGAAAAAGTTCCAAATCCGGCATCTGCCTTGTGTCCTTCAGGTCATTATTGTATGATTGGCGCGGTGAATGCTACAATGTGTCCACCCGGAACTGTTAGAAAGACACCAGGCGGTGCTTCCCGGAATGACTGTGCACCATGCGACCCGGGACACTTCTGCGGCATACCGGGGTTATATAAGCCTTCTGGATTGTGCTCACAAGGATTTTATTGTCCAGAACAAATAGAGATTAAGTTCCCAAATCCATCAAGTTATCCTTGCCCGAGTGGTTATTATTGTGGAAACGGAACATCTGTTCCTAGAGGATGTCCACCTGGAACGTACCAACCATCACAAGCTTCGTGGGATTGTTTGCCATGCCCATCTGGTAAACTGTGCAGGGGTAATACCTCAACACCTGAACCCTGCCCACCACACACATATTGCCTGAACAGCACCATAGTACCGATCTACTGTCCAAATGGTACTTTTACATATCCGAATGAAACTGGGTTATATTCCCCGAACCAATGCAGGGCGTGTATCGCTGGACATTACTGTCAACGTGGAATAATCGCTGGTCTCTGCAGCGGAGGCTACATCTGCCGGCGTGGAAGCCCGGATCCTTGGCCAACGGACCCGAAATATGGAGAGATCTGTCCAATTGGATTTTACTGTCCGCCAGGAACACTGGATAAAGTGAAATGTCCAAGGGGTCTTGTGATTACTCAGACAGGAAGAGCTAACATTTCAGATTGTCAGCGT